>CM044868.1:17571962-17909462 GCA_024500155.1 Chenopodium formosanum | reverse complement strand
TGGCCACCCGTAGATGGAGGGAGTAAAAAAACGGCAAAAAAAAAAAAGTAAAGAAAGTGTAAGACTTTAAAAACACGGAGGGGTAATAAAATAAATTACAAATAGAGGAAGAAGGATCTTAACTCACAAATTATGGTGCACATCAATCTCTTGGTCTTTAATATCTCCTACCCCCTCCGTTTTATATTGTTAGGGCCGGTTCTCATATGTTAAAATTCAGTTCAGTTCAGTTCAGTTCAGCTCCTAATTTCCTTCTCTTATAAAATATTCATTTCAGTTCAGTTCAATTCAGTTCAGTTCAGTTCAGTTCAGTTCAGTTCAGCTGAGTCAATGAGAACATGCCCTTAGTCTCCTTTAGAATCAATCACTAAAAATAAGAAAAGAAATAATCCTAATAATTTGTAAAGGGAATATTTCAAGCATTATCCCTAGCTTGAACCCCACTGTGATCATACACTAAAGTATGGTGGCGTCCAAAGGGAAAGAAGATAGAGCAAAAGAGTTGCCAACAAGTTTTAGGAGCTTGTAAACCGTTCATAGGGTGAAGGTTACACCCCTTAACGATCCAGGAGATCGTCAACTCCAATAGGTCTGGAACCATGACTGGTAGTTCGGGGATGAAGGTAAAAATCCAACCTAAAAGAGATTGAACCTGCCCTAATAATAGGCCTCTACTTTATTGTGATCGTATTCATGTGCGCTTTCTGACTAACATGCAATCAATAGGATTAACCCTAAACCTGTTTAATCTATGTTGGTTGAATATTAATGCACAAATAAATCTATTATTGGCGATCACTTGAATTATGATCGCGGGTAAAAGTAGGTCGTTGGGACTACTAACCCTAACCAAATTAGAAATTTATAATACCTAAACCTACACTAAACTAGTTAGTGGCAAGTAAAGGGTCGAACCCAAAAGGACTAAGTGTATCAATTTGTGTTAATTAGACTACTAGGAAAGCTTGTGAGATAGAGAGAGGTTCAACTAAACAAAACTAAGAACAAATAACTAAAACTTGGGAAAGTGGAATCCAATTACATCAATACATTCAATAACATCATACAATTAGATGAAAATGACCTTGATTAGGAACAATCAACACATTTAACTCACTCTCGCGCAATTAAGCATGTTAATTATCCTACTAAACTAATTCACTCTCGTGCAACTAGCCTAGCAAAGGTATGGAAGAAATTAGGGCTCTCAACCAACTCATTCTCGCACAATCGATTGAAAGCACAATTAAGAACATAGAATCAATTAGCTAGAAAGATTCTAATCCATAAAAGCATCATCCATACACAATAATCAAGAAACAATTCCATACTAATCACAATCAATCATTCAATTTATTAACATAACCTTCATCCATTTCCCTAGAACAAAATCTAAGCTAACGTAATGAAGAAAGACATGGAAAAAAGGTAAAATAAGAATAAAAACAAGATTAAACAAATAAACTAATTAATCTACTCAAATCAATAAACAAAAAAACAAAAACTAAGAATTAAGCAAGAAATAAAGATGAGAGAAAGTTAGAAAATGCTCATTGAATAGATGAGAAGAAGTTCCACAAAGTTGCTTCTTCAACCTCTCAAAAACTCCATGGAAATCCAAGCTTTCTCTGTCTATACTACTCCTAAACTAACCCTAAGAGAGAGAAAGTAAAGGCTAAACTAATCTAATCTATCTAAAAATAAAATGTTGATTGATAAGTTTTTTTTTTTAAAATAACCCCAAAGGGGGTATTTATATACAAGCTAAGAAAATAAAAGAAAAGAAAAATAAAATAAAATAAACAAAAGAAAAATGAAATAGAAATAAAATTAAAAGAAAATAAAACCCCAAAAGCCCCCAAATCCCATCAGACCCAAAATCTTCTTCCTATTCGATTTTTTTGGCTGCTTCAATCTTGGGATGTAATCCCATGCTTCACGCCACACCAAACTCCATCATCAATCATCACGCAACCATCATCACCGTTCATCAGTATCATCGTCATCTAGCATCCAAAATCGTGGCCGTCCAATTCTCATTAAAAATCACGTGAAAATCTCGTGATTGACCCACAATTGCGCGCCCGCACAGAAGGTGCACACAGGTCGCGCAAAGCTTCTGCCTCGAATCTGATTTTGGACTCCATTTTGTGCGCTTTCTGATAGGGCTGCGCGGCCGCGAAGGTCTGGGTAGCTTGGGGAATGCAATTGTTGCGGGTTGCTGCTGGTGTTGGGTGGTGTCGGTGTGATTGTGGTGAATGGAGAAGGTTAATTGGTGTGGGTTTTGGTGGTTTGCGTGAAGGCTGCAATGGTGGAGGTATGTGGTTGATGGTGTAGATAGATGGTGGTTTCGGTGGCTATTGGAGGTGGTGTGAGTTTGGGGGCTGCTAATTGCGGCTGCTGCGGTTTTGGTGGTGTGGTGGATGCGTGGGTTGATTGTGGCAGGTTATGATGGTGGTTGTGTTCGCTGCTATTGCTGTGTGGTGAAGGGGGCAGCAGTGGTGGAGCTGGTAGCAGGGGGATTGCGATTGTTGTTGTTGCAGTTGCTGTTGGGGTTGTTAAGGTGAGATGCGTGGCTGATGGAAGCAGGGGAGATGTGTAGTTTGTGCCTTGAGTGGTGTGTGTGTGTGGTGGAGGTTAAGAAAATGGGTGGTGATGGTTAAGGTGATAGCAAGAGGGCAGCAGTGGTGCTTGTGCATTGTGCCTCGAACCTTGGACCTCCGAACGCGAATATGACTTTGAAACCTGGAACACCTACAACCTAAAACACGAGGGTATTACCACGAAATAAAATAAAAAAAAGATAAAATAAAATAAAATAAAAATAAAATAAGATAAATAAAATAAAATAAGATAAGACAAATAAAGTAAAATAAAAAGCTAAAACTAAATAAATACTAAAATAAAATGAAATAAAATAAAATAAAATAAAACAAACTAAAAACTAAGAGAAAATAAATAAAATGAGAGAAGTGGGAAATTATTAACTAAAACTACAAAAATAAACTAAAAACTAATAAAAATGCAAAAATACTCAAAATAAAGGTAAAAGGCGAGAATAAGCGAATAATAGAAATAAAGGATAAATAGGGTTAAATTATTGAAAAATAAGCCGGAAAACGACTCAATAAACACTCTAAAAGTGACATAAAAGTCACTTATCAAATTATAATCAAATTAACCCTAAACAAGATTATTAATTATCTTATTAAGCGTGATTACAAGTACGGATTCCCTTTAATCATGCATAAAAGGCGTGATCAAGCAATAACAATAAAAATCATCAAGCAACATAATATCATAATAATAAATCATAATTATCATAACCATGTTAAAGCATAATAATAGAAAGATCCTAGGCATGATACCTATACTAAAAAGATTAATTACAAACCCTAGCATTTCACTAAGCAATAAAAATTAAAGCTTTTATCCTAACATGATACTAACCTGGATATTAGGAAGAGAATAGGAAGCATCACAAGAATCACATTTGTCATATTTGATATTAGAAATTATATCTGTTACCCTAAACATGATACTAGGAAGATCAAAGCGCCCTAACATGACACTAGGAATCATAATAACAACCTAGACATGATTTCTAAATCATAATATCAATGCAAACAATTAAAGCACTTACTTGGATGCCTCGTATCTCTTTCTAATAACAAAATACACGCGTTAGTAACTTCAAGGAAAATAATAAAACAATTAAATTAAATAATTGAAATAGAGGTTAAGAAAGTTTAGACTAGATTTGGGACCAAACCCTCAGAAATATCAAACCTTTCACGTCTAGGGCGAAGACAACTTCAAACAATGCTAGGTGTTTCTTGGTCTTGTAAATGCGGAATTTTGTATGCAAAAGGGTTGGTTCAGAAAAGAGAGAGAGAAAGCTTAGAGAGGAGAATTAGAAAACTAGAGAGTTGATGATTCAAATTGGTGGCTTTAGGAGGCTATTTATAGAGAAAATCAGTTGGACGGATAGAAAAACAAATCAGAGTTTCGACGAGAATAAAACTCGATTAGCGCCAGATGCTGAACATTAGCGCCAGGCGCTAATCCCTGTTGTCAGGCGCTAATCATTAATTTCACGGGTTTTCTTAGTTTTGATAAAATTTAGCCGTACAGAGGGCAAAATCGTATTTTTCTTAAAAACACTTCTTTTATTCTGATTAAAACTCCAAAAAGTCAACCAAAGTCAATTTATCAATGCTAATTGAATTAGGAATGAAAAGAACTTTCTAGAAGAATCTAGAAGACTAAAATCAATTCTAATTACATTAGGAATAATAAATCCATATTATGCCATCCTCTAGATCATTGGGCCGCATATAAAGATCAAAATGGGTCCAGTTTAGTATTTTGGCCATAACTTCCTCATTATTCATCGGAATTGGGCTTATAATAAATCGTTGGAAAGCTCTTTTCAAGCCCCATCCAACTATATCATTATTGGACCCTTGCCATTGATCAAACCAAAATAGATTGGCTATTTTCTTAAAATAGGTTTTTAAAAACAGAGAAAAAGAAAAAAAATAAAAATTATCAGCAACATCAGACTTTCCACACTTTCACTTCATTCGATTATGATTCGACGTGAAAGGTACTCATCACCGGGTTTGGTTTTGGGGAGACACAAATGGGTGTCTACAGAAGCCCCCACTTTGAATGAGTTTGGAGAAACGCAAGTTTCGAAATTAAAAGTCAAAGTATCGATAAGGACGGAGAATGATTCAGAAAGTTCTGCGATCCTAAATCACTCTTATAACGCCGATACCTGCAAACTAGCGTTAGTTAAATAGATAAAAGAGTCAAGAAACGCGTATCTTGCACCGTCGAGCACACGTCTCTGTAGGTAACCAATTTGTTGCTGCATTGCCGTATTTGTGATAACCTTCCACAAGCTAGGGAACGCCATCCCGCTGTTTGTATTGACGATCTTCCACAAGCTAGAGAATACCTCCTGAAGACCGCTACGCCTGTAACTGCCTCCAATTTTTCCGTGATAAACTTCTACAAGCTAGAGAACCCCATCGAAAATTGCTTCGCCTGAAACGACCTTCTAGCGCTTTATGACCATCTTCCGCAAGCCAGGGAACACGATTGAAGATAACTCGCTTGAAATCACCTCCAGTTGTTTGTGACAACTCTCCGCAAGCTAGGGAATGCTGCCGAAGATATCCTCTCCTGAAGCTATCCTCATTTGTTGCGATAATATTCCGAGGAAAATTACTGAAGACCCACGCCTGTCGATCTTTTGCTTTTGCTATGCCTGTACGTCGGCGCTTTTGCTGATTTTGAACCTATACGTCGGTGCTTTTTAAATTGTGAACCAGTATGTCGGTGTCTCTGCTGTTTGAACCATTACGTCGGTGCCTTTGCTGCATGAACCATTATGTCAGTGCTTTGTAATGAGCCAATGCTTAGGCGCTTTAAGCTAAGTGAGACGATCATTCATCGGGTCGATCACTTTATGTAATTGTAATCAAGCCAATTTCTAAATCATATCAAATTGCTTAGAGGGGCTAACTGGCGTACCAAGGAATCCAAAATTGTTGTAAGAGGTCGAAATAACCGCTCTGAGTGGCTGAGCGTGCTGTCGCCACTGAAATACTGCTAGCGCCACAAACTTGGCTGTAGTGCTAGGCGCTGGAACTAGCGCCAGGCGCTAAACTCTATCGTCTGGCGCCAAAGCCTATCGTTTGGCGCTAGAGTTGAGATTTCCGTATATATCCCTTTCTTCGTCATTTCCGCTGCTGCTGCTCGTTTTTGCTCGAGAAATCGCCGCTGAGCTTTAATTCATTCGTTCTTGCTCGTTTCTCAACCGAATTCACTCAAATTTGTTGCAAATCAAAGCTCCTTTCATCTACTTTCCCGATCTATGTAAGTTTTCTTCAAACTCACTCTAGTTTTGATGAATTTTGCACATGTTTGTTCACGAATTTCTTGAAAATTCAAAATTTAAATTGCCAAATTCTCTTTGTTTGTCAAATTTTATGCCATGAAATTGTTTGATTATGTTTATATATTCCCTTGGGAATAATTTAAGACTTGTTTGACTCAATTTGGTGAAGAAACGAACAAATCACCATTGTTGGACCTCTTAAGGTCGGGAATACAATGTAGCTTATTCTTGATGTTTTTGCTAGCAATTCTCGTCCAATTTGTCACAATAATTACCATAGTATTGTAAGAAATTGTTTGGATGTTTGAAAAATGCTGTGTATGCTCAATTTGAAATTGTGCTCTGTTTTAGTACTACGTACTTTGTTTTTTTTTTCGAACACAGTATCATGCGGCTAGGCGAACCTTAGATACTGTAGAACCTTAATTTATGATGATTTTGCAAAATGTAGCATGGCTAGACAGCGAGGTTCGGGTTCACGGTCCCGAGACACACGTACTTCTCTTGGTCCCCTCCCTGAGTGGGATGAGCGGACTCTGTACTTCTCCCCCGTCCACCATATCTCTAAGAGGGTTTGACGTGGGATCATGGTTGGTAGGACGCACTACCACGACTCGAGTTGCGATACCCTTGGTGTAGACACCCATTTGTGTCACCCCAAAACCAAACCCGGTGATGAGTGCCTTTCATGTCGAATCATAATCGAATGAAACGAAAGTGTGGGAAGGTCTAGTGTTGCGGAAAATTTTATTTCCTTTTCTTTTCTTCCTGTGTTTGAAAACTTTATTTTAAGAAAAAAGCCAATCCAGTTTGGTTGGTCCATGATATGGGTCCAATAGTGGTGTAGTTGGATGGGGCTTGCAAAGACCTTTCCAACGATATATTATAAGCCCAATTCCGATGAATATTGAGGAAGTTATGGCCAATTTACTAAACTGGGCCCGGTTTGAGCTTTAAGTATGGCCTAATGATCTAGGGGAGGGCCTAATATAATTTATCATTCCTAGTACAATTAGGAATGGTTTTAGTCTTCTAGAACATTCTAGAAGGTCTTTATCATTTTTAATTCAATTAGGACTCTTTAGAGTTTTAATCAAGATCAAATAGCATTTTCGATTGAAATTATATTATTTTATCTTCCAGTACGGGAAATTTATCAGTTTTTCGAAAACGCGTTAAAATTCAGTTTGGCGTCCAACCCCAGGCCTTGGCGCCTGGAACAAGGATTGGCGCCAGGCGCTAGCCACTGGTCCTGGCGCCAACTAGCCAGGGCTGGCGCCAAGGTTGTTTTTCGATCTTCAAACTCTGTTTTGTTAAATTATCTTTTTTGGATGATTTTCTCTATAAATATCGTATTAAAAACTCCGTTTTCAATCACCAACTATCTTCATCATTCATCAACAAGCATCATCGATCATCAACTCTCTTCATTCACAAATTATTCATCAATTAACATTCATCTACAGTCAAATAATCCTTCTCATTCATCTCTTTTCATCAACTTTCATTAACATTCATTCTTTCTTTTCTTCAATTCTTTCTTTTCTTTTTTAATACATAATTCCGCATTCACAAGATCTAGAAACACCTAGCCATATTCAAAGTTGCCTTCGCCCTAGACGTGAAAGGTTTTAATTTCTGAGGGTTTGGTCCCAAATCTCTATTTAAATTATTTAATTTAATTGTTTGTTTATTACTTTCCTTGAAGTTACTAACGTGTGTATTTTGTTATTAGAAAGAGGTACGAGGCATCCAAGTAAGTACTTTATTGATTTATTTATTTTATGATGTAGAAATCATGCTTATATTGTTATTATGATATTCCTAGTATCATGTCTAGGATATTTTTTAATATTAAATATGATTGCTATGATACCTTTTATTTTCTTCCTAATATTTATGATTGTTAGTATCATGTTAGGGTTAAAGATTTGATTGTTATTGCTTAGTGACATGCTAGGGTTTGTTATTAATCTTGTTAGTATCATGCCTAGGATCTTGCTATTTTTATTATGCTTTAATATTAACATGAACATGATTGTGATTATAATTGTTATAATTTATGATGATTATTATTATTATTATTATTATTATTATTATTATTATTATTATTATTATTATTATTATTATTTTATATTGTTATTGCTTGATCACCTTTTATTGCATGTTTAAAGGGATTTGGTACTTGCAATCACGCTTAATAAGATAATTAATAATCTTGTTAGGTTAATTGTGATTATAATTCAAGTGATCGCCAATAATAGTTTATTTTTGCATTAATATTCAACCAACATAGATTAAACAGGTTTAGGGTTAATCCTATTGATTGCATGTTAGTCAGAAAACGCACATGAATACGAGCAGAATAAAGTAGAGGCCTATTATTAGGGCAGGTTCAATCTCTTTTAGGTTGGATTTGTACCATCATCCCCGAACCCTTATTTGGTTCATGACCTTATGGAGTTGACGATCTCTTGGATCGTTAAGGGGTGTAACCTTCACCTCGTGAACGGTTTACAAGTTCCTAAAAAACTTGTTGGCGACTCTTTTGCTCTATCTTCTTCCCTTTTGGACGCCACCGTACTTTAGTGTATGATCACAGTGGGGTTCAAGCTAGTGGGATTTTTGAAACTATTCCCTACAGTTTTTGGCGACTCCACTGGGGAGGATTTCTATTTTAATTCCTGAATTTGTTTCGGTTATGATTTAGAATGAGTGGATGAGACTCGAAAAGTTCTCAGTATTTCATGTGCGTAATTTTGATTAACATTATTGTCATATGCATAAAAAGGTTCTCATTGGAAAGACCATCCGTAATGAGTCAAAAACATAGGATTTTACACGTAGGAAATTTGAGAAATGTCTTTCACAACTAGGACTGAAATAACACCGCGCGAAACTGGATGATTTTATTGAGCACAGAAAGCTGCTGAGGCATGTAGGAAGTAGCGTCAGGGGCCAGAGCTTGGCGCCAAACTTTTAGCCGTAGCGCCAGACGCCAGTATTGGCGCCAGGCGCTACAATTAAAAGTTGACGCCAGTCTCTGTTTGCTGGCGCCAATTTCCCCCAATACCGAGCCAGAAATATGCGTTCTAATTTCGACCGGTTTTTCGTATTGTTTGCTCGATCCTACTTCCTGATTGAATTTTTCTCACTTTTCTGAAACCCATATATGTTCTACATATGGACATAACCCTCTGGGAATTCATGCTCTATCTACCCGATTGAACGCTCTTGGCAACAAAGGGTACATCTGAGAGGTTGAATTCACCAAACCATGGAAGTGAGTTTTTTCTAAAAACTCGCGGTGTCCTATCCACACGCGTTAACCCTTCACGGTTAGGCTTCTACGTGGTGCATCTGGACAATTAACCATGGGCCCTATTTGACTAAACCATATCCCAAACTTTAGAGAACTAGAGCAATGGTTAGGATGCGAACTCATTGCATCATATTGTGCCTACTTGACTAATTGTGCATTATTTATTGTGCATATATATCCTATGCTCTCCTAACCGTTTGTTGATTTGTGTTGAGATTAAAATTAATGACTTAAAGAACTTTGCCTAATTAATTAATTAATTAATTAATTAATTTGAGTCAATAAAGTTTCTTTTCAATCGGAATTGACCTAGTACGGCTTTAGGCATACCCCAGTTGACTAATAATACTGAAAACAGTCCCAGACCAAAGCTCCAATGTTGGCGCCAAAGTCTGAGCTGTAGCGCCACTGTATGGTGTGTAGCGCCAGACATTTACTTAAAAGTCTGGCGCCAATCACCGTATTTTAACGCCAGTCTTGTCTCTTGGCCGACAGTTCTGATTATTGGTCGAGTCATCACCTAGGGTCTAATTAACCAATTTGCTAGTTAATTCGGTTAATTTTTGCTGTCAATAACACCGTGTCAAGTCATTAATCGAGTCTTGGTCACATAGTCTAGCTACATGGTCATGACACGAGTCTTAATATGTCACCTACACTCACTAATCTTAGTACACACTTTGAGTACACATCACCATGGCCATGTCTTAGGTTCATGCATGAGTCGGTCTTTCCGTCATTTGAGTTGAGGGTACATTCTACTCCTAATTCTTCATATCCCTCCATCTAAATCTTCTTCACATTCTTCCATCTTTCTTCACCTCCTCCATCCATTGTATGTTGAATAAAGTTGGAGTCAAATAATTAATAATAAGTATCCCCAAATTCCTTTCCCACAGTACTTGGTCGAGGAGAGAAGGG
Organism: Chenopodium formosanum; assembly: GCA_024500155.1. Taxonomy (NCBI): domain Eukaryota; kingdom Viridiplantae; phylum Streptophyta; class Magnoliopsida; order Caryophyllales; family Amaranthaceae; genus Chenopodium; species Chenopodium formosanum. Next base: position 17,899,308 of record CM044868.1, on the reverse strand, counting down.
CGATTAATCAAGGACAACCTCTTTATTCAAGTCTCGCTTTTTGATAAACCGATTTGTCAAAAGAGGAAGGCTAAGAAGATAATGGCAACTCAAGAAGAAGTCAATGAGCTTAGGAACCAATTGGTTACCATGACTGAAACACTGAAGCTCCTCACACTTAAGGTCGATGATCCCGTGAAGCAACAACGGATGGATCTCATGCAAGAGAGTCTAAGCAAGCTATCTAGTGACTATAAATTTCAGGGCATGAGTTTGCAAGGGGTCTCGCTGGACAAGGAACTTCTTCCGCATAAGTTCAACGCCACATACATCCCTAAATTCAAGGCAACAGATAACCCTTACTTCCATCTAAGAGCTTTTGAAACTATAATGAGCATTAAGGGTATCGATAAGAAGGTTTTCCCCTCTCTGTTCCCACTATCTCTCGAAACCGTTTGTCAACAATGGCTCTTTTCTCTCGAGAAAGAAAAAACCTCTTCTTGGGAGTCGATAACAAACGCTTTCATAAATAGATATAAGTGCAACATCCAAGACGAGACGGACCACAGACAACTTGAGATATTAAAACAAAAGGAAAACGAAGGGTTCACTTCTTTCTTCACTAAATGGAGGGAAAAATCTGCTAATATGGTCAAGGCTCTTACTGAAAAAGAATCTGTGAGGATGTTTATCAAGAATCTCCAAGGGAAGTATTCAAAGCACTTAAAGTACCAACACAACTTGAATACTTTCAAAGCTGTCTATAAAATAGGCATTGACATTGAAGATGACCTTCTGAAAGATAATAGTGCGAGAGGAAAGAAGAGTGACTATCCTTCTTCTTACTCTCCCATTAATGAGGTACATGCTACAAACACCTCTAAACCACGAATCCAAAGATAAAAAAGGGTGTTCACTACACTTGGTATAAGTTATGAAACGACTTTCGAGAAGCTACATCACAAAGGACTAGTCATGCCCATGGGGCCCATCAAAGATCCGGTTCAAGAAGCTAAGCCACCTAAGTGGGACCCTAATAAGCACTGCAAATATCATCAAGGAAAGGGCCACGACACTGAAGAGTGTTGGAAACTCAAAGAAGCTATTCAAGATCTGATCGATAACAATGAAACTTCCGAGATTCTAGCCATCGAAGATGACCAAGCATCCTTTGATCCATCACTTCTTATCACACCTGTAGGAGAACCTACGATCGAGACAACTTATATGACCTCTCTCGATGAAGTGGCCATAATTCAGGAGGATGAAAGTCTTTTCTTAGATAATACCAAGGAAGACTCGTCAAGTTTAAAAGAGGAAATTCGAAAACTGCAAGATGTCATTGCCATGGTCTTGAATGTGGTAGAAGGATTAGCAAATCGGGTGATGGCCATCGAACAAAATTCTCGCCAAGAGTTTAATGAAGAACTCAATGCTCCTAAGCCACAAGCAAAACGAATCATTGAAGAATACACACCAATAAGAATGACTTGCAATGAAGCTTTCGATTGTCCCCACAATCAAGGATCTAAAAGGAAACCCAGGCGAGAGTTCACACCTATTGGAATGACCTACGATGCTGCTTTCGATCGTCTCTATGATTGAGGATTAATCAAACCTATTGGCCCTACCAAGGATCCAACACCAGAAAATCGATCTTCGAGATGGAATCCAAATTCCTATTGCAAGTACCATCGAGGAAACGGTCATACCACTGATGAATGCTACAGGTTTCAAAACCTCATTCAAGATCTCATAGAAGCAAACAAGGTCCCATTGCCTCTAGTTAGCGAGAAGACTGGGTGATGATGAAACAACACAAGACAAGAGGCGAGCTTCATTGACAAGATTTCATGACCTCTTTTTCTATTCCTTTTTCATTTTTTCCTTTCCCCAATAATTCTAGCATAAGCACCTTTTCTTTTCCTTTAGATTATGTTTGTAGTTTTTCTTTTCTTTTCCCTTTTTAATAAAATGAGCATTTATTTCCTTATATATGATCATTTCATTATATTGCATAAAATATAATTAATTAAAAAAAAAAAAAAAATCCATGTCGAATTAAGCACAAGGTATACCAATGATTTGAGGCACCTCTTGTAGCCACATCATATCTCCTTTCGCCCTTCAATTATACAATCCTTTCTTCATAAACCACTTTGAGCCTCGTCTAACGATAGACCTTTCTTTTTTCAACCTACATCTACCTAACCTTGGGATGGGATGGTGTGTAACTTATGAAATTCTAAAGAAAGCTTGAGCAAATTCAAAAGAAAGCAATAGCAAAAAATAAGCAATAATAAAAACGAAAACAAGTGTACAAAAGGGTAAGTGTTCCAATGTCTTTGATATGAAAATATCTTCGATAAGAACACGTCTCAGATTGCGTCTCTTATCGAGTGCTCAATACCGTGCCTGAGAAACATGAATGCCAAGTGAGTGATAGATCGCATGATCGGGATTGCCCACACTTGCAAAAATAAAATAAATGCTAAAGCAAAAGATAAAAGAGAGCTAAAAAAAGAGTAGAAACTCAAGTATAAAAATACAAATATTCAAAAGCAAAGTTGCACACCTTGGGGGCTTATCTAGGGTCTTAAGCCTTTATCCCCTTCTTCTTCAGCCTTTAGCCTAACCACGTTACAACCCTTAAAAAGACCTTTTTGAGGTATACACACTTGTGCGAGGTTTGGCTAGAGCTACGTTCGACCTGATTCCTAACGGATACGTAGGCAACCTCACATCGAGGTGCGACCGTAATAAACATGCATTCATATTCACATTCACACACTTACACCATGATCATATCAAGGGATTTGCAATGCTCATCCCTATTCACTTAGAGCTAGACTTGGGGGCTTGATCCCTATATCATTAGCTTACCTAGCCTAAGAGTCACCACCATTTGACTCTTTTCAACAATATATTTTTTCACACACTTAGCTCTTGCGGCCTAGCTTTAGTGTCACTATCACACACATCACACATACATGACCAAATATATTTCCCTTAGGAACCCTTTGTCATGAAATCTTAACGCTGAAGCATGCTTCGTCAAAATCACTCATAATTGTCATTGCATCACGAAGTATGAAGTTCTTAGCCTCCGTGCCTAAGTTACCCAAATACTTTCATCATGGAGTCAACCATTGAGATAGCCTAGGATGAATTAATCCTTGAACCTTGAGAGATAGTATCAAACAACGTTTGACTAAGCTCATTCAACATGCACCTTCAAAACTTTGATTCTTTTTCGCGTCTTTCTTTTTCGGGATAAAGTCGGTACCCTCCACAAAAATGACGGAAAATTTTTGCTTTTCTGCATTTTTGAGTCGCACGATCACATTACAATGCACACACGAGTCATGAGTCACACGTGTCATTTCACTTCGAGTCGAGTCAACCTCGAGTCAATCACATCGAGTCAAGTTTATACCTTGAGTCGTGTTAAGTTATTGAGTCAAGCAACATTAAGCCTTAGGTCAACCCTAAGATAATTAAAGAAATTGCCAAAAATCTATAGTAAAAAATAAATGCAGGTGTAGCAGAACAGGGAAGACCCTACTCCAGCGCCTGGCGCCAGAAATATTTCAGCAACGACAGAGCTCGAAGCCTCTCAGAAAGGTGATTTCGACTTCATACAACAATTTTGGGTTCCTTGGTACGCCAGTTAGCCCCTATAAGCAATTTGACATGATTAAATAGTCAGTTTGATTACAATTGCAATAAGTGATCGACCTGATGAAAGATCGTCTCACTTAGCTTAAAGCGCCTAATCACGAAGACACCGACATACTGGTTTTAGCGAAAGCAAAGTTCAGGCGAGCTTTAGAGATCGACAAACGTTGGTCTTCGGAAATTTTTTCTTCAGAACATTATCGCAACAAACATTCAAGCACCGAAGCTCTATTGTTCAGAGACGCGTGAACATTTCCATCAAAAGCTCTTTTGCTCCAGAGACGCGTGGACATATCAATCAAAAGCTCTTTTGTTCAGAGACGCGTGGACAATCCTTTTCAAGCTCTTTTGTTCAGAGACGCGTGGACATTCCCTATTTTCAAGCTCTTTTGTTCAGAGACGCGTGGACATTTCATTCAAGCTCTCTTGCTCAAAGACGTGTGGGCATCCTATTATCAAGCTCTTCGTTCAGAGGCACGTGAACATATAAAAAAGAAGCTCTTTGTTCAGAGATGAGTGAACATCGAAACAACAAGATGGCGTTCTCTAGCTTATAGAAAGTCATCACACAAAATATAGCAACAAATCGGTTACTTTCGGAGACGTGTGTTCGACGGTGCAAGATACGCGTTTCTTAACTCTTCTATCTATTTAACTAATACTAGTTTTGCAGGTATCGGCGTTACAAGAATGATTTAGGATCGCAGAACGTTTTGAATCATTCTCCGTCCCTATCGTTACTTTGACTTTCGTTTTCGAAACTTACGTTTCTCCTAACTCAGTCAAAGTGGGGGCTTCTGTAGACACCCATTTGTGTCTCCCCAAAACCAAACCCGGTAATGAGTTCCTTTCACGTCGAATCATAATCGAATGAAACGAAAGTGTGGGAAGGTCTAGTGTTGCGGAAAGTTTTATTTCCTTTTCTTTTCTCCTTGTTTTTGAAAACTTTATTTTAAGAAAACAGCTAATCCAGTTTGGTTGGTCCATGATATGGGTCCAATAGTGGTGTAGTTGGATGGGGCTTGCAAAGACCTTTCCAACGATATATTATAAGCCCAATTCCGATGAATATTGAGGAAGTTATGGCCAATTTACTAAACTGGGCCCGGTTTGAGCTTTAAGTACGACCTAATGATCTAGGGGAGGGCCTAATATAATTTATCATTCCTAATGCAATTAGGAATGGTTTTAGTGTTCTAGAACATTCTAGAAGGTCTTTATCATTTTTAATTCAATTAGGACTCTTCAGAGTTTTAATCAAGATCAAATAGCATTTTCGATTGAAATTATATTATTTTATCTTCCAGTACGGGAAATTTATCAGTTTTTCGAAAACGCGTTAAAATTTAGTTTGGCGTCCAACCCCAGGCCTTGACGCCTGGAATCAGGATTGGCGCCAGGCGCTAGCCATTGGCGCCTGGCGCTAGCCACTGGTCCTGGCGCTAAGGTTGTTTTTCGATCTTCAAACTCTGTTTTGTTAAATTATCTTTTTTGGATGATTTTCTCTATAAATATCGTATTAAAAACTCCGTTTTCATTCACCAACTATCTTCATAATTCATCAACAAGCATCATCGATCATCAACTCTCTTCATTCACAAATTATTCATCAATTAGCATTCATCTACAGTCAAATAATCCTTCTCATTCATCTCTTTTCATCAACTTTCATTAACATTCATTCTTTATTTTCTTCAATTCTTTCTTTGCTTTTTTAATACATAATTCCGCATTCACAAGATCTAGAAACACCTAGCCATATTCGAAGTTGCCTTCGCCCTAGACGTGAAAGGTTTTAATTTCTGAGGGTTTGGTCCCAAATCTCTATTTAAATTATTTAATTTAATTGTTTGTTTATTACTTTCCTTGAAGTTACTAACGTGTGTATTTTGTTATTAGAAAGAGGTATGAGGCATCCAAGTAAGTACTTTATTGATTTATTGATTTTATGATGTAGAAATCATGCTTAGATTGATATTATGATATTCCTAGTATCATGTCTAGGATATTTTTTAATATTAAATATGATTGCTATGCTACCTTTTATTCTCTTCCTAATATTTATGATTGTTAGTATCATGTTAGGGTTAAAGATTTGATTTTTATCGCTTAGTGACATGCTAGGGTTTGTTATTAATCTTGTTAGTATCATGCCTAGGATCTTGCTATTTTTATTATGCTTTAATATTAACATGAACATGATTGTGATTATAATTGTTATAATTTATGATGATGATTATTATTATTATTATTATTATTATTATTATTATTATTATTATTATTATTATTATTATTATTATTATTATTATTATTATTATTATTATTATTTTATATTGTTATTGCTTGATCACCTTTTATTGCATGTTTAAAGGGAATTGGTACTTGCAATCACGCTTAATAAGATAATTAATAATCTTGTTAGGTTAATTGTGATTATAATTCAAGTGATCGCCAATAATAGTTTATTTTTGCATTAATATTCAACCAACATAGATTAAACTGGTTTAGGGTTAATCCTATTGATTGCATGTTAGTCAGAAAGCGCACATGAATACGAGCAGAATAAAGTAGAGGCCTATTATTAGGGCAGGTTCAATCTTCTTTAGGTTGGATTTGTACCATCATCCCCGAACCCTTATTTGGTTCATGACCTTATGGAGTTGACGATCTCTTGGATCGTTAAGGGGTGTAACCTTCACCTCGTGAACGGTTTACAAGTTCCTAAAAAACTTGTTGGCGACTCTTTTGCTCTATCTTCTTCCCTTTTGGACGCCACCGTACTTTAGTGTATGATCACAGTGGGGTTCATGCTAGTGGGATTTTTAAGGCTTGAAACTATTCCCTACACTGGGCGACCTGTACAAGATGCATATCGGCGTTGATGGAGAGGTGAGACTTCTCTAGGAGTCTTGCGGGTTGACTACGCTGTTCGAGACTTTGGAGGACATGATTGCCTCTTACGGGGGTCACCACGTGGCTCGCGCCCTGGTGGAGTTCTTCTAGGACACCACCAACACTTTCCACTTCCCTTGGGGTGAGATGATGATCACCCCGACCGACTTCAGTCTCATTACGGGACTGGAGTTTAGTTCCACTACGTTGGTGTTCGATAGCGACATCAGTGTCTTCTCTTCTGAGGTCGAGGATCTGTTGGGTCCGATTGTTGTTCGGGCTCGTGTTGAGGTAGAGTCGACTCAGTTTAGCGCTAAGGGCATTCGCCGATCGATTCTGGTGGCAGCTTTCGAGGATGATGCGACCACCCTAGAGCAGCGGGTGCGCATCTTTGTGCTTATCTTGCTGTCAGGGACGTTTTCCCCTGACAGGGGTAGTAGAGTGCTGCTTTACTACCTGCCTGCGGTCCGTGATCTTCATCTGATTGGGACCTATGACAGGGCCAGCTTGGCCTATGCTGACTTTATCCGAGCGTTGCGAGACTCGTGTCGACACCGGTCCTTCACGGGGAACTTCGCTCTATTCAGCTTCTGGAGAGTCTTAGAGGTATACTTTATCTCCCACAAATTTTATCTCTAAGCTTTGGTTAGCACTTGCTGATACTTTTTGCCTTTTGTAGATCTGGTTCTACGAGTAATTTCCTTCAGTTGCGCCGGCGAGACCGTCGCCACGCAGGTTTTCCGGGGAGCGCCTGTTGGGGAGGCCGCTGTGTTGGGATGTCTACTACTTATGTTCGAGATCAAATCCTCTTGGTATGGTTCTTTGCATAGTTGAACACTTTCGTATTACCTTTAGTAGATTCTTATCTCATAGGCGTTCTTCGCAGGAGCCTGACGTGCAATACCAGCCGTTGATCGTCTTGGTTGTCCCTGGGTTAGCTGCACAGTACACCGCTGAGCGTTGCTACTTCTTAGGGACGTATGGAGCGATTGCATATCTTGGAGAGAGGGTTGCTATTCAGCATTCATCAGACACTTTCGTCGTTCCTGCTCCTCCGCCGCGTCATATATTCAATGGCGCGAGGCTGGTGAGCATTTAGAGAGGGCTGGCACCCTTTGGCGATCTTATGCGATCCCTGGGCGGTGCTATGAGGAGGAGCTTCTGCCGCTGTTAGCTCTAGCCCTTCTTCTGGCTGAGGAGGTGGCGGTATGATTTTCATCTTTTTCCATTTGTTAAGTAGCCCCCAAGTGAGGACGTGGCGATATGATTTTCGTGGAGCTTCTGCCGCTGTTAGCTCTAGCCCCTGTTCTAGCACGTGAGGACGAGCGCTTCGTGGAGCGGTCAATTCCTCGCCACCAGTCTCGGGTAAGCTTTATATATTTGCAATTTATTCATATATGTTATACATTGTTACTGACTTTATTTCTTTGAGAGTTCTCGCGCGAGGTAGTCACGGCGATGGCATGGTGTATAGATGCCTTCCGGAGCCAGCTCGTTCGGCTGAGGAATGTAGCCACATGTCGTCGCAACGACGCCGTTCAGGAGGTAGCCTTCTTTCTTATTTCTGCACTGTTATGTCTATTTTGATTGTTTCTAACTTTGTTTCTTCTTGCAGGGTCAGCCCATTCCTTCTCGTACCCGGACGAGACCTGAGGTCCGGAGAGACTCAGCGAGGTCTAGCTCGAGACGTCGCTGTACTGGCTCTAGCGGTTGGGGTGGTCGTTCTGAGGTTGCTCGGACCGAGGCGGTGGAGGGCTCAGGCTCTTCATCTGAGGGTGCACGTACAAAGCCGGTAGACCAGGGAGAGGCTACCTCGGCTCCTAGAGATGGTGGGATGCACGAGGTCGGCTCGTCATCGCAGCAGCCTCCGCAGCCTTAACCTCAGGGCGATCTTGGGTGGACGGGTCCTGTGTTGAGTTTTCCACCTCCCAAGGAGACTGGAGCTGGAGCTGGTGGAGAGTTTACTCCTCGTACTGCGCAATTTTATGATATGATGGGCGTCTCTCATCATTTGCGTCCTCCGACGCCTGTGGACACCTAAAAATGCCTCCCCAAAACCAAACCCGATGATGAACAACCTTTCACCGCCATTATTGGTCGAGTTGAGTATTTAGTTTTGGGAGTGCATAAATTAAATCCATATTTCCATTTCATAAACCAACCCAATTTCTAGCTCATTTCCCTAAGCCATAACCTATTTTCCACTTTTCGTGTCTACATCGCAAAACTGAGAGAAACTGATTTTATGGCTATACAATTTTTATCCAATTATTATTTTGTTGGATAGGCCTTTAAATAAGCTTTCCAACCATATATCATAAACCCAATTCCGAGCTATAACGAAAAAGATATGAGCAAAACACTAAACTCGGCCGAAACCCGACACCCTTCCACTAAAACGGCCATATCTTAAAGTATAAATATCATTTTGACTTGATTTTGATTTGTTTGGAAAGTAGACTTGATAAACTTTCCAAAGATATATTATATGCCTTATTATGAGTTACGGATCAAAAGTTATGATTATTTTAAAAACGGGTAAAAAAACTGAACTTACCGTGCAACAACAAAAATGCCGCGACGCGGCAAAAGCTGATGTGTCACGGGGCTTATTCTCGTGACACGGTGCCCATTTTTGTAATTCTGCACAATTTTCTCCCGTGTCACGGAATTTTGCACCGTGTCATGGTGCAATTTCCCGTGTCACGGTGCCCATTCCGTGACACGGGGATATTCCGTGTAATTTCCGCGTACTTTTTACACCGTGACACGGCTTACTGCACTGTGCCACGGTGGAAAATTCCGTGTCGCGACATTTCTTCCCGTGTCACGGTGCACATCCCGTGCCACGGGATTGCTCCGTGTTTTCTTCGCGTAATCCCTAAACGCGTTTTCACTTCCCGTAACCTAATTATTTCCCGCGTCACTCAGTTTTTTCCCCGTGTCACGGGATCTTCCCCCGTCTGACGGTGCCTGTCACCGTGTCACGGTGCTCTTTGCCGTGAAACGATATTATTTTTTAGGGTTTTATCTTTTTAGGGTTCCGCGTGTTCCCTCTGCTCATTTTCCCTATAAATGGGACCCCCCTTTCTGCAGTTTGGGGCACCAATAATCATTCTCTCTCACCTTACACCAAAAATCATTCTATTCTCCCTCTTTAACCTAATTTCTAGCTTCCTTATTCTTCCATATAATTCCCCTAAGCACTCCAAGGAGTCTATACTTAACCCGAGGTTCCGTCCTTAAACCAAGGCGTGAAAGGTACAAATAACTGAGGGTTTGGACCAAATCAACTCTACTTTTTATTTAATTTAATTTTCATTTACTTTATATTTTTTAATTGAAGTTACTAACAATTTATTCATGATGTAGCAATTTAAAGGAACGTGCTGAATGTAAGTAATTAATTAAATTAATTACTCTTATTTTATTTTATATTGCTAGTATCATGATTAGGTTATTTTATATTTGATTTGACTAACACTATTATTGTTAAATTGCTTCCAATATTGATGTTATTCTATTATTATTTCGATCACCATATTGCATGTTTAAAGGGAATATGTAATTGAAAATCACGCCTAATAAGATAATTTGGACAATCGGTTTAGGATCCTTTTTAATCTTGTTATTTATTCAAGTGATCACAATATTTTAGAATTATGTGTTGCATTAATATTCAACCAATTTAGCTTAATAATAGTTTAGAGCAAATTGAATATTTTGTTTGCATGCCTTTGAGATCGCAGGAATCACTTTTCACTATAAGAATCGAGTAGAGGCTAATACGGGCGAATGTGACTCCATGACTCACTTCGTACCATCATCCCCGATCCTCCTTTCGTGGTTCTGAACCATATGGAGTTAGTAATCTCATGAATTATGAATGGGGTGTAACCTTCACGGGTCAATCGTTGTTGCCTATCGTTGTCCCTTATCGTGGTTGCCTTTTATGATCCGTGAACGGTTTACAAGTTCCTTAAAAACTTGTTGGCGGCTCCCTACTTTCCTTGTCCCTAATCATATTATATCAATTCCCACTTCCTATGAGTGCAAAGCATATTCACAACATGCTTTTAACGTAGGCGCACTTCGAGCAACGCCTACAATTTGGCGGCTCCATTGGGGAGGATTCTTGGTTATTTATCGATTTGAGTGATCGATATTTAATTAAGATGAGTGGATGAGACTTGAAAGATTCTTGAAAAATATTCTTGTGATTAATTTGGCATTTTTGCATATGCATAGACGTTTTAACGTCGCATTTAGGTCTGTCCCGTAGGAGAAATTGAATAACTTGATTGCGTACGAAGGAAAATTGGGCACCAGTCAGATTTTCTGATTGCCGTGCCACGACAGAATCTGCCGTGTCACGGTACAGTGCACCGTCTGACGGTGTGCAGTACCGTGGCACGTGAATGTTTGCCGTGTCACGGCAGTCCTAAAATCAGTCCGGTGGCTTATTTTCTCTTTTCACAGTCAACTTCCTTTGATTTTTCTGAAAAAACGTGTTTGTTCTACATACGTCTTAGCCCCGGGGAATTTAAGCTCTGTCAACTAAAAAACACTCATGGAAATAAGGGTTCATCCGAGTTATTAAATCCACCCAAACCATGGAGTCGAGTTCGATTTTATCACGAACCCGCGGAGCCGCCCGTTGGCATACACCCTCAAGGGAGGCTGCCTTGCTAACGCGTCCAAACTCTTAACCATGGTACCCTATTGACACCAAATAAACTTGACCATAGTCGAACATAGAACTTGACCTTAGGTTGCGAACTATTCTTTGCATCATTGTGCCTACATGTTTTATGTTTGGTCGTTTTGATCCTAACCTTAACGATCTTTCTTTGTCTATGGTGGATTATTATATGACTAACGATTGCCAATGGATCGTACTCACTTAGTAATTAGCAAAAAAAAAAAAAAGAAAAAAAAAATGGGGAAGGGTTGCCGCGACACGGGACTGTCCACCGTGGCGCGGTGGACCTGCAGCATAAAAAAAAATAAAAAAAAAATAAATATAAGAAATAAAAGAAAAGTCTGCCGCGCCACGGGAAACTCTACCGTGTCACGACAAATTTCCACCGTGACACGGTGGATTTCCAAAAAAAAAAAAAAAAAATTTCCCGTGCCACGTCAGCATCCACCGTGGCACGAGAAAGTTCACCGTGTCACGGCAATTTCCACCGTGACACGGTGGATTTCCCAAAAAAAAAAAAAAAACCACCGCGTCACAGCAGTTTGTACCGTGACACGGTACAGTTTTCTGTGTAACGGTGCCCTTGAAATAAGTCCAGTCAAGTCTTTCGTGTTAATTTGGTCCTCGCGTCAGTCATTTTTGTTATTGTTCATATGTCTAGCCATACGATCATACCACGAGTCTTATAACATCACTTAGTCTCTCACGAGTCAAGTATAGTCCACACACTTTCTTTATGTTCCAACTCGAGTCGTGCACCAGGTCGTTTATGAGCGTCGCGTGGTGCCATGCGTATTGCGTTGGCGCCAGACGCTAATGCTTAGCGCTTGGCACCAGGCTTTGGCGTTAGGCGCCAAAGTCTGGCGTCTGGCGCTGATGAGCACTGACTCCGAATCCTTTTCGGATTAAAACTGTGCCGATGTTGTGCATAAATAGCCCCCTGGTCTGCCGATTTTTCTTCATAATTTCAGCAGATTCAATATAGTCTTAGCTTTTGAAAAACAATCATGTATTTAATTACTAAGAGTTTTACTAACTTCACTAATGAATGGTGTCGGTCTCTATCTTTGAAGGAGAGAAAAGAATTAGACTTTTTTCATATTGGGGGTATTTATGGTGTTAAGGGGGCAGATCTTGATATAGACTTCATTCATACCGCCATAGAATATTGGGATGTGGATACTCATTGTTTTAGACTAGGGTGTGATGAAATTAGCCCATTGCCGGAGGAATTCGGTGCTATTTTAGGCTTCCCTGCATTACATCTTGCAGTAATCCCTAGAATAAATAAATATTATTACAAGTATTTTGAGCGCTTCTTTATTTTAAAAGACAAAGATCTAACAAATATAGTAGATGGCAACATAGTTAATTTGAAAGAACTTGCACACCATTATTTTGATAGACCTTATTCTGAGTCTTTTCATTTTTATATAAGAAGGGCTTTTCTCTTTTGCATGCTTAACCAATATTTTTCACTAGTGGTAGAACTAATGAGGGTCAAGCAATTATATCAATTGTTTTGGAGCAGATTGAATCTGGGAGAAATCCAATGCCATTAATTGTTGGAGAGATTATGCTTAGTCTTGATGAATTGAAGAGAAATCCAAAAGCACCTTTTCGGGGCCTTCCAATTTTATTACAGGTAGAAAAATAATATTTTTAATTATAGAAATCAAAAACATATTTTTTTTATAGTAATACTAATTTATTTGCATTGAATTTTTTTTACAAATGTGGCTAATGGAGAGACTAGAATTAATTAGTCCTCCCAACAATGTTGAAAAATACACTCCAAATTGCTTTGTGAGGAGAAAGAAACGCTTCTTTAAGATGGGGCGCCATGAATGGAGAAAAGTATTTGCCTCTTGCAACTTTGCCATCAAGTGGATCATCCCTTGGTGGAAAATAGAGAAGATGGTTGGTGTCAACAAGCAACCGTTCTATCGTCTTCCAAGGTTAACTAAGATGATTTTTTATTATCCCTGCAGGGTAAAAAGACAATAGGGCCTACTTCAAACAATTCCTTCTGGGATCTTCGTCATCCTTGTTTGATGCTTATTGGAGTTCTAGACCTTTATGGGAAGTGATTACCCAAAAGGTTCCTCCTTCCTTGCCCAATGATGTGAAAAGGTGGCTTCTCAAGAAACCTTCAGAGGATATGAAGAAAAATTAGAGTATAACTGATGTGAAGAGTCGTCTAGGTGACAAAGTGATTTCTGTTAAGGAACGCTTGGGTGAAAAGTTTGAATTCAAAACCCCTACGATGCCTAAGAAGAAGAGCTCTACAAAGGATAAAGGGAAAAGAAAAGCTGACACTTCAGAGAAGAAGGTTTGGTTAGAGAAGAAACATGGAGTCCTAGCTAAGGGAGAAACTATTTACTCCAAAATTGAATGTAGGTCCTCTAAAGGATGCCTACTAGCTAAAGTCATGGATGATGAAGAGGATGCAGACAAAAATTGGAAGAGAGCAAAGAAAGAGAAGAAAGATTTAAGCATTGCTTAACTTTCAATTGTTAGACTTAGTTTTAAATTTAAAGTTAATTTGTTTTATTAAGCTTTATTTAAACTCCATCAATAATGTAATTTGTTAGGGGCCGTTTGGTTCACACGAGGGAATCGGAATGGAATGAACAAGGGGAAAGGAGAAGAATGGAATGAAAATACCCTATTTTTGCTTTATTGTTTGTTTTTAAAACAAAGGGATTCATTCCCCCACCACACCACCACCACCACCACCACCACAACCACCACACATTTCATCAATTTTTCACTTCCCACAATTTCCAGCCACCGCCACACCTCCTCCACCACTTGCCGCACCTCCTCCACCACTCGTCGCCCTTCACCGCAGCTTCCCCTCCCCTCGCCGCGCCAACCCTGATCTCCCTCTCCCCCGAAACCGTCGCCGACGACGGCGATGACATATCAGAGTTCGAAGAACTCCTAGCACTCGACGAACAAGATGAAATTGACCATGGTTTATCATCACCATCATTAGAAGCTAGAGTATTGAGCAAAGCTTAGAGAATTGTGGTAGAATTGAATAATGATAATACCCAAAAAATTATTAACCCAAAATGAGTTTGTTCTTCTTCTGGGTTATACCCCTTGGTGACCTAGAAGCTGAATTTGCTAATTTTTTGAATGATTAAGGTTCCCCCTTTTTTATGGCTAAGCTTGATGCTGAAAGGTTATACCTCTTGCTTCTTTTCATCAATGACACTTCTCAGCAGTGGTGGTTTTTGCGGGGGAGAGGGGTGCAGCGGTGGTCGGGGGAGGCTCGGCGGTGGTCAGGGGAGGGGCGACGGTGGTCTGGGCTGGTTTTCCGGTGGTGTTGGTAAGTGTGAAGGTGGTGATGTGGTGGTGTGAAGGTGGGTAGGGAAAGGGAATGGGAAAGTCTAGGGGGGGTGGGGAATGGAGTTGAAAGGATTTGGGGTAATGAGGAAGGTAAAGGGAATGATTAAAAGTGTAAAACAAACATCAACAAAGGGAATCGAACCAGTTGATTTCCATTCCCTTTCCTGATTACCCCCAACCAAACGACCCCTTAGTTTATTTTATTAAAGAAATTTCAACTTTTTAGTTAAATCATTAAATTTAATTTATTAAAGCAATGAAAACAGAAAATTTAATTTTCTAGAAATTTTTTCGAGTACGGAGGTCGAAATTTTTTTGAAAATCACCGAAATATTCCCAGGTACTCCCAGAAAAATGGCGCCGCTTTTTTACGACTGGCACCAGCTGCGGCAGTACTGTCGTCTGACGCTAAGGTTAATCGGCTGGCGACGAAACTTTTTCTGTGACGCCGATGCTTCGTCAAATTTCTATCGAATTTATTTTTAAATTTGGGATGCTAGGTTTGCAAAAAGTAAAATGGCCGCACCTGTAAAGGGTTGTCTACGTATCCTTTCTTAAGGAATCACGCCAATCGTAGCTCTCTTGAGTGTCCTACTCAAGTAATTATGGGTAGTACTTTTTAAGTTGGTCAAGATTTGTCATGTTCGAGAATTCATTACCATCCATATCAGTTAATTTTGCTGCACAACCTGGTAGGATTGTTTTGACAATATAGGGTCCAGACCAATTAGGCCTAAATTTACCCCTTGAATCTAAAACATTCTTCCTTAATGCTTTTAACACTAAGTCTCCTACTTTGATGTTTCTTGTCTTGACCTTCTTAATAAAATGCCTAGCCATACGAGTTTGATAGCATTGAGTATGATGTATTGTTTCTAGTCGTTTTTCATCAAGTAGAATTAGCTCCTCATATCTCGCCCTAGTCCATTCAACTTCATTGAGTTTTCTTTCTAATGCAATGCGTTGCGATGGTATCTCTAACATCTACAGGTTGTACGACATCCATTCCATAAACCAAGGAGAATCGCGTATTTCCTGTTTATGTGCGAATTGACGTGCGATAACCCCACACTGCGAAATGGAGTTTTTCAGGCCAATCCTTGTAATTTTTTGTCATTTTCTCGATGATAGTCTTTAGATTTTTATTAGCTACTTTAACCGCTCCGTTTGCTTGAGGTCTATACGGAGAAGAATGGTGGTGTTGAATGCCATATTTTTGTAACAATTCTTCACACTTAGCTTGAAAGTGAGTTCTGTTGTCACTTATCATTTCATGTGGGACACCATATCGACAAATAATATTCCTTTCGATAAAGAGTGCTACATATTTTGTAGTGAGTTTAGCATATGATTGTGCTTCGACCTACTTTGTGAAGTAATCAATTGCTACTAGGATGTATTCATGACCTCATGTTCCTGGGGGAGTAGTTTTGCCAATAATGTCAATTCCCCATGTAGAGAATGGCCATAGTGAAGTGTAGGTGTAGAGTGGAGACGGAGGAACATGTTGTAAATTGGCATAAATTTGGCACTTAGGGAATTTTTTTACATATTGATGACAATCCCTATTCATGGTAGTCCAATAGTATTCTTCTCCCATTATCTTTTGGACTAGCATTTTGCCATTCACATGAGTTCCACAAATGCCTTCGTGGACTATCCTCATTTCTCTTTGAGCATCCTTTTTTCCTACACATAAGAGAGCTCGACCCTTAGGTACCCTTTTATGTAACTTGTTGTCTATGAGTACGTATTGGGAAGCTAAGAGTCTTAATGCTCATTTTGCTCTTTTGCCAGCATGAGGAGGGTATTTTTCTTTGGTGACATAATTAAGTATATCCATATACCACGGTTCTTCTTCTTGTTCTTCTTCTTCATCTTGGATCACTTTATCATCTTTTATAGCTTGAATATAAGCCGATTTATGCTTTTTTTCTATAGCTAGAGGCATTTGCTCGATTTCCATAGGAATTCTAACCATTGAGGCTAGTTTTTCCAAGGCATCAGCAAATTGATTTTCCTCTCTAGGTAGATACGTTTATTCTACCTTTTCTAACTTATTAGTGAGAGTTTCCAGATAAGTTTGGTAAGGGGCTAAACTTTCGCTCCTTACTTTCCATATTTTAGAAATCTGGTTGATGATCAACGAAGAGTCCCCGAATATTCGTGATTTCTTCACTCCCAATGCCAAAGCTGTTTCAAGGCCTACCATGCATGCTTTGTATCCAACAACGTTGTTGGTAACGTCGAAATCTAGCTTTATAGAGATTGAAACATGCTCTTCTTTAGGTGAGACTAGTAATACTCCAACACCACATCGCTTTTGGTTTGAGGCTCCATCGAAGTATAGGGTCCAAGTATCGTCTTCTGTGACCATCAAGTCTTCATCTAGAAATTCATTGTCGTGTATTGGCATTGGATCTATTGGAAAATCCGCTAGAAAATCTGAAACCACAGATCCTTTGATAGCTTTTTGAGGCATGAATCTTACATCGAACTGGGCTAAGTTGACTATCCATCTTGATATGCACCCATTGAGTGTAGATTTCTTGAATAAATACTTGAGTGGATCCATTCGGGAAACTACAAAGACTGTATGCACGAGCATGTAATGCCTTACCTTAGTCGTGGCCCACACCAATGCGAGGCACAATTTCTCAAGTGGTGTATAGCGTACTTCATACTCGAGCATCTTTTTACTTAGATAGTAGATTGCATTTTCTTTACCTTCTACTTCTTGTGCAAGCATGACTCCCATTGTTTCTTTAGTGACTGTTAGGTACAACATAAGATGTATTCCTGGAAGTGCTGGTGCTAATACGAGAGGATTTACGAGATAGGCTTTGATCTTTTCAAAGGCTTTTTGACATTCATCGTCCCATATTACTGGTACATTCTTTTTAAGCTTCTTGAATATTGGTTCACATATTGTTGTCAATTTTGATATGAACCTACTTATGTATTACAACCGGCCAATAAATCCTCGAATTTGCTTCTTGGTTTTGGATGGTGGCATTGACATGATTGCGTTGATCTTAGTTGGGTCTTTCTCTATTCCTCTAGAGCTTATGACATAACCCAAAATCTTGCCTGAGGTGACTCCAAAAGCACACTTTGATGGGTTTAACCTCATGTTGTATTTCCTTAGCCTTTCAAAGAATTTTCTCAAGACTACTTGATGGCATGGGCGATCTTTTGACTTTACAATCTTATCGTCCACATATACTTCAACTTCTTTGTGCATCATGTCATGGAGTAAGGTAGTCGCTGCTCGTTGGTAAGTAGCATCCGCGTTTTTCAACCTGAATGGCATTACCGTGCAGCAGTAAGTACCCCATGGTGTTATGAAGGTTGTTTTCTCCATGTCTTCTTCTGCCATGAGAATTTGATTGTATCCCGCGTATCTGTCCATGAACGAGAGAAGTGCATGATTCGTTGTATTATCTACCAAAATATCGATGTGTGGTAAAGGGAAGTCGTCCTTTGGACTTGCCTTATTTAGATCTCGATAGTTGACACACATTCTTACCCTTTCATCCTTTTTCGGAAGTGGGACGACGTTGGCCACCCATTCGGGGTATTTAGGTACCCTGATAAAACCTGAGTTATTTGCTTTTGAACTTCTTCTTTTATTTTAAGAGCTATGTCGGGTTTCATTCGACGCAACTTTTGTTTTACAGGTTTCATTCCTGGAATTAGCGGTACAGTATGTTGGGCTATTTCTCTATTAATTCCTGGCATATCTTCATATGACTAAGCAAATACATCGATAAATTATTTAAGTAGATTTATTAAATCGGTTCTTTCTTGTTCGTTAAGTGTTAATCCGATTTTAACTTCTCTTTTAATGGTTGAATCATTTTAGATGTCAACCGTCTCGGTTTCCTCAATTATTGGTGTTTTCTCTTCAAGTGTTTCCATTTCTTTAATAATTTCTTTGTCATTTTCATTGTTAGTTTAGCAATGCTCGTCATCTTGGGTTAAAGAAAAGCACGAGGAGTAAGTGGAAGAAGACATATTATTAAATTCAGAAATCATTACATCAAAGAGAGAGATGTCCTCAGGGGCTTGATTGCTAACTATCCTAGGGGAAGAGATAGAAGAAGGGGGTGCTACAACTAAGGACTTAGATGAATCTATAAGAAAAGACTCTGACTCTGACGACTCTTCGAGCATCGGTCCTTATCCTGTCATTATGGAGATTTCCCTTCCACTTGGAGTAGTCACCTTGATTGTCTTGCACCACCCTTATAGTGATCCTTCTACTAGAGTGATGAGCTTTGAGGGGTCAAAGTTATCGCTTTGTAGGACCATTTGGATAAGCGAGGAGTTATCCTCTATATACTTTGGCTCATCTTTTTCTCTCCCAAATAGTAATCCCATGACATTAAAGTCAAAGCATGGGGGTGATCTCTCCTTGTGGATAGGAGTTGGGATTTCATCTAGAAAATAGCAATCTAGGAAAATTTTGAATCCCAGTTTCCTTATGCCATTTACAACAAAAGGTTTGGGAAATTCAAAGCACGGATAGTCCTTTCCTTCTTTTATGAATTGTTCATTGAGAGTAAGTGGATACTGATCCATTGGAATTGCTTTCTTTTGGATGCGAGCGTTCCTACACGCCTTAGACTTTTCCTGGGCTCACTTGAGATCTTCCCGAGTCGGTTCGAAACCAAGTCCGAAAGTGTCTAACTTAGGGAGGCCAGGTGATTCCAACAATTTTGCTATTTCTTTCTTCTTTCCTAGAGTCATTCCAGGAAAATGTCCTTGTTTCTTTAGAATAGTGTTTACTATTATATTGGAGTGGGGTCGTAACAGAGAGGGGTCCTTTCATCCTCCTCGATCAAGGAGACCTCTTCATTAAAGCCCCACAAGTCTTCATCGTCTTCATCGTGCTCCACATTAATGATTGGATTTTCTATAGCTTTAATCCTCATGGGCAAAGCATCAATAGTGATAGGAATTCCTCCAACTATGGCCTTTACCTGTTGGTGGAGAGATGAAGGGACGGACTTTAGGTCATGAAGCCAAGGGCATCCCAATAATAAGTTGAATGAAGCTTTGATATCTACCACTTGAAATGTAGTAGCGTGTTCTATTGCTCCCGCCGTTATATTCATGGTAATCTTGCCAAGAGCTTGACAACGAGTGTTGTCATAAGCTCTTATTCCTTGTGTTGACGGGGTTAAGTCTTCATCCATTATGCCTAGCATCCTCGCAGTTATAAGTAGACAGACATTAATTGCCGATCCATTGTCTACAAGAGTCATAGGGACGTTCATTCTCTTACAAACTACTGTGAGGTTTAGTGCCTTATAATGCTTGTCACCTTCTGGGGGTAAATCCTTGTCAGAAAAGGTGATCAAGTTGATAGGACTAGGGAGATCACTCGTAAGGAAGTTAGCCAACCCCTCAAGAGTGGTGTTAGAGTCTATCCCTATCTTATCCAAGGCATTCATTACTGCCAGCCTATGTTCTCGAGATGTTGCTAGAAGTTTCCATACATTCATCTCAACCTTGCTTTTCTTGAACTGTTTGACAATATCATTGTCTTCTATGATAGGTATGGGAACTTGTTGCGTAGTCGGCATAGGTTGTGTTGAATGAGAGGTTGCATTCTCCCTGACCTTATGAGGACGTCTATAGATGAATCCTCTTCCTCCCAAAAATCGCTTATTGGGTATATGACTGAAAGTGGAGGTTCTTCCATATCCTTAAGATAGACGTCTTCATCATCGCTGTCCCAAACCCCATTGATGCTAATGTCTTCTTCTTGTGGAATTTGGACTAGCTTTTTATCATCAATCATTTTTTGAATTAAATCTTTAAATTTAAAACAGTTTTCGATAGTGTGACCCCCTTATTGATGGTATTGACAGTAGAACCTATCTGTCCTTTTTAGTGATTCAAATGGTCTCGGTTCGAGAGGTTTGACCTTGCCACTCTCAGAGAGCATGTTGAACATTTTAGCATAGGAAGTCCCAATTAGAGTATAGAGTTTATTACTCTTCCTGGGTCTGTCAGTTACTTGTAGAGAGAAGGGTTTCTTCTTCGTGGGTGGAACCTTATCACACTTTTTCTGAAGCTCCTCTAATTGTTTCTTTGCAACTTCGAGATCTTCACGTAGCAAGCTTGATCCCTCCCACATGGACCATATAAGCAACCGTACATCCTCTTTGCTTGCTGGTTTAGGAAAGTCATCCATGACATCGAAAAAGATCTCCTCCTCTTCTTCAATAGCATGGATTTCTTCAATAGGTTTGATGAGAGATGAGGGATCAACCTCATTTTCTTTATTAGAGATGGCTAAGGAATGAGCGAGAGGTGCATTTTCAATGCTTGGCTTCTTACTGGCAGGAGGCAATGGTAGTTTGTTGTTATCAATTAAATCTTGGATGGCTTCTTTATGCTTCCAACAATTTTCAGTAAGATGGCCCCTACCTTGGTGATATTTGCAATGTGCATTGGGGTTCCAGTTAGCTGTCCTCTTCTCGACTGGTGGTCCCAGAATGGTCTAATAGGATTTATAAGACCTTTTGCATTTAGTTGGTCAAATGCGGTGTCATAACTAGTACCTATAGGAGTAAAGTTCCTCCTAAATGGTTTCTTTTGTCCTTGGTTATTCATTGCAAGGAATTCACTTAAATTAAAGGTGCTAACATTGTTTGAGTGGGTGGTTTTGGAAGAAGAAGGATTGTCGTTCTTCTTACCTTTCCAGCCACTGTTGGAGTTATTGTTAGCAGCTTTCAGCTTAGCCAGGTCGTCTTCAATATTAATTCCAATGTCATAGACGGCCTTGAAGGTATGGAGATTATTTTGGTACTTGATATTCTTGGAGTACTTCTCTTGAAGGTTCTTGATGAACAACCTCACAGACTCTTTCTCGCTTGGTACTTCAATCATCTTAGTAGAGGTTTCTCTCCATTTGTTGAAGAAAGAAGTGAAACATTCGTTCTCTTTCTGTTCGAGAATTTCAAGTTCCCTATAGTAAGTTTCAACTTGAATGTTGCACTTGTACCTATCAAGGAAAGCGTTTACTATTGATTCCCAAGTAGAGGTTCTTTCTTTCTCAAGAGAGAAGAACCATTGTTGGTAAACGGTTACAAGAGATATAGAAAACAAAGAGGGAAACACCTTCTTGTTAGCACCCTTGATGCTCATTATTGTTTCAAAAGCTCTTAGGTGAAAGTAAGGGTTGTCAGTTGCTTTGAATTTCGGGATGTCGTTGGCATTGAACTTTTGCAGAAGAAGATCTTTGTCCACCGAGACCCCTTGTGAGCTAATGCCTTGAAACTTGTAGTCACTAGACAACTTGCTCAAACTTTCTTGCATGAGGTCCATCTGTTGTTGCTTCACATGATCATCGATTTTGAGGGTTAAAACCTTCAACGCCTCAGTCACAGTAATCAATTGGTTCCTGAGCTCATTAACTTCCTCTTGAGTTGCCATTATCTTCTTAGCTTTCCTTTTTCAAGCGATTGGTTTGTCAAAAAGTTGATCTTGAATAAAAAGTTTGTCTTTGATCAAACACCCTTCCTTTCTTGACCACGCGCTGTAAATTAAACCATTTTTGTTTAAATGACTTGACTCAAATTGACTTTGACTTTACGGGTTTTGAAAAAGAAAAAAAAAGCAAAAATAAGGTGTATATTTTTGGGAATTAAATATAGGGTTCAAACAATTGGTTTTAATTGGTTTTAATTGGAGGATTAATATCCAACTTATCCCTCTAAAAAAAATGATGGAAAAACATGCGCATACAAGACTCTCTTAGACATGGTCAAAGTGTGCATACATATTAGTGTGTGCTTTATATAGTGAGTGTAAGTGACATGCTTTGACTCTTGTGTAAGACCATGGGATTTAGTTCCTAGACTTGATTAAGGACTTGATAAGGTATTATTATCAGTAAAAATTAACTGAATTGATTAGCAAACTGTTCAATTAGACACAAGGTGATGACTCGAGCAATAAATCGAACTGTCGCCAAAACGACAGAACTGGCGCCTCTCTTTACATTGTAGCGCCAGACGACATGACTATCGCCAGGTGCTACGCTCCACAGAGTGGCGTTGTAGTCTAAATCTCGGCGCCATTGCTGGAACATCGATGTGGAACTGCTTTCGGTATTATACTCTACAGGGTATGCCTAAAGTCGTACTAAGTCAACTCTGAATAAATTATAAGACTTTAATTACTCAAATTAATTAATTAATTAATTAGGCAATGTTCTTTTAGTCATTAATCATTTTATTTAGTCTTAACACAAGTCAAACAAACGCTTAGGAAAAAACACATAGAGTATGCACAACAAATAATGCACAGTTAGTCAAGTAGGCACGATAAGATGTAATGCGTTTGCAACCTAACCATGGCTCTAGTTCTCTAAAGTTCGGGATATGGGTTATTCAAAGAGGGTCCATGGTTAATTGTCCAGCTGCACCGCGCGGAAGCCTAACCGTGAAGGGTTGGCGCGAGTGGATGGGACACCCTGAGTTAAAAACTCGCTTAGTTTGGTGAATTCAACATTCTCAGATGTACCCTTTGTTGCTCAGAGCGTTCAATCAGGTAGATGGATCATGAATTCCCTGAGGGTTATGTCCATATGTAGAACACATATGGGTTTCAGAAAAGTGAGAAAAACTCAATCAGGAAGTAGGATCGAGCAAATAGTTCTAAAAACTGGTCAAAATTAGAACGCATATTTCTGGCTCGGTATTGGTAGCTTTCGCCTGGCGCCAGAGTCAAATCAGTGGCGCTAGAATCTATTTTCTGACGCTAGTTCCTACATGCCTCAGCAGCTTTCTGTGCTCGATAAAATTTTCCAGTTTCGCGCAGCATTTTTTCGAACCTAGTTGTGAAAGATATTCCTCAAATTTCCTATGTGTAAAATCCTATGTTTTTAACTCATTACGAATGATCTTTCCAATGAGATATTTTTTTATGCATATGACAATAATGTTAATCAAAATTACGCGCATGAAATACTTAGAACTTTTCGAGTCTCATCCACTCATTCTAAATCATTGCCGAAATAAATTTCAGGAATTAAAATAGAAATCATCCCCAGTGGAGTCGCCAAAAAACTGTAGGGAATATTTCAAGCATTATCCCTAGCTTGAACCCCACTGTGATCATACACTAAAGTACGGTGGCGTCCAAAGGGAAAGAAGATAGAGCAAAAGAGTCGCCAACAAGTTTTAGGAACTTGTAAACTGTTCACGAGGTGAAGATTACACTCCTTAACAATCTAGGAGATCGTCAACTCCAATAGGTCTGGAACCATGACTGGTAGTTCGGGGATAAAGGTACAAATCCAACCTAAAAGAGATTGAACATCCCTAATAATAGGCCTCTACTTTATTCTGATCGTATTCATGTGCGCTTTCTGACTAACATGCAATCAATAGGATTAACCCTAAACTTGTTTAATCTATGTTGGTTAAATATTAATGCACAAATAAATCTATTATTGGCGATCACTTGAATTATAATCAAATTAACTCTAAACAAGATTATTAATTATCTTATTAAACGTGATTACAAGTACGAATTCCCTTTAATCATGCATAAAAGGCGTGATCAAGCAATAACAATAAAAATCATCAAGAAACATAATATCATAATAATAAATCATAATTATTATAACCATGTTAAAGCATAATAATAGCAAGATCCTAGGCATGATGCTAACAAGATTAATAACAATCCCTAGCATGTCACTAAGCAATAAAAATCAAAGATTTAATCCTAACATGATACTAACATGAATATTATGAAGAGAATAGGAAGCATCACAAGAATCACAATTGTCATATTTGATATTAGAAATTATAGCTGTTACCCTAAACATGATACTAGGAAGATCAAAACGCCCCAACATGACACTAGGAATCTTAATAACAACCTAGACATGATTTCTAAATCGTAATATCAATGCAAACAATTAAAGCACTTACTTGGATGGCTCGTATCTCTTTCTAATAACAAAATACACGCGTTAGTAACTTCAAGGAAAACAATAAAACTATTAAATTAAATAAATGAAATAGAGGTTAAGAAAGTTTAGACTAGATTTGGGACCAAACCCTCAGAAATATCAAACCTTTCATGTCTAGGGCGAAGGTAACTTCGAACAATGCTAGGTGTTTCTTGGTCTTGTGAATGCGGAATTTTGTATGCAAAAGGGTTGGTTTAGAAAAGAGAGAGAGAAAGCTTAGAGAGAGAAGGGAATTAGAAAACTAGAGAGTTGATGATTCAAAACGGCGGTTTTAGGAGGCTATTTATAGAGAAAATCAGCCAGACTGATAGAAAAACAAATCAGAGTTTCGACGAGAATAAAACTCGATTAGCGCCAGATGCTGAACATTAGCGCCAGGCGCTAAAGGCTAGCGCTAGGTGCCAAGCATTAGTGTCAGGCGCTAATCCCTGTCGTCAGGCGCTAATCATTAATTTCACGCGTTTTCGTAGTTTTAATAAAATTTAGCCGTACAGAGGGCAAAATCGTATTTTTCTTAAAAACACTTCTTTTATTCTGATTAAAACTCCAAAAAGTCAACCAAAGTCAATTTATCAATGCTAATTGAATTAGGAATGAAAAGAACCTTCTAGAAGAATCTAGAAGACTAAAATCAATTCTAATTGCATCAGGAATGATAAATCCATATTAGGCCATCCTGTATATCATTGGGCCGCATATAAAGATCAAACCGGGCCCAGTTTAGTATTATTTTGGCCATAACTTCCTCATTATTCATCAGAATTGGGCTTATAATATATCGTTGGAAAGCTCTTTTAAATCTCCATCCAACTATATCATTATTGGACCCTTTCCATGGATCAAACCAAAATGGATTGGCTGTTTTCTTAAAATAGGTTTTCAAAAACAGAGAAAAAGAAAATAAATAAATACTATCAGCAACACCAGACTTTCCACACTTTCACTTCATTCGATTATGATTCGACGTGAAAGGTACTCATCACCGGGTTTGGTTTTGGGGAGACACAAATGGGTGTCACAAATTGATTTGTCCAAAAAAATTTTAAAAAATAATTTAAAAAATAAAAAAACCCCACCACCTAAGCCACACCTAGCCACCACCATCCCCACCACCCCCAAACCTTGACCCAAAACTATCACCCCACCCAGATCAGAAACCACCGCTCCACCTAGACCCGAATCCACTGCCGCCAAACCCATATACCAACCCAACCCCAAAATCCCGTTCGAATATCGAAAACCATCCAACTAGACCCTAGGAAACGGGTTATGGAGGTCGTGCGACTTGAATTGAGGTCAGGCAGGATGGCGCGGCCGTAAAAGGGACGACGAACGGGGGAGGGGGCTGGGATCGTGATGGGACCAGGGACGGAAAATCTCGCCAATTATATGCCTGGATTTCGTGGTGGAGGGAGTTGTTGGTGATTCAGGGGAGGGGCCGACGGCGTCGACGCTGGAGTTGGGGTTGGGGGCTGGTGCTTTCGTGAGTGAGGTTGGTTGGTGCTGTCGTGAGGGAAGGAGACGGTGGTTATGTGATGGAGGGAGGCGGGTTGTTCATGAAAGAGGGTTCAGCGCACCGTCGACGCCGGGGTTGGGGGTCTGGGTGACCGGGGCCACGGGGATTAGGTGTCAGGGGTGGCGGGGAAGGCTTATGCTGCTGGTGGTTTTTAAATATTTATTAACTTTATTTAGTTTTCCTTAAAAAAAAAACATTTAACTTTTTTTAAAATTTGATTTAATTTTATTTTTTTTGACAAATTACATGGCGACACGTGTCAAGTAACTTGTTATAACAGGTTACATGACTGGTTGGGACCATTTAAAGTGGATTGGGTATAAAGGTTGGATTATTTAAAAATAATCCAAAGGTGGGATTATTTTTAGCGGACGGGCCAAAGGTGGGATTATTCCGGGAAATTTTTCCTTATTATTATTATGATTTATTATGTTTTTTGATAATATTTTATTGTTATTGCTTGATTATGGCTTTTATGCATATTTAAAGGGAATTGATACTTGTAATCACGCTTAATAAGATAACTAATAATCGTGTTTAGGTTTAATTTGATTATAACTCAAGTGATCGCCAATAATAGATATATTTGTGCATTAATATTCAACCAACATAGATAAACAGGTTTAGGGTAAACCTATTTATTGCACGTTAGTAAAAAAGCGCACATGAATACGAGAAGAATAAAGTAGAGGCCTATTATTAAGGAAGGTTCTTTCTCTTTTAGATTGGATTTGTACCTTCATCCCCAAACTTCCAGTCATGGTTCCAGACCTATTGGAGTTAACGATCTCCTGGATCGTTAAGGGGTGTAACCTTCACCATGTGAACGGTTTACAAGTTCCTAAAACTTGTTGGCGACTCTTTTGCTCTAGGTTCCTTCCCTTTGGACGCTACCATGCTTAAGTGTATGATCACAGTGGGGTTAAAGTTTGGGGTAATTCTTGAAATATTCCCTACAGTTTTTGGCGACTCACTAGGGAGGATTTCTATTTTAATTCCTGAAATTTATTTTGGAAATGATTTAGAATGAGTGGATGAGACTCAAAAAGTTTTAAGTATTTCATGGGCGTAATTTTGATTAACATTATCGTCATATTCATAAAAAAAGGATCTCATTGGAAAGACCATCCCTAATGAGTAAAAAACATAGGATTTTTACACGTAGGAAATTTGAGGAATATCTTTCACAACTAGAATCGAAATAACGCTGCGAAAAATTAAAAATTTTACGAACACAGAAAGCTATTGAGGCATGTAGGAACTTGCATCTAGAAAATAGAGCCTGTCGCTGAATATATGGCTCTATTGCCGAGCGACAATCTTGTCGCCAGGTGACAGGCCGGGTTATATCGCAGCGACAGTCCCTGTTGGCTGGCACTGCGTTCTTCCAATACCGAGCAAGAAATATGAGTTCTAATTTCGACCAGTTCTAGCACCGTTGGCTCGATTCTACTTCCTAATTGAGTTTTCTCACTTTTCTAAAACCCGTATATGTTCTACATATGGACATAACCCTCTGGGAATTCATGCTACATCTACCTATTTGAACGCTCTGACTAACAAAGGGTATATCCGAGAATGTTGAATTTACCAAACCATGAAAGCGAGTTTAACTCGCGGGGACCCATCTACTCGCGCCAACCCTTCCAAAGGTAAGGCTTCCGCTCGGTGCATCAGGACTCATAACCATGGACCCTCTTTTACTAACCCATATCTCAAACTTTAGAGAACTAGAGCCATGGTTAGGTTGCAAACTCATTGCATCATATTGTGCCTACTTGACTATTTGTGCATTATTTGTTGTGCATACTCTATGTGTTTTCCTAACCGTTTGTTTGACTTGTGTTTAAGTCTTAAATAAACTAATTAATGACTAAAAGAACTTTACCTAATTAATTAATTAATTAATTAGAGTAATTAAAGTGTAATAGATTAATCAGAACTAACTTAGTACGACTTTAGGCCTGTCACATAGAGTAAAAATACTGAAAGCAGTCCCAGATTAATGATCCTGCAATGGCGCAAAAATTAGGGCTGCAGCGCCAAATGTTGTTGTGTTAGGCCGAGCTACTACCCTGTCGTCTGACTCTGCACTGCAGTGTGCGGCGACAATCCTGTTGCTTTGGTGACAATTTAGAATTTTGCTCGAGTCATCACGACGAGTCTAATGAAACAGTTTATTAATCAGTTTGGTTATTTTGTTAATAACAGTAACCTTATTTATATTAGTCCTTAATTGAGTCAAAGCACTTAGTCCCATGGTCTTACACAAGATTCAAAGCATGTCACTTACACTCACAAATAAAGCACACACTAATATGAATGTACACTTTGACCATGTCTAGAGAGTCTTGTGTGCGCGTGTTTTCCGTCATTTTTTTAGCGGGGTAAGTCAGATATTAATCCTCCAATTAAACCACTTGTTTGAACCCATATACTTGATTCCCAAAAATATACACCCTATTTTTACTTTTTTTTTTCTTTTTCTTAATAAACTCGTAAAGTCAAAGTCAATTTGAGTCAAGTCATTAAAACATAAAATGTTTTAATTTACAGCGCGTGGTCAAGAAAAGAAGGGCGTTTAATCAGAGATAACCTTTTCGTTCAAGTACAACTTTTTGATAAACTAGTGAGTTGAAAAGGGAAATTTAAGAAAGCAATGGCAAGTTTAGAAGAAGTCCATGAGCTCAAGAAACAAATGGCTGGTGTTACTGAGTTGCTAAAGACCTTAACCCTTCAAATCAATGAGCCTGTGAAGCAACAACAAATGGAGCTCATGCAAGAGAGCTTGAGAAAGATATCTAATGATTACAATTTCCAGAGCATTAGCTTGCAAGGGGTCTCGGTGGACAAGGAGCTTCTTCCGCAGAAGTTCAATACTAACGACATCCCAAAGTTTAAGGTAACTGATAACCCTTATTTTTACTTAAGAGCCTTTGAAACTATAATGAATATTAAGGGAATTGATAGAAATGTATTTCATTCTTTATTTTCTCTATCCCTTGAAATTGTTTGCCAACAATGGTTCTTTTCCCTCGACAAAGAGAAAACCACTACTTGGGAATCAATTGTAAACACTTTCATTGATAGGTATAAATGCAATATTCAAATTGAAACTGATCATTGGGAACTTGAAATTCTTAAACAAAAAGAGAATGAAGGTTTCACTTCGTTCTTCAATAAATGGAGAGAAACCTCTGATAGGATGATTGAAGTACCAAGTGAAAAGGAATTTGTGAGGATGTTCATTAAGAACCTCCAAGAAAAGTACTCCAAGCATCTTAAGTACCAAAATAATTTGCATACTTTCAAGGTCGTCTACGATATTGGAATTAACATTGAAGATGACCTTGCTAAAAAAACGCTGCTAATAATAACTCCAACAGTGGCTGGAAAGGCAAGAAGAACGACAACCCTTCTTCTTCTAAAACCACCCACTCAAATAATTTTAGCACATTTAATTTGAGTGAAGTCCTTGCTATGAAAAACCAAGGACAAAAGATACCATTTAGGAGGAACTTTACTCCTTTTGGTATGAGTTATGACACCGCATTCGATCGATTGAATGCAAAAGGTCTTATAACTCTTATTGGACCATTCGGGGATTCATCGGTTGAAAAGAGAACAACTAACTGGAACCCCAATGCACATTGCAAATACCATCAAGGCAGGGGCCATCTCACTAAGAATTGTTAGAAGATTAAGGAATCTATCCAAGACTTGATTGACAACAATAAGCTTCCATTGCCCCCTACAAGCAAGAAGCCAAGCATTAACAACGTACCTCTCTCTGAATCTTTGGCTATCTTTGATGAGGAAAACCATGTTGATCCATCATACCTCATCAAACCTGTTGAAGAAATTCATGCTATCAAAGAAGAGGAGGAAACCTTTTTAGATTCCATGGATGATTTTCCTTCTGAAAAAGAATCTGCAACTAAGGAAGAAGTATGGATTCTCATACAATCAATGTGGGAGGGAATAGACTCGTTACGTGAAGCTATTGAATTAGCAAATAAACAAAGAAAGAAGCTTCAAAGCAAACATGTTAAAGTTTCACCTATGGAGAAGAAGCACTTTTCTCTCCAACTAATTGACACACCCAAGAAGAGTATCAAGCCCTACACTCCAATTAGGACCTCCTACGCTAATATGTTCAAAATGTTCTCCTAGAGTGGTAAGGTCAAACCTCTCAAGCCGAGACAATTTGAATCATTAAAGAGGACAGATAGGTTCTACTGTCTATACCATCAATTAGGGGGACATACCATTGATAACTGTTTTAAATTCAAAGATGTAATTCAGAAGATGATTGATAACAAGAAGCTAGTTCAAATCCCAAAAGAACAAGACATTAGCATCAATGGGGTTTGGGAAAGCGATGATGAAGATGTCTATCTTAATGCTATGGAAGAACCTCCACTTTCAGTCATATATCCTGTAAGCAATCTTTGGGATGAAGAAGATTCACCCATAGACGTCCTCACAAGATTTGGGAGAATGCAACCTCCCATATCTACACAACCTATTCCTACCGTGCAACAAGTTCCCATACCAATTATAGAGGACAATGATATTGTCAAACAATTCAAGAAGACCAAGGTCAAAATGAGTGTATGGAAACTTCTAGCTACATCTCGAGAACATAGGCTTGCGGTAATGAATGCATTGGATAAGATGGGGATAGATTCCGAAACACTCCTGAGGGGTTGGCCTGGCTAACTTCCTTACGAGTGATCTCCCGAGTCCTATCAATCTAATCACCTTTTCTGACAAAGATTTACCTCCAGAAGGTGACAAACATTATAAGGCTTTAAACCTCACAGTAGTACGCAAGAGGATGAATGTCCCAATGACCCTTGTAGACAATGGATCGGCAATCAATGTCTGTCTGCTTAGAACTGCAGAAATGTTAGGAATAAGGGATGAAGACTTAACCCCGTCAACGCAAGGAATAAGAGCCTACGACAATACTCATCGCCAAGCTCTTGGAAATATCACTATGAGTGTAACGGCGGGAACAATAGAACATGCCACTACCTTCCCAGTGGTAGATATTAAGGCTTCTTTCAACCTATTTTTGAGACGCCCTTGGCTTCATGACCTTAAGGCCGTCCCTTCATCCCTTCATCAACAAGTAATGGCTGTAGTTGGAGGGATTCCTATTACAATCGATGCTTCACTTATGAGGATTAAAGCGTAGAAAATCCGATCATTAATGTGGAGCACAACGAGAATGATGAAGATTTGTGGGGGTTTAATGAAGAGGTCTCCTTAATTGAGGAGGATGAAAGGACCCCTCTTTTTCACGATCCCCACTCTAATATGACGGTAAATGCTATTCTCAAGAGACAAGGACATTTTTCCCGGAATGACTCTAGGAAAGAAAAAGGAGATAGCAAAACAAATGGAATTACCTGGCTTCCCTAAGGTAGATACTTTTGGACTTGGTTTCGAACCGACTCAGAAATATCTTAAGTGAGCCCAGGAAAAGTCTAAGGCGCGTAGGAATGCTCGCACCCAAAAGAAAGAAATCCCA
This sequence comes from Chenopodium formosanum, assembly GCA_024500155.1. Classification (NCBI taxonomy): domain Eukaryota; kingdom Viridiplantae; phylum Streptophyta; class Magnoliopsida; order Caryophyllales; family Amaranthaceae; genus Chenopodium; species Chenopodium formosanum. Next base: position 17,867,642 of record CM044868.1, on the reverse strand, counting down.
ATGGACTAATATCCTCTTACTCAGTGGACAATTCATAAGAGAAGAAGAGGACTATCCATGCTATGAATTTCCCGAACCTTTCGTTGTAAACGACATAAGGCAACCTGGGTTCAAAATCTTTCTGGATTGTTACTTTCTAGATGAGATCCCAACTCCTATTCACAAGGATAAAACACCCCCATGCTTTGACTTTAATGTCATGGGACTACTCTTTGGGCGCGAAAAGGATGAGCCAAAATGTATAGAGGATAATTCCTCGCTCATTCAAACGGTCCTACAAAGCGAGAGCTTTGACCCTTCGAAGCTCATCACTTCAGTAGAGGGTTTAGTGCAAGGATGGCGCAAGACGGTCAAGGTGACTGCTTCGAGTGGTAGAAAAATCTAAATAACAACTGGACAAGGACCAATGTTTGAAGAGTCGTCTGAGTTGGAGTTAGTCTGAGTCTTTCCTGTAGAGTCTTTTAAGTCCTTAGCTGTAACACCCCTATTTCTAATCCTTCTTTTTCTACTCCTAGGATAGTTAGCAATCAAGTCCCTGAGGATATTTCTTTATTCGATGTAATGATTTATGAATTCAATAATATGTCTTCTTCATCTTACTCTTCGTGTTTTTCCTTAACCCAAGATGACGAACATTGCTTAACTAACAATGAAATTAACAAAAAAATTATTAAAGCAATGGAAACACTAAAAAAGAAAACACCGGTAATTGAGGATACTGAAATGGTTGATATCTCAAATGATTCAACCATTAAAAGAGAAGTTAAAATCGGATAGTTTTTAATTCTTTTCTTTGTCTCTATTTTTGAAAACCTATTTTAAGAAAACAGCCAATCAATTTTTGTTTAGTCCATGGCATGGGTCCAATAATAGTGTAGTTGGGTCGCGTTCGAAAAGAGCTTTCCAACGATATATTATAAGCCCAATTCCGATGAATAATGAGGAAGTTATGGCCAAATTACTAAACTGGGCCCTGTTTGATATTTATATGCGGCCCAATGATCTAGAGGAGGGCCTAATATTGATTTATCATTCCTAATGCAATTAAAATTGATTTTAGTTTTCTAGATTCTTCTAGAAGGTTCTTTTCATTCCTAATTCAATTAGCATTGATAAATTGACTTTAGTTGACTTTTTAGAGTTTTAATCAAAATAAATGAGTGTTTTTAAGGAAAATACAATTTTGCCCTTTTGTACGTCTAAATTTTATCAAAAATAAGAAAACGCGTGAAATTAATGACTAGCGCCTGATGACAGGGATTAGCACCTGGCGCTAATGCTTGGTGTCTGGCGCTAATGACCAGCGTCTAGCGCTAATCTACTTTTATTCTCGTCGAAACTCTGATTGCTTTTTCTATCCGTCCGGTTGATTTTATCTATAAATAGCCTCCTAAAACCTCCGTTTTCCATCATCAATTCTCATCAACAACAATTATTTTTCTTATTCTCTCTAGCTTTCAAGATTTCTTCTCTCTTTCTTATTCTCTCTAGCCTTTTGCATACAAAATTCCGCATTCACAAGATCTAGAAATACCTAGCCAAGTTTGAAGTTGCCTTTGCCCTAGACGTGAAAGGGTTTAATTTATGAGGGTTTGGTCCCAAATCTCTATTTTAATTATTTAATTTAACTATTTGATTTTATATTTTCCTTGAAGTTACTAACGTGTGTATTTTGTTATTAGAAAGAGATACGAGACATCCAAGTAAGTGCTTTAATTGATTTATTGATTTTATGATATAGAAATCATGTTTAGATTGATATTATGATTCCAAGTATCATGTTAGGATGCTTAATGTTTTGAATGACAACAATGATTCCTAGTATTATGTTTAGGGAAACGGTTATAATATTAAATATGACAATTATGATTCTTGCGATGCTTCCTATTTTCTTCCTAATATTCATGTTAGTATCATGATAGGGCTATATATTTGATCTTTATTGTTTAGTGACATGCTAGGGTTTGTTATTAAACTTGTTAATATCATGCCTAGGATCTTGCTATTATTATGCTTTAACATGATTATTTTTATAATTTTAATGATTAATTATGATGATGGTTATGATTATTATTATATTACTTGATATATTATATTTGTTCTTATTGATTGATCACGCCTTTTATGCATGTTTAAAGGGAATTTGTACTTGTAATCACGCTTAATAAGATAATTAATAATCTTGTTTAGGGTTAATGTGATTATAATTCAAGTGATCGCCAATAATAGCTTTATTTGTGCATTAATATTCAACCAACATAGGATAAACAGGTTTAGGGTTGATCCTATTGATTGCATGTTAGTCAGAAAGCGCACATGAATACGATCAGAATAAAGTAGAGGCCTATTATTAGGGCAGGTTCAATCTCTTTTAGGTTGGATTTGTACCTTCATCCCCGAACTACCAGTTATGGTTCCAAAACTATTGGAGTTGACGATCTCCTGGATCGTTAAGGGGTGTAACCTTCACCTCGTGAACGGTTTACAAGTTCCTAAAACTTGTTGGCGACTCTTTTGCTCTATCTTCCTTCCCTTTGGACGCCACCGTACTTTAGTGTATGATCATAGTGGGGTTCAAGTTTGGGATAATGCTTGAAATATTCCCTATAGTTTTTGGCGACTCCATTGGGGAGAACTTCTATTTTAATTCCTGAAATTTATTTCGGCAATGATTTAGAATGAGTGGATGAGATTCGAAAAGTTCTAAGTATTTCATATGCGTAATTTTGATTAACATTATTGTCATATGCATAAAAAAGATCTCATTGGAAAGACCATCCGTAATGAGTTATAACATGGGATTTTTACACGTAGGAAATTTGAGGAATATCTTTCACAACTAGGATTGAAATAATGCTGCGCGAGACATGAAGATTTTATTGAGCACAAGTTCTAGCACCGTTGGCTCGATTCTACTTCCTAATTGAGTTTTCTCACTTTTCTCAAAACCATATGTGTTCTACATATGGACATAACCCTCTGGGAATTCATGCTCCATCTACCTGATTGAACGCTCTGTGCAACAAAGGGTACATCCGAGAATGTTGAATTCACCAAACCATGAAAGTGAGTTTTTTCTTAATTCGCAGTGTCCCATCTACTCGCGCCAACCCTTCACGGTTAGGCTTCCGCGCGGTGCATCTGGACAATTAATCATGGACCCTATTTGACTAACCCATATCCCGAACTTTAGAGAACTAGAGCCATGGTTAGGTTGCAAACTCATTGCATCATGTTGTGCTTACTTGACTAATTGTGCATTATTGGTTGTGCATATTCTATGTGTTTTTTTTCTAACCGTTTGTTTGACTTGTGTTAAGACTAAATAAACTGATTAATGACTAAAGGAACTTTTCCTAATTAATTAATTAAGTAATTTGAGTAATTAAAGTCTAATAATTTAATCGGAGTTGACTTAGGCATACCCTGTAGAGTAATAATACCGAAAGTAGTTCCAGATTGACGTTCCAGCAATGGCGGCAAGATTTAGACTATAGCGCCACTCTATGGAGCGTAGCGCCTGGCAACAGTTCTGTTGTCTGGCGCTACAATGCAAAGAGAGGCGCCAGTTCTGTCGTTTTGACGACAGTTCAGTTTATTGCTTAAGTCATCACCTTGTGTCTAATTGAACAGTTTGATAATCAATTCGGTTAATTATTACTGATAATAATACCTTGTTAAGTCATTAATCGAGTCTAGGCACTAAATCCCATGGTATTACATAAGAGTCAATGCATGTCACTTGCACTCACTATATAAAGCACACACTAATATGTATGCACACTTTGACCATGTCTAAAAGAGTCTTGTATGTGCGTGTTTTTCCGTCATTTTTTTTAGGGGGGTAAGTCGGATATTAATCCTCCAATTAAACCACTTGTATAAACCCTATACTTAATTCCCAAAAATATACACCTTATTTATTGCCAAAAATATGCACCCTATTTTTGCTTTTTTCTTTTGCTAAACCCGTAAAGTCAAAGTTAATTCGAGCCAAGTCGTTAAAACAAAAATGGTTTAATTTACAGCGCGTGGTCAAGAAAGGAAGTGTGTTTGAGCAAAGATAACCTTTTTATTTAAGTTCAACTTTTCGACAAACCAATCGCTCGAAAAAGGAAAGCTAAGAAGATAATGTCAACTCAAGAGGAAGTTAATGAGCTCAGGAACCAATTGATTACTGTGACTGAGGCGTTGAAGGTTTTAACCCTCAAAATCGATGATCCTGTGAAGCAACAACAGATGAACCTTATGCAAGAAAGTTTGAGAAAGTTGTCTAGTGACTACAAGTTTCAAGGCATTAGCTCACAAGGGCTCTCGGTGGACAAGGATCTTCTTCCACAAAAGTTCAATGCCAACGACATCCCGAATTTCAAAGCAACTGACAACCCTTACTTTCACGTAAGAGCTTTTGAAACAATAATGAGTATTAAGGGTATTGACAAGAAGGTGTTTCCCTCTTTGTTTTCTCTATCTCTTGAAACCATTTACCAACAATGGTTCTTCTCTCTTGAAAAAGAAAGAACCTCTACTTGGGAGTCAATAGTAAACGCTTTCATTGATAGGTACAAGTGCAACATTAAAGTTGAAACTGATTTTAGAGAACTTGAAATACTCAAGTAGAAGGAGAATGAAGGTTTCCCTTCTTTCTTCAACAAATGGAGAGAAACCTCTTCTAAGATGATTGAAGTACCAAGAAAGAAAGAGTCTGTGAGGTTGTTCATTAAGAACCTTCAAGAGAATGAAGTACTCCAAGCATCTCAAATACCAGAATAATCTCCATACCTTCAAGGCCCTCTATGACATTGGAGTTAATATTGAAGACGACTTGGCTAAGCTGAAAGCTGCTAACAGTAACTCCAACAGTGGCTGGAAAGGCAAGAAGAACGACAATCCTTCTTCTTCCAAAACCACCCACTCAAACAATGTTAGCACCTTTAATTTGAGGGAAGTCCTTGCTATGAATAACCAAGGACAAAAGAAACCATTTAGGAGGAACTTTACTCATATAGGTATGAGTTATGACACCTCATTTGACTGACTAAATGCAAAAGGTCTTATAACTCCTATTGGACCATTTGGGGACCAACCAGTCGAGAAGAGGACAGCTAACTCGAACCCCAATGCACATTGCAAATATAACCAAGGTAGGGGACATCTTACTAAAAATTGTTGGAAGCTTAAGGAAGCTATCCAAGATTTAATTGATAACAACAAACTGCCATTGCCTCCTGCCAGTAAGAAGCCAAGCATTGAAAATGCACCTCTCGCTCATTCCTTGGCCATCTCTGATGAAGAAAATGAGGTTGATCCCTCTACTCTTATCAAACCTATTGAAGAAATTCGTGCTATCAAAGAAGAGGAGGAGATTTTTTTCGATGACTTTCCTGAACCAGCAAGCAAAGAGGTTGTACGGCTGCTTTTATGGTCCATGTGGGAAGGATCAAGCTTGCTACGTGCAGCTCTCAAAGTCGCAAAGAAACAATTAGAGGAGCTTCAGAAAAAGTGTGACAAGGTCCCACCCACAAAGAAGAAACCCTTCTCTCTACAAGTAACTGACAGACCTAAGAAGAGTAATAAACTCTATACTCCAATTCGGACTTCCTACGCTAAAATGTTCAAAATGCTCTCCGAGAGTGAAAAGGTCAAACCTCTCGAACCGAGACCATTCGAATCGCTAAAAAGGACAGATAGGTTTTACTTTCAATACCATCAATCAGGGGGTCACACTATTGAAAACTGTTTTAAATTTAAAGATTTAGTTTAGAAAATGATTGATTATAAAAAGCTAGTCCAAATCTCACAAGAAGAAGACATAAGCATTAATGGGGTTTGGGATAGTGATTAAAAAGATGTCTACCTAAAGGACATGGAAGGACCTTCACCTTCAGTGTCATATTCCATAGATGATTTCTGGGTTGAAGAAGATTCATCTATAGACGTCCTCACAAGATCAGGAAGGATGAAACCACCCATTTCAACACAATCTATGCTAACCACGCAGCAAGTTCCCATACCTATCATAGATGACAATGATATTGTCAAACAGTTCAAGAAAACTAAAGTTGAGATGAATGTATCGAAGCTTCTAGCAACATCTCGAGAACATAGGTTGGCAGTGATGAATGCCTTGGATAAGATAGGAATAGATTCAGATACCACTTGTAGGGAATATTTCAAGCATTATACCTAGCTTGAACCCCACTCTGATCATACACTAAAGTACGGTGGCGTCCAAAGGGAAAGAAGATAGAGCAAAAGAGTTGCCAACAAGTTTTAGGAACTTGTAAACCGTTCACGAGGTGAAGGTTACACCCCTTAACGATACAGGAGATCGTCAACTCCAATAGGTATGGAACCATGACTGGTAGTTCGGGGATGAAGATACAAATCCAACCTAAAAGAGATTGAACCTGCCCTAATAATAGGCCTCTACTTTATTATGATCGTATTCATATGCGCTTTCTGACTAACATGCAAACAATAGGATTAACCCTAAACTTGTTTAACTATGTTGGTTGAATATTAATGCACAAATAAAACTATTATTGGCAATCACTTGAATTATTATCAAATTAACCCTAAACAAGATTATTAATTATCTTATTAAGCGTGATTACAAGTACCATGCAAAAAAGGCGTGATCAAGAAATAACAATAAATATATATATCAAGCAACATGATAATAAAAATAATCATAATTAAAATAATCATGTTCATAATCATAATCATTCATGTTAAAGCATAATAATAGCAAGATCCTAGGCATGATACTAACAAGATTAATAACAAACCCTAGCATGTCACTAAACATTAAAGATAAAAGCTTTAACCCTAACATGATTCTAACATGTATATTAGGAAAGAAAATAGGAAGCATCATACTTTTAATCATACTTGATATTAAAGTTACCATAAACATGATATTAGGAAGATCAAAACACCCTAACATGATACTAGGAATCACAATAACAACCTAGACATGATTTCTATATCATAATATCAATAAAATCAATTAAAGCACTTACTTGGATGCCTCATACCTCTTTCTAATAACAAAATACACGCGTTAGTAACTTCAAGGAAAATATAATCAAACAATTAAATTAAATAATTGAAATATAGATTTGAGACCAAACCCTTAGAAATATCAAACCTTTCACGTGTAGGGCGAAGGCAACTTCGAATTATGCTAGGTGTGTCTAGTGCTAGTGTATGAGTAATTGTGTTTGTAAAAGGATAGGATAGAAAGAGAGAGAGAGAATCAAGAAATTCTTGATGAGAGTTGATGATAGAAAGAATTAGAGAATTGATAGAGAGAATTGATGATTGAAAACAGAATTTTAAGAGGCTATTTATAGAGAAAATCAGTAGGATGGATAAAAAAACGAATCAGAGTTTTGACGAGAATAAAACTCAATTAGCGCCAGACGCTGGACATTAGCGCCAGGCGCTGAAGGTTAGCGTCAGGCGCTAAGCCTTAGCGCCAGGCGCTGATGCTTGGCGTCAGGCGCTAATAATTAGTTTCACGCGTTTTGTTTTTATCATATCTTTTTACCAGGAAGTCAAAATAAGGCATATAATATGTCGGTGGAAAGCTCATGAAGTCTATTTTCTAACTCAATTAAAATAGGATTAAAATCATTTTTAGATAAAAATATATGGCCCAAATAGTGGAAGGGTGTCAATTTTGGATAGAGTTTCATATTTCATTCATATCTTTTTCGTTATAGCTCGGATTTAATATTATAATATATCATTGGAAAGATAATTTCAAGATCTATCCAACAATATAAGATTTGGATAAATATTTTGAGGTAGGAAAATAAAATCTGAATATATTCCACTTTGTACAAAACAAGGATTTAAAAAAAAAGTAGTTTTATTCAATTTCAAACTCTTTAAAACATAATTATCAATCCTAACTCCATTAGGATTTAAAAGAACTTTCTAGAGTATTATAGAAGACTATAATCAATCCTAATAGTTTTAGGAATGATAAATTAATAATAGGCCCTCCTCTAGATCATTGGGCCGCATATAAAAACAAAATCAGGCCCAGTTTAGTACTTTGGCCATAACTTCCTCATTATTCATCGGAATTGGGTTTATAATATATCGTTGGAAAGGTCTTTTCAAGCCCCATCCAACTACACCATTATTGGACTCTTATCATTGACCAAATTAAGCTGGAATGCACGTTTTTCATAAATAACGTAAGAAAAATATTTTCAAAAACATAAAGAAGAGATATTTTAATAAAAACATCCTCATCACTAGACCTTTCACACTTTCACTTCATTCGATTATGATTCGACGTGAAAGATACTCATCACCGGGTTCGGTTTTGGGGAGACACAAATGGGTATCTACAGAAGCCCCCACTTTGACTGAGTTTGGAGAAATGTAAGTTTTAAAAACAAAAGTTAAAGTATCGATAGAGACGGAGAATGATTCAGAATGTTTGGCGATCCTAAATCATTCTTGTAACGCCGATACTTGCAAAACTAGCGTTAGTTAAACAGATAAAAGAGTTAAAAAACGCGTATCTTGCACCGTCGAGCACACGTTTCTGAAAGTAACCGATTTGTTGCTGCATTTGTCGTTGTGACAAGCTTCCACAATCTATGGAACGCCATCTTTCTGTTTTGATGTTCACTCGTTTTTGAACAATGGAGCTTTTTTGATATGTCCATGCGCCTCTGAACAAAGAGCTTCTTTTTAATATGTCCACGCGTCTCTGAACAAAGAGCTTTTGAATGATATGTCCACGCGTCTCTGAACAAAAGAGCTTTAATGATATGTCCACGCGTCTCTAAACAATAGAGCTTTAGAATAATATGCCCACGCGTCTCTAAGCTAAAGAGCTTTGATGATATGTCCGCGCGTCTAAGAACAAAAGAGCTTAATAATATGCCTACGCGTCTCTGAGCAAAAGAGCTTTGATGATATGTCCACGCGTCTCTGAACAAAAGATCTTGAAATAAATTTCCACGTGTCTCTGAACAAAAGAGCTTGAAAGATACTTGAATGTTTGTTGAGATAATATTCCGAAGAAAACTTCCAAAGACCAACGCTTGTCGATCTTTAAAGCTCGCTTGAACTTTGCTTCCGCTATGTCAGTACACCGGCGCTTTTGTTGCTTGTGAACCATTATGTTGGTGCCTCTGCTGTTTGTAAACCAGTATGTCGGTTTCTTGGATTGTGAACCTGTATGTCGGTGTCTCTGCGATAAGCCAATGTTTAGGCGCTTTAAGCTAAGTGAGACGATCTTTCGTTAGGTCGATCACTTATTGCGATTGTAATCAAGCCGACTACTTAACCATGTTAAATTGCTTATAGAGGCTAATTGGCGTACCAAGGAACCCAGAATTGTTGTTCTGAGAGGCTTTGAGCTTTGTCGCTACTAAAATATCTCTGGCTCCGCGATTTTGCTTTGTCGCCAGATGCTGGGATCTAGCGCCAGGCGCTGAAATCTATTGCCAGACGTTGGATGTTGTCGTCTGGCGCTGGAGTAGGGTCTTCCCCATTCTGCTCTTGCTGCCGCTGGGATGCACTTGTATTTATATCTTTGACTATAGGACTTTGCTTATCTTTCTTTAATCATTTTAGGGTTTCTTGATTCATTGACTTGACATGACTCAAGGTATAAACTTGACTCACTAATTGACTGACTCGAGGTTGGCTCGACTCGATGTGACTCGTGTGTGCATAGTGTTGACTCAATGTGCTAACGCGACATGACTCGTGTGGACATGACTCGTGTGTGCATTATAACGTGATCATGGCGACTCAAAAATACAAAAAAGCAAAAATTTTCCGTCATTTTTGTGGAGGGTACCGACTTTCTCCTGAAAAAAAAAAGACACGAAAAAGAATCGAAGTGAAATTTTTTGAAGATGCATGTTGAATGAGCTTAATCCGTTAACGTTGTCTCTCATAGTACAAGGATTGTAACATCTTTGACTATCCTAGTTGACTCGATAATGAAAGTATGTAGGTAACTTAGGCACGGAGGCTAAGCACTTCATACTTCGTGATGCGATAACGATTGATGAGCGGTTTTGACATGACAAGGCATGCTTCAGCGTTGTGTTAAGATTTCATGACAAAGGGTTCCTAAAGGAAGTATGTTTGGTCATGTATCTGTGCAGTGTGTGAAAGTGACACTAAAGGTTAGGCCGCAAGAGCTAAATGTGTGGAAAGATATTATTTTTAGAAGAGTCAAATAATGGTGACTCTTAGGCTAGATAAGCTAATGATGTAACTATGTAAGGATCAAGCCCCCAAGTCTAGCTTTAAGTAGATAGGGATGAGCACAAGAGATCCCTTGATATGACCATGCTGTGTGAATGTGAATGTGAATATGAATGCATTTTTATTACGGCCGCACCTTGATGTGAGGTTGCCTACGTATCCGTTAGGAATCAAGCCGAACGTAGCTCTAGCCGAACCTCGCACAAGTGTGTGTATACCTCAAAAAGGTCTTTTTAAGGGTTGTAATATGGTTAGGATAAAGGTTATAGAAGAAGGGGATAAAAGGCTCAAGACCCTCGATAAGCCCCCAAGGTGTGCAACCTTGCTTTTGAATCTTTGTATTTTTATGCTTGAGACTTTCTACTCTTTTTTAGCTTTTTTTTCTCTTTTTTCTCTCTCTCTTTTTTATTTTTTTTTTATTTTTTATTTTCCCTTTAGCATTTATTTTATTTTTATAAGCGTGGGAAATCCCGATCATGCGGTCTATCACTTACTTGGCATTCATGTTCCTCAGACACGGTACCGAGCACTCGATAAGAGACGCAATCCGAGACGTGTTCTTATCAAAGACATTGTTGACACTTGCCCTTTTGTACACTTTTATTTATTATATTTTTTATTGCTTATTTATTTATTTTGATCTTTTGAAATCACTCAAGCTTTTTTTTTTTATTTATAAATTGCATAAGTTGCACACTGCCCCATCCCAAGGTTAGGTAGATATGGGTTGAAAAAGGAAAGGTCTATCGTTAGACGAGGCTCAAAGTGGTTTATCAAAAAAGGATTGCATATGTGAAGGGTGAAAGGTAATATGATGTGGCTACAAGGGGTGCCTCAAATCTTTGGTATACCTTGTGCTTAGTTTAACTTGATTTTATTTTTATTATTTATTTATTTATTTATTTTTGCAATACAATGATCATATTTAAGGAAATAAATGCTCATTTTATTTAAAAAGTGAAGGGTAAAAATTAAACTCTAAGAAATAAATTCAAGGAGGATGAATGGTGCTTATGCTAGACTTATTGGGGAAAGGGTTTGAAAAAAAAGAAGAAAGCATGAAATCTTGGTGAGAAGCTTGCCTTGTGCATTTGTTTCATCATTACCCTCATTTTTTTTGTTTGTCAATCACATGACTCAAACTCGATTCAACATGCATGGATGGAAGAAGATAGGAAGAATGAAAATTGTGATATGGAGAAAGCATGTAGATGGGGAGATATGAAAAAAATTAGAAATAGAATGTACCCCCAACTCAAATGACGGAAAAAACCGACTCATGCATGAACCTAAGATATGGTCATGGTATCAAAAGAGTATGTACAAAGTGTGTGCTAATACTAGTGAGTGTAGGTGACATGTTAAGACTCGTGTCATGACCATGTGGCTAGACTATGTGACTAGACTCAAGCAAAGACTAAGTTAAGACTTCATGTATATGCATTAAACTGGACAGGTTGTAATATTTTAGTCAAAACTTTTGATCTGTGACTCTGATTGGGATGAGACCAACTCCAAATTAAAGATAAAACTCTAGGCTACAAATCCATAGGTTTTACGACTCGTAGTTCTTCCTAGAACTCCGGCTATGAGCAAAACTAGTTGACGCTTGTTCAGTATATTAATTAAACAAAGTCCTTTAGTCATTAATTAGTTTGTTTAGGCTTAATCACAAGTCAAACAAACGGTTAGAAAAAACACATAGAGTATGCACAAGCAAAGAATGCACAAGTAGTCAAGTCGTCACAATATGATGCAATAAGTTTGCAACCTAACCATGGCTCTAGTTCTCTAAAGTTCGGGATATAGGTTAGTCAAAGAGGTTCCATGGTTAATTGTCCGAATGCACCGCGCGGAAGCCTAACCGTGAAGGGTTGGCTCGAGTGGATGGGACCGCGAATTTAGAAAAACTCGCTTCCATGGTTTGGTGAATTCAACATTCTCGGATGTACCCTTTGTTGCACAGAGCATTCAATCAGGTAGATGGAGCATGAATTCCCAGAGGGTTATGTCCATATGTAGAACACATATAGGTTTCAGAAAAGTGAGAAAAACTCAATAAGGAAGTAGGATCGAACAACCAGTGCTAAAAACTGGTCAAAATTAGAACGCATATTTCTGGATCGGTATTGGAAGAACTTGGCGCCAACAAACAAAGGTCGGCACCACAATTTGGCTTTAGCGCCTGGCGACAGAAGCTAGCGCCTGGCGCTTACGTCAAATTTTTGGCGCTAGACTTTGTTCCTTGACGCTAGTTCCTACATGCCTCAGCAACTTTCTATGCTCGATAAAATTTTCCAGTTTCACGCAGCATTATTTCGATTTTAGTTGTGAAAGATATTCCTCAAATTTCCTACGTGTAAAAATCTTATGTTTTAACTCATTACGGATGGGCATTCCAATGAGATCTTTTTTTATGCATATGACAATAATGTTAATCAAAATTACGCACATGAAATACTTAGAACTTTTCGATTTCCATCCACTCATTCTAAATCATTGTCGAAATAAATTTCAGGAATTAAAATAGAAATCCTCCCCAGTGAAATCGCCAAAAAACTGTAGGAAATATTTCAAGCATTATCCCTAGCTTGAACCCCACTGTGATCATACACTAAAGTACGGTGGCGTCAAAAGGGAAAGAAGATAGAGCAAAAGAGTCGCCAACAAGTTTTAGGAACTTGTAAACCGTTCACGAGGTGAAGGTTACACCCCTTAACGATCCAGGAGATCGTCAACTCAAATAGGTCTGGAACCATGACTGGAAGTTCGAGGGATGAAGGTACAAATCCAACCTAAAAGAGATTGAACCTGCCCTAATAATAGGCCTCTACTTTATTCTGATCGTATTCATGTGCGCTTTCTGACTAACATGCAAACAATAGGATTAACCCTAAAACTGTTTAACTATGTTGGTTGAATATTAATACACAAATAAAACTATTATTGGCGATCACTTGAATTATAATAAAATTAACCCTAAACAAGATTATTAATTATCTTATTAAGCGTGATTACAAGTACTAATTCCCTTTAAACATGCATAAAAGGCGTGATCAAACAACAATAATAAATATATATATCAAGCAACATGATAATAAAAATAAGCATAATTAAAATAATCATGTCTATAATCATAATCATAATCATTCATGTTAAAGCATAATAATAGCAAGATCCTAGGCCTGATACTAACAATATTAATAACAAACCCTAGCAGGTCACTAAACATTAAAAATCAAAGCTTTAACCCCAACATGATACTGACATGAATATTAGGAAAGAAAATAGGAAGCATCATACTTTTAATAACAAAATACACGCGTTAGTAAGTTCAAGGAAAATATAATAAAACAATTAAATTAAATAATTGATATAGAGATTTGGGACCTAACCCTCAGAAATATCAAACCTTTCACGTCTAGGGCGAAGGCAACTTCGAATTATGCTAGGTGTGTCTAGTGCTAATGTATGAGGAATTGTGTTTGTAAAAGGCTAGGATAGAAAGAGAGAGAGAATGAAGAAATTCTTGATGAGAGTTGATGATAGAAAGAATTAGAGAATTGATGAGAATTGATAGAGAAAATTGATGATTGAAAACAGAATTTTAAGAGGCTATTTATAGAGAAAATCAGTTGGATGGATTAAAAAAGGAAACAGAGTTTCAACGAGAATAAAACTCGATTAGCGCCAGACGCTTGACATTAGCTCTAGGCGCTGAAGGTTAGCGCCAGGCGCCAAGCCTTAGCGCCAGGCGCTAATTCTTGGCGTCAGGCGCTAATAATCAGTTTCTCGCGTTTTGTTTTTATCATATATTTTGATCCGGAAGTCCAAATAAGGCATATATATAATATGTCGTTGGAAATGTCTTGAAGTCTAATTTCTAACACAATTAGAATCAGATTAAAATCTTTTGTAGATAAAAAGATATGGCCGAAATAATGGAAGGATGTCAGTTTTGAATAGAGTTTCATATCTCATTCATATCTTTTTTGTTATAGCTTGGATTTAATATTATAATATAGGAAAATTTAACAACAACAAACCAAACTTTACTCCATTCTTCCAAAATGGACTAACCTTTAAATTTGCCCAAAATAAACACAAGTTTTTGTTTTTTCTCCCATATTAAACCAAGCAGGTCACTTGACTTGTTATACCAGGTTGCAATCCACGTGTCACACTCTCATTGGTTAATTATTTATTTTTTTTTATTTTTAAAATCTGATAATTTAAAAAAAAAATCACCCTCCCATCCCATCAATGCCAAACCTCTGTTCGCGATCAGCCACCCTCTCCCTTGCCGACGCCGGCGCCTGGCTCTCAACCTATTTCCACGGCGCCGTCTACCTCATCGTCTCTCTTTCCCCCACCCACAACATCCTGCCTTTCCCTTTATTCTTTCCCCTTTCCCCTTTACCCATTTTCGTCGCCCCCGACACCACCCAAAGCAGGAAAACCACAAGAGCAATAGGAGAGAGAAAACACAACAATACCACAACATTAACAAAAAGAGAAAGCGCATACTCTACCGCAACCACCTGATGCGGTCGTGCTCTGCTCGTTACTACTGTTGTTGTGCTGCTCTGCTTTTCTAATTCTTCTGATTTTCACTCCAATCCCCTTCATTTTCCCTGAATTTTACAAAACATTGAATTGAATTTATTTAGTTTAGTATGTGCTAGGTCCAAGATTAATTAATGTTGTTTGAATTGAATCAGCCAGCGCCGGAAAGTGAGTTGCCTGTCGGCGGCCGTTGGCAGGGGGAGGGAGGGAGGAGGGGCTGGTAGTGGGTGAGGGGTGTTTAAGTTTTTTTATTTTAATTTTTATTTTGTTATTTAAAAAAAAATAATTAAAGAAAAATAAAAACAATGACCGAATCTTCAGGTCACAGGTCATTTGGGTTTACTAGGAGAGAAAAAACACAAACTTGTGTTTATTTTGGGCAGATTTGAAGAATGGTCCATTTTGGGAGAATGGAGTAAAGGTTGATTTATTGTTGTTAAATTTTCCTATAATATATTATTGGAAAGGTAATTTCAAGATCTATCCAACCATAAAAGATTTGGATAAAGATTTTGAGGTACGAAAATAAAATCTAAATATATTCCACTTCATACAAAACAAGGATTCTAAAAAAGGAGTAGTTTTATTTAATTCCAAACTCTTTAAAACATAATTATCAATCCTAACTCCATTAGGATTTAAAAGAACCTTCTAGAGTATTCTAGAAGACTATAATCAATCCAAATGGTTTTAGGAATGATAATTAATAATAGTCCCTCCTCTAGATCATTGGGCCGCTTATAAAAACCAAATTGGGCCCAGTTTAGTATTTTGGCCATGTAGGGAATATTTCAAGAATTACCCCTAGCTTGAACCCCACTGTGATCATACACTAAAGTACGGTGGCGTCCAAAGGGAAAGAAGATAGAGCAAAAGAGTGGCCAACAAGTTTTAGGAACTTGTAAACCGTTCATAGGGTGAAGGTTACACCCCTTAATGATCCAAGTGATCGTCAACTCCAATAAGTCTGGAACCATGACTGGTAGTTCGGGGGATGAAGGTACAAATCCAACCTAAAAGAGATTGAACCTGCCCTAATAATAGGCCTCTACTTTATTCTGATCGTATTCATGTGCGCTTTCTGACTAACATGCAATCAATAGGATTATTCTAAACTTGTTTATCTATGTTGGTTGAATATTAATGCACAAAAAAATCTATTATCGACGATCACTTGAATTATACTCATATTAACCCTAAACAAGGTTATTAATTATCTTATTAAGCGTGATTACAAGTACTAATTCCCATTAAACATGCATAAAAGGCGTGATCAAGCAATAACAATAAATATCAAGCAACAAAATAATAATAATCATAATAAAGCATAATATTAATAGCAAGATCCTAGTCTTGATACTAACAAGATTAATAACAAACCCTAGCATGTCACTAAGCAATAAAAATCAAAGCTTTAACCCTAACATGATACTAACATGAATAAATATTGGGAAGAACATAAAAGGCATCATACTTTTAATCATACTTGGTATTAAAGTTACCCTAGAAATGATACTAGGAATCATAATAACAACCTAAGCATGATTTCTACATAATAATATCAATTAAACTATTAAAGTACTTACTTGAATGCCTCGTACCTCTTTCTAATAATAAAATAAACACGTTAGTAACTTCAAGGAAAATATAAAACAAACAATTAAATTAAATAATTGAAATAGATATTTGGGACCAAACCCTCAGAAATTAAAAACCTTTCACGTCTAGGGTGAAGGCAACTTCGAATATGGCTAGGTGTATCTAAGTCTTGTGAGTGCGGAATTTTGTATTTGAGAGAAGACTAGTTTAGAAAAGAGAGAGAGAATAATCAAGAATTTCTTGATGAGAGTTGATGA
Organism: Chenopodium formosanum; assembly: GCA_024500155.1. Classification (NCBI taxonomy): domain Eukaryota; kingdom Viridiplantae; phylum Streptophyta; class Magnoliopsida; order Caryophyllales; family Amaranthaceae; genus Chenopodium; species Chenopodium formosanum. The sequence continues at coordinate 17,850,966 of CM044868.1, read as the reverse complement.
ATGAAAACGGAGTTTTTAGAAGGCTATTTATAGAGAAAATCAGCCAAAAAGATAAAAAATCGAAACAGAGTTCTGACGCCTAAAAACGAGGTTAGCGCAAGATGTTGACATTAGCGCCAGACGCTGACATTAGTGTTAGGCGCCAAGCTCAGCGTCAGGCGCTAATGCTGGCATTTGGCGCTGACTAAATTACTGACGAGTTTTCTAAAATCAGATAGAAATTGACCGTACAGGAGGATAAAATCGTATTTTCCTCAAAAACATTGTTTTATTCTGATTAAAACTCTAAAAAATCAACAAGAGTCAATTTATCAATGCTAATTGAATTAGGAATGAAAAAAACTTCTAGAAGAATCAAGAAGTCTAAAGCCATTCCTAATTGCATTAGGAATGATAAATCTATATTAGGCCCTCCTCTAGATCATTGGGCCGCATATAAGGCTCAAACCGGGCCCAGTTTAGTAATTTGGCCATAACTTCCTCAATATTCATCAAAATTGGGCTTATAATATATCGTTGGAAAGCTCTTTTCAAGACCTATCCAACTACACTACTATTGGTCCCATATCATGGACCAACCAAACTAGATTTACTGTTTTCTTAAAATAGATTTTTAAAAACGGAGAGAAGAGAAAAGAAATTAAAACTATCCGCAACACTAAACTTTCAACACTTTCACTTCAGTCGATTACGATTCGACGTGAAAGGTACTCATCACCGGTATTGGTTTTGGGGAGACACAAATGAGTGTCTACATAAGCCCCCACTTTGACTGAGTTTGGAGAAACGCACGTTTTGAAAACAAAAGTCAAAGTATCGATAGGGACAGAGAATGATTTAGAACGTTCTGCGATCCTAAATCATTCTTGTAACGGCGATACCTACAAACTAGCGTTAGTTAAACAGATATAAGAGTTAAGAAACGCGTATCCTGCACCATCGAGCACACATCCCAAAAGGGTAACCGATTTTCCGCTGTTGCATTGCTGTTGTATTTCTGTATTTTTTTTTACGACCTCCTGCAAGCTAGAGAATGTCGTCTGAAGAGTGCTACGCTTGTAACTACCTCCAATTCCGCTATGATAGACTTCTGCAAGCTAGAGAACCCCATCGAAGATTGCTTCGCTTGAAACGATCCTCTTCCGTTTTGTGACCATCTTCCACATCTTAGGGAACACGATCGAAGACAACTTCGCTTAAAATCACCTTCAGTTGTTTGTGACAACTCTCCGCAAGCTAGGGAACGCCGCCGAAGATATCCTTGCTTGAAGCTATCCTCATTTGTTGCGATAATATTCCGAAGGAAATTGCCGAAGACCCACGCTTGTTGATCATTAAAAGCTCGCTTGAACTTTGTTTCCGCTATGCCTGTACATCGGCGCTTTTGCTGCTTGTGAACCTGTATGTCGGTGCTTTATGCTGAATTATGAACCAGTATGTCAGTGCCTTTTGCTGAATGAACCAGTACATCGGTGCCTTTTGTGCTGAGCCAATGCTTAGGCGCTTTAAGCTAAGTGAGACGATCTTTCATCAGGTCGATCACTTTATGTAATTGTAATCAAGCCGATTACTAAAAATCGTGTCAAATAGCTTAGAGGGGCTAAATGGCGTACCAAGGAACCCAAAATATATTGTATAAGGTTGGAACAACCGTAATGAGTGGCAGAACGTTCTGGCGTCGCTGAAATAACATTAGTGCCGCTTATCTGGCTGTAGCGCCAGACGCTGAAACTAGCACTAGGCGCTAAGCCTTATTGACTGACGCCAAGGTCTGACGCTTAGCGCTAGAGTCGGGTTTTCCTTAAATACCCTTCTCTTCTTCAATTCTGCTGCTGTTGCTCGCGTTTCGGGTTCGAGAATTCTCGGAACTTCATTTGATTCGTTCTTGCTCGTTTTTCAACCAAATTCGCTCAAATTTGTTGCAAATAAAAGCTTATTACATCCATTTTCCCAATCTATGTAAGTTTCCTCCAAACTCACGCCGATTTTAATGAATTTTGCATGCATTTGTTCACGAATTTCTTGAAAATTCGAAATTAGAATTGCTAAATTCTCTATGTTTATCAAATTTTATGTCATGAAATTGCTTGATTATGCTTATATATTGCCTTGGGAGTAATTTGAGACTTGTTTGACTCAATTTGGTGAAGAAACAAACAAATCACCATTGTTGAACCTCTTAAGGTCGGGAAGACAATGTGGCTTGTTCTTGATGTTTTTGCTAGCAATTCTTGTCCAATTTGTCACAATAATTACTATAGTATTGCAAGAAATTGTTTGGTTGCTTGAAAAATGTCGTGTATGCTCAATTTGAATTTGTGCTTTGTTTTAGTACTACGTACTTTTTTTTTTTTTTTTTGCAAACATAGTATCATGCGGCTAGGAGAACCTTAGATACCATAGAACCTTAATTTATAAACATTCTGCACAATGTAGCATGACTAGACAGCGAGGCTCTGGTTCACGGTCCCGAGACGTACGACGGGAGCATGAGCCTGTAGAGGACGGCGCTGACCTGTCCACTTCGCTCGGCCGACTCCCTGAGTGGGATGAGCGGACCTTGTACTTTTCTCTCGTCCACCATATCTCTGAGAGGTTGAGACGGGGCGTCACAGTTAGGAGGACACGTTGTCACGGTTCCGGTTGTGACGCTTTGGGCGACCTATACAAGATGTACATTGCCAAAGACGACGAGACGAGACTTCTATGAGAGTCTTGCGGACTGACTGCACTGTTCGAGACCTTAGAGGCCATGATTGCCTCCAGCAGGAGTCACCATGTAGTCCGTGCTCTGGTGGAGTTCTTTTAGGACACCACCAACACTTTCCACTTCCCTTGGGGTGAGATAATGGTCACTCCGACCGACTTCAGTCTCATTACGGGACTGGAGTTTAGCTAGGTGGCGCTGCTGTTCGATAGCGGGATCGATGTCTTTTCTCCGGAGGTCGAGGAGCTATTTGGTCCGATTGCTATTCGGGCTCAAGCTGAGGTGGAGTCGACTCAGTTCAGTGCTAGGGGGATTCGCCGCTCGACTGTAGCAGCGGCTTTCGAGAGCAGCGGGTGCGCATCTTTGCACTTATCTTGCTGTCAAGGACGTTCTCCCCTGACAAGGGTAGTAGGGCGTTGCTTTACTACCTTCCTTCTTTCCGAGATCTACACCGGATCGGGACTTATGACTAGGCCAGCTTGGCCTATGCTGATTTCATCCGAGCGTTGCGGGACTCGTGTCGACATCGGTCTTTCGGGGGGAACGTTTCTCTATCCGGCTTTTGGAGGGTCGTAGAGGTATACTTTATTTCCTATAAAGTTTAGCTCTAAATTTTAGTTAGCACTTTCTGATAACTTTTGCTTCTTGTAGATTTGGATCTACGAGTACTTTCCCTAAGCTGCGCCGGCGAGACCGTCGCCGCGCAGGTTTCAAGTTAGTGCTTCCTGGGGCAGCCGCCGTGTGGGGATGTCCACTGCCTACGTCCGAGATTGGATCATCTCAGTATGATTCTTTTCTTACTTGAACATTTTGTGATGCCTTAAATAGATTCTTGTCTAACGGGCATTCTTTGTAGGAGTCTGATGTGCTGTACCAACCGTGGGTTGACTTGGCAGCCCTTGGGCTAGCCGCGCAGTATTCTACTGAGCGTGACTATTTCTTAGGGACTTATGGAGCGGTTGCGTATCTTGGAGAGAGGGTTGCTATTCAGCATTCCTTAGATAGCTTTGTCGTTCCTGCTCCACCACCACGTCACATGTTTAACGCCGCGAGGTTGGTGAGCATATCACAGGGAGCCGGTACCCCTTGGCGATCATACACGATCCCTAGGCGATGTTATGAGGAGGAGCTACTTCTGTTGTTAGCTCCAGCTTTTGCTTTCGTTAAGTAGCCCCCAAGTGATTCTTCATTGATTTTGTTTTGCTTTGTTAGGGTGATCCTGCTGAGTTCGTGCCACCCCGTATGTCTATCCACTATCAAGGGACATATGGGGTGATTGAGGAGATGATTCCTCCGGCTCCTGAGGCGAGCGCTTTGTGGAGTGGTCGATTCCTCATCACCAAACTCGGGGAAGCTTATTTATTTGCAACTTTTTGTCCATATATGTTATGCATGTTTACTGACTTATTTATTTGACAGTTCTCGCGCGAGGTGGTCTCGGCGATGGCAAGATGCATAGATGCCTTCCGTAGCCAGCTCGTCCGGATGAGGAACGTGGCTACATGCCGTCGGGACGACGCCGTTCAGGAGGTAGCTTCCCTTCTTATGTTTTTGCATTACAGCTTCTTCTTTGCATGTTTCTGATCTTAGTTTATTTTGCAGGGTCAGCCCATTCCTTCTCGTACCCGCACGAGACCTGAGGTGCGGAGGGATCCGGCGAGGTCTAGCTCGAGACGTCGCCGCACTGGTTCGAGTGGTCGACTGGTTTTCCTCCTCTCGAGGAGACTGGAGCTGGCGCTGGAGCTGGTGGAGAGATTACTCCTCGTAAGGCGCAGTTTTATGAGATGATGGGTGTACGTCCCCCTGCGTCGTAGTTTGTTCCTGTGCTTTTTATTATTTATTTTGACTTTGTATAAAACTTTGCCTTTAAATTTAGACTCATTATTTAGACATATTTTTATATACATACTATTATGACTTTATTCATCATTTATCGTGATTTTTCATTTTATTATTATTATTATTATTATGTGCATGTTTGTGTGTGCAAAGAGACGTGTGAAAAATAAATTTTGCGCAAAAATTCTGTCATTTTTATTATTGATATAGGGTATCCGACTTTCTCCCCCAAAAAAGAAAAATGAAAAATAAGAGTCACATAAAAAATATTAGATTTATAAAAACTTGGAAGTTAGTCTAAATAAAATCCAAAAAATAATATAATTAATATAATAATTATATTAATTAAGAGGAAGGAATAAATGAATTTTTTATAAAAGGATATAAAAGAAGAATAAGAAAACCGTAAAGTCATTAGCAGACTCGAGTTAGCTAAAAACACGCGGTTTTTTAGAAAGCTCGTACGATGAGATACATTAGGGCCAGCTTGTGCCACGCGTTTTGGTGTAGCGTCAGGCGCTACACTTGGCGTTTGGCGCCAGGTTCTGGCTTTGGGAGCCAATATTTGGCGTCTGGCGCTGATGAGCGCTGACTCCGAATCCTTCCCGGATAAAAACTGCGCCGATTTCGTGTATAAATAGCCCCCTGCCCAGCCGATTTTCTTCAAAATTTCACCAAATAAAATTTTTCTTAGCTTTTAGGAAAATAACATCATGTCTCTAGTCTCCAAAAGTTTTACCAACTACACTCATGAATGGTGTCGGTCTCTTAATGCCAAGGAGAGAAAAAAATTAGATGTGTCTCACTTGGGGGTATTTATGGTATCAAAGGGGTAGATCTTGATTCAGATTTTATTCATACCGCTCTAGAATATTGGGATGTAGATACTCATTGCTTTAGAATAGGGTATGATGAAATTATTTCTTGCCGGAAGAATTCGGTACTATTTTAGGCTTCCCTGCGCTAGATCTTGCAGTAATCCCTAGAATAAATGAATATTATTATAAGGATTTTGAACGCTTCTTCAATTTAAAAGACAGAGATCTATAAAAAATAGTAGATGGTAGCGTAGTTAATTTAAAAGAATTTGCTCGCCAATATTTTCATAGACCTTATTCTGAATCTTTCCATGTTTAAAGAAAAAGGGCTTTTCTCTTTTGCATGCTTAATCAATTTTTTTTCTCACTAGTGGTAAAAATAATGAGGGTCAATCAATTATATCCACTGTTTTAGAACAGATTGAATCTGGGAGAAATCCAATGCCCTTAATAGTTAGGGAGACTATGCTTAGTCTTGATGAATTAAAAAAGAATCCAAAAGCACCTTTTCGGGGCTCTCCAATTTTATTACAGGTAGAAAAATAATATTTTTAATTACAGAAATCAAAAATATATTTTTGTATAGTAATAATAATTTATTTGCATTGCAATTTTTACAGATGTGGCTTATGGAAAGACTGGAATTAATCAACCCTTCGGACAACATTGAGAAGTATACTCTAAATTGCTTCGTGAGAAGGAAGTAACGCTTCTCTAAGATGGGGCGCCACGAATGGAAGAAGGTCTTCGAGTCTTGTAATTTTGCCATCAAGTGGATCATCCCTTGGTGGAAAATAGAAAAGATGGTTGGTGTCAAAAAGCAGCCTTTCTGCCGTCTTCCAAGCTTGTCCCGCATGACTTTTTATTATCCCTTCAGGGTAAAAGACAGTACGAACTACTTTAGACTATTCCTTCCGGTGATCTTCGTCGTCCCTACGAGTTCCCTGTATCCTAGGAAGTAGACAAATTTGATGATTATTGGAGCGCTAGACCTTTATGGGAAGTAATTACCCAAAATGTTCCTCCTTCTTTGCCCAATGATGTGAAAAAGTGGCTTCTGAAGAAACCCTTAAAGGACGTGAAGAAAAATCAGAGTAAAATTGATATGAAGAGCCGTCTAGGTGACAAAGTGATTCCTGTTAAGGAACGCTTGGGTGAAAGGATCGAGTTCAAAACACCTATAATGCCTAAGAAGAAGAGTATTGCAAAAGATAAAGGAAAAAGGAAAGCTGACACCATAGAAAAGAAAGCTTGGGTAGAAAAGAAGCATGGGGTCCTAGCTAAGGGGGAAACTATTTACTCCAAGATTGAATGTAGGTCCTCTAAAGGATGCCTACTAGCTAAGGTTATGGATGAGGAAGAAAATGCAGACAAGAATTGGAAAAGGGCTAAGAAATAGAAAAAAAGATTTAGAGCATTGCTTAATTTCCAATTATTAGGCTTATTTTTTAAATTTAAAGTTAATTTATTTAAGCTTTTATTTAAATTCCTTCAATAATGTAATTTATTTTATTAATGAAATTCCAGCTTTTTAATTAAATTATTTACTTTAAATTTATTTTATTAAAGCAATGAAAACCGAAGAATTAATTTTCCAGAATTTTTTTTTCGAGTACAGAATTCGAAAATTTACCGAAATATTCCCAGACATTTTACAGTAAATTGGCGCCACAATTCTGCGACTGGCGCCAGCTGCGGCAGTCTGGCATCAGGCGACGGAAGCTTTCATCTGGCGCTAAAATCTTTTCCGTGATGCCGATATTTCGTCGATCTTCTATTAAATTTTTTATTAAGTCTGGGATGCGAGACTTGAAAAAAAAAAAAAGTGGCCGTTCCCGTAAAGGGTTGCCTACGTATCCTTTCTTAAGGAATCAGGCCAAACGTAGCTCTCTTGAGTATCCTACTCAAGTAATTATGGGTAGTATTTCTTAAGTTGGTTAAGATTTGTCATGTTCGAGAACTCATTGCCATCCATGTCAATTAATTTTGCTGCACCTCCTGACAGGATTGTTTTGACAATGTAGGGGCCAGACCAATTCGGTCTGAATTTTCCCCTTGGATCTAAAACATTTTTCCTTAATGCTTTTAACACCAAGTCTCCTACTTTGATGTTTCTTGTGTTGACCTTCTTAATAAATGCCTAGCCATACGAGTTTGGTAACACTGAGTGTGACGTAAAGCTTCTAAACACTTTTCATCAAGTAGAATTAGCTCTTCATATCTTGCCCTAGTCCATTCAACTTCATCGAGTTTGCTTTCTAATGCGATGCGTAGAGATGGAATCTCTAGTTCGTCAGGTTGTACGGCATCCATTCCATAAACAAGGAAAAATGGCGTATTTCCTATTGATGTGCGAATTGACGTGCGATAACCCCACAATGCGAAGTTAAGTTTGTCAGGCCAATCCTTGTAATTTTCTGTCATTTTCTTGATGATAGTCTTTAGGTTTTTATTAGCTGCCTCGACTACTCCATTTGCTTGAGGTCTATAGGGGGAAGAATGATGATGTTGAATGCCATATTTTTGTAGTAATTCTTCACATTCGGCTTGAAAGTGAGTTCCATTGTCACTTATCATTTCATGTGGGACTCCGTATCGACAAAAAATATTTCTTTCGATAAAGAGTGTTACATGCTTCACGGTGAGTTTAGCGTATGATTGTGCTTTGACCCACTTTGTGAAGTAATCAATTGGCACTAGGATATATTCGTGGCCTCCTGTTCCTGGGGGAGTGATTTTTCCGATGATGTCAATTCCCCATGTAGAGAATGGCCATGGCGATGTGTAGGTGTAGATCAAGGATGGAGGAACGTGTTGTAAATTGGCATAGATTTGGCACTTAGGGCATCTTTTTACGTATTGATGGCAATCCCTATTCATTGTAGTCCAATAATATCCTTCTCGCATTATCTGTTGGACTAACATTTTGCCATTTATGTGAGTTCCACAAATTCCTTCATGGACTATTCTCATTGCTCTTTGGGCATCCTTTTTTCCTACACATAAGAGAGCTCGACCCTTAGGTACTCTTTTATGTAACTCGTTGTCTATGAGTACGTATTGGGAAGCCGAGAGTCTTAATGCTCGTTTTTCTCTTTTGTCAGCATGGGGAGGTTATTCTCCTTTGGTGACATAGTTGAGTATATCCGTATACCACGGTTCTTCTTCTTCTTCTTCTTCTTTTTTGTCTTGGATTATTTCATCATCTTTTATAGCTTGAATATATGCTGGTTTGTGCCTTTTTTCTATAGTTAGAGGCATTTGCTCGATTTCCGTAGGAATCCTAACCATTGAGACTAGTCTTGCCAAGGCATCAGCAAATTTATTTTCTTCTCTAGGTAGATATGTGTATTCTACCTTCTCTAACTGATTAGTATGGGTTTCCAGATAAGTTTGGTAAGGTGCCAGACTTTCGCTCCTTACTTTCCACCTTTTGGAGATTTGATTGATAGTCAATGAAGAATCTCCGAATATCCATAACTTTTTTACTCCCAATGCCAAACCTGTTTCAAGGCCTACCACGCATGCTTCGTATTCAGCAGCGTTGTTGGTAACGTCGAAATCAAGCTTTATAGAGATTGGAACATGCTCTTCTTTAGGTGATACTAGCAATACTCCAACGCCACATCCCTTTTTGTTTGAGGCTCCATCGAAGTACAAGGTCCAAGTATTATCTTCAGTGACCATTAAGTCTTCATCTGCAAAATTCATTGTCGTGGATTGGGGTCGAGTCTTCTATTGGAAAATCCGCTAGAAAGTCTGACACCACAGATCCTTTGATAGCTTTTTGCGGCATGAACCTTACATCAAACTGGGCTAAATTGACTATCCATCTCGATATGCGTCCATTGAGTGTAGATTTCTCGAATAGATACTTGAGTGGATCTAATCGGGAGACTACAAAGACTGTGTGCACGAGCATGTAATGTCTTAACTTTGTTGTGGCCCACACCAAGGCGAGGAACAACTTCTCAAGTGGTGTATAACGTGCTACATATTCGAGTATTTTCTTGCTTAGATAGTAGATCGCGTTTTCTTTGCCTTCTACTTCTTGTGCTAGCATAGCTCCCATTGTCTCTTTGATAACTGTTAAGTACAGCCTGAGAAGTATTCTCGTAAGTGCTGGTGCTAATACGGGAGGATTTGCGAGATAGGCTTTGATCTTTTCAAAGGCTTTTTGACACTCGTCATCCCATATTACAGGTACATTTTTCTTAAGCTTTTTAAAGATTGGTTCACATATTGTCGTCAATTTTGATATGAACCTGCTTATGTATTCCAACTGGCCAATAAATCATCGAATCTGCTTCTCGGTTTTGGGCGGTGGCATTGACATGATTGCCTTGATCTTTGTTGGGTCTATCTCTATTCCTCTAGAGCTTATGACATAGCCCAAAATCTTACCTGAGGTGACTCCAAAAGCACACTTAGATGGATTCAACCTCGTATTGTATTTTCTTAGCCTTTCGAAAAATTTTCTTAAGGCTACTTGATGACCTGGGTGATCTTTTGACTTTAAGATCATGTCGTCCACATATACTTCAACTTCTTTATGCATCATGTCATGGAGTAAGGCAGTCGCTGCACGTTGGTAAGTGGCACCCGCGTTTTTCAACCCGAATGGCATTACCGTGTAGCAGTAAGTACCCCACGGTGTTATGAAGAATTTTATCTCCATGTCTTCTTCTGCCATGAGAATCTGATTATAGCCTGCGTATCCATCCATGAATGAGAGAAGTGCGTGATTTGCTGTGTTATCCACCAGAATATCGATGTGCGGTAAAGGGAAGTCGTCCTTTAGACTTGCCTTATTTAGATCTCGATAGTCGACACACATTCTTACCCTTTCATATTTTTTCGGAACTGGGACGACGTTGGCGACCCATTTGGGGTATTTGGATACCTTGATGAAACATGCAGTTATTTGTTTATGAACTTCCTCTTTTATTTCAAGAGCTACGTCGGGTTTCATTCGACGTAACTTTTGTTTTACAGGTTTCATTCCCGGAATTTGTGGTATAGTGTGTTGAGCTATTTCTCTATTAATGCATGGCATATCTTCGTATGACCAAGCAAATACATCGATTAATTCTTTAAGAAAGTTGATTAAATCGGTTCTTTCTTGTTCATTATGTGTTAGTCCGATTTTAACTTCTCTTTTATTGGTTGAATCATTTGAGATATCAACCGTCTCAGTTTCTTCAATTATCGGTGTTTTCTTTTCAAGGGTTTCCATTGCTTTAATAAGTTCTTTGTCTTTTTCATTGTTTGTTTAGCAATGCTTGTCATCTTGGGTTAAAGAAGAACACAAGGAGTAAGGAGAAGAAGTCATATTATTATACTCTGAGATCATTACATCAAAGAGTGATATGTCCTCAAGGACTTGATCACTAACTATTCTAGGGGAAGGGATAGAAGGAGAGATGCTACAACTAAGGACCTAGATGACTCTATAAGGAGAGACTCTGACTCTGATTCTGACTCGGACGACTCTTCGAACATCGGTCCTTGCCCTGTCGTGATGGAGATCTTTCTTCCACTTGGAGTAGTCACCTTGACGGTCTTCCGCCACCCTTGTAGTGATCCTTCCGCTGGAGTTATTAGCTTCAAGGGATCGAAGCTTTCGCTTTGTAGGACTGTCTGAATGAGCGAGGAGTTATCCCCTTTGTACGTCGGCTCATCCTTATCTCGCCCAAATAATAATCCCATTGATATTAAAGTCAAAGCATGGAGGTGCTTTCTCCTTATGGACAAGAGTTGGGATTTCATCTGTGAAATAGCAATCTAAGAAAATTTCGAATCCCGGTTGCCTTATGCCATTTACGACAAATGGTTCGGGAAATTCGTAGCATGGATAGTCCTCTCCTTCTTTTATGAATTGCCCATTAAGGGTAAGAGGGTACTGATCCATTGGGATTGCTTTCTTTTGAATGCGAGCGTCCCTACGTGCCTTTGACTTTTCCTGGGCTCGCTTAAGATCTTTCCGAGTCAGTTCGAAACCAATTCTGAAAGTATCTAATTTAGGGAGGCCAGGTGTAGGGACTATTTCAAGCGTTAATCCCCTAGCTTGAACTCCACTATGATCATACACTAAAGTACAGTGGCGTCCAAAGGGAAAGAAGATAGAGCAAAAGAGTCGCCAACAAGTTTTTTAAGGAACTTGTAAACCGTTCACGAGGTGAAGGTTACACCCCTTAACGATCCAAGAGATCGTCAACTCCATAAGGTCTTGAACCAAATAGGGTTCAGGGATGAAGGTACAAATCCAACCTAAAAGAGATTGAACCTGCACTAATAATAGGCCTCTACTTTATTCTGATCGTATTCATATGCGCTTTCTGACTAACATGCAATCAATAGGATTACCCTAAACCTGTTTATCTATGTTGGTTGAATATTAATGCACAAATAAATCTATTATTGGCGATCACTTGAATTATAATCAAATTAACCCTAAACAAGATTATCAATTATCTTATTAAACGTGATTACAAGTACAAATTCTCTTTAAACATGCATAAATAGCGTGATCAAGCAATAACAATAAATATATATCAAGAAACATAATAATAATAACAATCATAACAATAATAATAATTATCATAAAAATAAACATATTCATGTTAAAGCATAATAATAGCAAGATCCTAGGCATGATACTAACAAGATTAATAACAAACCCTAGCATGTCGCTAAGCAATAAAAATCAAAGATTTAACCCTAACATGATACTAACAATCATAAGTATTAGGAAGAGAATAAAAGGCATCATAATAATCATACTTGATATTAAAATTATCCTAGACATGATACTAGGAATTATAATAACAGCTTAAACATGAACTCTATATCATAACATCAATTAAAACCATCAAAATACTTACTTTGATGTCTCGTACCTCTTTTTAATAACAAAATACACGTGTAGTAACTTCAAGGAAAATAATAAACAACAATTAAATTAAATAATAATTGAAAGAGAGATTTGGGACCAAACCCTCAGAAATTAAACCTTTCACGTCTAGGGCAAAGGCAACTTTGAATATGGCTAGGTGTATCTAGATCTAATGAATGCGGAATTTTTATATTTATGAAAAGCTAGTTTAGAAAAAAAGAGAGAAAGAGAGAGAAATGGTAGATTGTAGATGAAAACTGATGATTGATGATAAATGAAAACGGAGTTTTACGACGTTATTTGTAAAGAAAATCAGCCATAAAGATAAATTATCAAAACAGAATTCTGGCGCAGATAAAATTTGATTAGCGCCAACGCTGGCTATTGGCGCCAGATGCCAACATTAGCGCAAGGCGCCAATGCTAGCGCCAGGCGCTACAGCTGGCCTTTGGCGCTGATTCAGAAATTCACGTGTTTTCTTAAAATCAGATAAAAATTGTCGTATAGGAGGATAAAATCGTATTTTTCCTCAAAATGTTCTTTGATTCTAATTAAAATTCTGAAAAGTAAACAAAAGTCAATTTATCAATGTTAATTGAATTAGGAATGAAAAATCTGTATGAGGCCCTCCCCTAGATCATTGGACCGCATATAAGGCTAAAACTGGGTCCAGTTCAGTAATTTGGCCATAATTTCCTCAATATTCATCGGAATTAAGCTTATAATATATCGTTGGAAAGCTCTTGTCAAGACCTATCCAACTACACTAGTATTGGACCCATATCATGGACCAACCAAACTGGATTGACTGTTTTCTTAAAATAAGTTTTTAAAAACAGAGAGAAGAGAAAAGAAATTAAAACTATCCGCAACACTAAACTTTCCACAGTTGCAATTCATTCGATTATGATTCGACGTGAAAGGTACTCATCACTGGGCTTGGTTTTGGGGAGACACAAATGGGTGTCTACAGAAGCCCCCACTTTGACTGAGTTTGGAGAAACACAAGTTTCGAAAACAAAAGTCAAACTATCAATAAGAACGGAGAATGATTCAGAACGTTCAGCGATCCTAAATTACTCTTGTAACGTCGATTCCTGCAAACTAGCGTTAGTTAAAACAGATAAAAGAGTTAAGAAACGTGTATCTTGCACCGTCGAGCACACGTCTCTGAAGGTAACCGATTTGCTGCCGCATTGCCGTTGTTTTGATGATATCCTTCCAAGAGAATGACATCCCGCTTGAAAACCGCTACGCTTGTAACTGCTTCCAATATTGAAGATTGGTTCACTTGAAACGGTCCTCCTTCGTTTTGATAATACTCCACGTCCAAGGGAATACTATCGAAGATTGCTTCGCTTGAAACAATCCTCTTCTGGTATGATAATACTCCACGTCCAAGAGAATACCATCGAAGGTTGCTTCGTTTGAAACAATCCTCAGTTGTTTTTTGACAACTCTCCACAATCTAGGGAACGTCGTCTTGCTGTTTCGATGTTCACTCGTCTCTGAACAAAGAGCTTCTTTTTTTAGGATATGTTCACGCGCCTCTGAACAGTAGAGCTTCTTTTTTTTAATATCTCCACGCGTATCTGAACAATAGAGCTTTTTTATTTTTTGGATATAAACTTCTGAATGATGTGTCCACGCGTCTCTGAACAAAGAGCTTGATAATAGGATGCCCACGCGTCTTTGGAGTAAAAGAGCTTGATGATATATTCACGCGTCTCTGAACGATAGAGCTTGATGACATGTCCACGCGTCTCTAAACAATAGAGCTTTTGAATGATATGCCCACGTGTCTCTGGAGCAAAAGAGCTTTTGAAAATAGGATGCCCACGCGTCTCTGAGCAAAAGAGCTTGAATGATATGCCCACGCGTCTTTGAACAAAAGAGCTTTGATGGTAATGTCCACGCGTCTCTAAACAAAGAGCTTTTGATTGATATGCCCACGCGTCTCTGAACAAAAGAGCTTGAATAACATGTCCACGCGTCACTGAACAATAGAGCTTAATTAATATGCCCACGCGTCTCTGGAGCAAAGAGCTTTGATGATATGTCCACGCATCTCTGGAGCAAAGAGCTTTGATGATATGTCCACGCGTCTCTGAACAAAGAGCTTTTTTTTATATGTCCACGCGTCTCTATACAATAGAACATGATGATATGTCCACACATCTCTGAACAAAAGAGCTTCGATAATATGTCCACGCGTCTCTGAACAAAAGAGCCGTTTGCTGCGATAATATTCTGAAGAAGATTTCTGAAGAACAACGCTTGTCGATCTCTAAAGCTCGCTTGAACTTTGCTTCCGCTATGCCAATACGTCGGCGGTTTGCTGCTTGTGAACCATTATGTTCGTGATAAGCCAACGCTTAGGCGCTTTAAGCTAAGTGAGATGATCTTTCATCAGGTCGATCACTTATTGTGACTGTAATCAAACCGACTACTTAATCATGTCAAATTGCTTATAGGGGCTAACTGGCGTACCAAGGAACCCGAAATTGTTGTATGAGGTCGAAATCACCTTTCTGAGAGGCTTCGAGCTCTGTCGCTGCTGAAATATCTTTGGCGCCAAGAATTGACTCTGTCGCCAGACACTGGGATTTAGCGCTAGGCGCTAAAGGCTATTGCCAGACGCTAGATTTTTTCGTCTGGCGCTAGGGTAGGGTCTTCCCTATTCTGCTGAACCTGTATTTAATTTTTACTATAGAACTTTGCTAATCTCTTTAATTATCTTAGGGTTGACCTAAGGTTTAGCATTGCTTAACTCATTGACTTGACACAACTTAAGGCATAAACTTGACTCAATGTGATTGACTCGAGGTTGACTCTACTCAAAGTGTTTGACACATGTGTTAGACTCAAATCAAGGTGATATGACACAACATGACTCAATGTGTACGTGACTTGTGTGTGCATTGTAACGTGATCGTGCGACTCGAAAATGCAAAAAAGCAAAAATTTTCTGTCATTTTTATGGAGGGTACCGACTTTCTCCCGAAAAAGAAAGACGCGAAAAAGAAAGAAGCGAAGTTTTTTGAAGGTGCATGTTGAATGAGCTTAGTCAAATGTCATTTGATACTATCTCTAAAGGTGCAAGGATCAACCCATCCTAGGCTATCTCAATTGTCGACTCAATGATGAAAGCATTTGGGAAACTTAGGCACGGAGGCTAAGCACTTCATACTTTGTGATGCAATGACAATTATGATCGATGAGTGATGTTGATATGACAAGGCATGCTTCAGCGTTGTGTTAAGATTTCATGACAAAGGGTTCCTAATGGGATAGTATATTTAGTCATGTATATGTGATGTGTGTGATAGTGACACTAAAGTTAAGCTGCAAGGGCTAAGTGTGTGGAAAAATATATTGAAAAGAGTCAAATGGTGGTGACTCTTAGGCTAGGTAAGCAAATGATGTAGGGATTAAGCCCCCAAGTCTAGCTCTAAGTAAATAGGTATGAGCATAGGAGATCCCTTGATATGATCATAGTGTGTGAATGTGAATATGAATGCATGTTTATTACGGCTGCACCTCGATGTGAGGTTGCCTACGTTTCCGTTAGGAATCAGGCCGAACGTAGCTCTAGCCGAACCTCGCACAAGTGTGTGTATACCTCAAAAAGGTCTTTTAAAGGTTGTAACGTGGTTAGGCTAAAGATTATAGAAGAAAGGGATAAAGGCTCAAGACCCTAGATAAGCCCCCAAGGTGTGCAACCTCGCTTTTGAATCTTTATATTTTTTTATGCTTGAGGCTTGCTTCTCTTATTTAGCTCTCTTCTTTTTTTTGCTTTAGCATTTATTTTTATTTTTATGAGTGTGGGCAATCCCGATCATGTGGTCTATCACTCACTTGGCATTCATGTTTCTTAGGCACGGTACCGAGCACTTGATAAGAGACGCAATCTAAGACGTGTTCATATCGAAGACATTTTCATGTCAAAGACATTGGAACACTTACCCCTTATTTATTTATTTTTTTGTTTTTTTCTTTTTATGTTGATCTTTTGAAACCACTCAAGCTTTTTAAAATTGCATAAGTTGCACACTGTCCCATCCCAAGGTTAGGTAGATGTAGGTTGAAGAAACAAAGGTCTATCGTTAGACGAGGCTCAAAGTGGTTTATGAAGAAAGGATAGATTGTAAATTAGAAAGGTGAAAAGTAATATGATGTGGCTATAAGGGGTGCCTCAAATCATTGGTATACCTTGTATTTAGTTTGGCATGGTGTTTTTTTTTTTTTTTTTTTAATGCAATGTAATGTGATGATCATATATAAGAGAATAAATGCTCATTTTATTAAAAAGGGAAAAATAAAGAATCTACAAAATTAATCTAAGAGAAAATAAAGGTGCCTATGCTAGAATTATTGGGGAAAGGATAAATAAAGAAACAAAGAAAAAAGATGTCATGAAATCTCGTCGTTAAAGCTCGCCTCTTGTCTTGTGTTTTTTGCTTTATCATCACTCGCTCTTCTTGTTAGCTGGAGGTATGGGAAGCTTGTTATTATCAATCAAATTTTGGATAGCCTCCTTTAGCTTCCAACAGCTCTCAGTAACATGACCCCTACCTTTATCGTACTTGCAGCGCACATTTGGATTCCAACTAGGCACTCTCATCTCAAGTGGAGGATCTTGAAGAGGTCCAAAGAGGAGTAATGATTCCCTTGGCATGGAGTCGATCGAAAGCATCATCGTAACTAATTCCAATAGGGGTAAAATCCCTTTTTTGTTGCTTTCTAAATCCTCGATTATCCATGGCTAAGATCTCATCAAGGTCGAAAGTACCAATACTGTTACTAGAGTAGGTGTTTTCAGAATAAGAAGGATAGTCGTTCTTCTTCCGTTTACAGCCACTGTTGCTATCGTTACTAATCTTGGCCTTCTTGTCGCGCGGAGGAACATGGAGGAGATTTGAATCAATGAAGTCTTGAACACGATCCTTGAGGGTGAGACACTTTTCAGTAGTGTGACTGCGACCTTTATGGTATCGACAATAGGAATTTGGATCCCAATTGGGAAAACGTTTTTCAGATGGAGGGTCTTGACTGGGACCAATGGAGTGAATATGACCTTGATCATGAAGACAGTCAAAAGCTTCATTGTAAGTCATTCCTATTGGTGTGTATTCTTCAATGGTCCGTTTTGCCCGTGTCTTAGGAGCATTGAGTTCTTCATTAAACCCTTGACGAGGATTTTGTTCGATGACCATCATCCGATTTGCTAATCCTTCTACCACGTTCAAGAGCATGGAAATGACATCTTGCAGTTTTTGAACGTCCTCTTTTAGACTTGACGAGTCTTCCTTGGTATTATCTAAGAAAAGACTTTCATCCTCTTCAATCATGGCCACTTCATCGAGAGAGGTTATATAAGCTGTCTCGATCATGGGCTCTCCTATAGGTGTGATAAGAAGTGATGGATCGAAGGATGTCTGATCTTCTTCGATGGCTAGAATCTCGGAAGTTTCATTGTTATCAATTAAATCTTGAATAGCTTCTTTGAGTTTCCAACACTCCTCAGTGTCGTGACCCTTTCCTTGGTAATATTTGCAGCGCTTATTAGGATCCCACTTAGGTGGCCTGGCTTCTGGAACTGGATCTTTGATAGGCCCTATGGGCATGACTAGTCCTTTGTGGTGTAGCTTCTCGAAAGCTGTTTCATAACTCATACCATGTAAAGTGAACACTCTTTTCGACCTTTGGATTTGTGGTTTAGAGACGTTTTTAGCATGTACCTCATTAATGGGAGAGGAAGAAGAAGGATGGTCGTTCTTCTTTCCTCTCGCACTATTATCTTTCAGAAGGTCATCTTCAATGTCAATGCCTACATTATAGACAACCTTGAAAGTATTCAAGTTGTGTTGGTACTTTAAGTGCTTCGAATACTTCCCTTGGAGATTCTTGATAAACATCCGCACAGATTCCTTTTTAGTGGGAGTTTTGACCATATTAGCAGAAGTTTCCCTCCATTTGTTGAAGAAAGAAGTGAACCCTTCGTTTTCTTTTTGTTTTAACATATCAAGTTGTCTATGGTCTGTTTTGTCTTGGATGTTGCACTTATATCTATCTATGAAGGCGTTTGCTATGGACTCCCAGGTGGAGGTTTTTTCTTTCTCGAGAGAAGAGAACCATTGCTAGCAAACAATCTCAAGAGATAGTGAGAACAGAGAGGGGAAGACCTTCTTATCGATATCCTTAATGTTCATTATAGTTTCAAAGGCTCTTAGATGGAAGTAAGGGTTATCTGTTGCTTTGAATTTAGGGAGGTCAGTGGCGTTGAACTTATGTGGAAGAAGTTCCTTATCCAGCGAGACCCCTTGTGAACTCATGCCCTGAAATTTATAGTCACTAGATAGCTTTCTCAAACTTTCCTGCATAAGGTTCATTTGTTGTTGCTTCACAGGTTCATCAATTTTGAGGGTTAAAGCCTTTAACACCTCAGTCACGTCATTCAATTGATTCCTAAGTTCATTGACCTCTTCTTGACTTGCCATTATATTTTTAGCCTTCCTCTTTTGACGAATTGGTTTGTCAAAAAGTGAGACTTGAACAAAGGTGTTGTCCTTGATTAATCGCCCTTCTCTCCTTGACTAAGTACTGTGGAATAGGAATTTGGGATATTCATTGTTAATTATTTGACTCAAACTTTTATCAACATGCAATGGATGAAGGAAGTGAAGAAAGATTGGAATAGAATGTGAAAAAAAAATGATGTAGATGGAGGGATATGAAGAATTAGGAATAGAACGTACCCCTAACTCAAATGACATAAAAGACTGACTCATGCATGAACCTAAGACATGGTCATGGTGACATATACTCGAAGTGTGTGCTAAGACTAGTGAGTCTAGGTGACATGTTAAGAAACATGTCATGACCATGTGGCTAAACTATGTGAATTAGTGTCTAGACTCAATTAATGACTTAACAAGGTATGATTGACAGTAAAAATTAACCGAATTATTTAGCAAACTGGTTAATTAGACACTAGGTGATGACTCAATCAATAATCCGAACTGTCGTCAAAACGACAGGACTGGCGTCGCAGTGTGTAGTGTAGCGCCAGACGACAGAGCTGTCGCCAGGCGTCACACTCCACAGAGTGGCGCTACAGTTCAAATTTTGGCGCCAATGCTGGAGCTTCAATCTAGAACTGTTTTCGGTGTTATCAATCAACAGGGGTATGCCTAAAGTCGTACTAGGTCAATTCAGATTAAATTATTAGACTTTATTTATTCAAATTAATTAATTAATTAATTAATTATTTAGGCAAAGTTCTTAAGTCATTAATTTATTTAATCTTAACACAAGTTAAACAAACGGTTAAGAAAAACATATATATGCACAACAAATAATGCACAATTAGTCAAGTAGGCACAATATGATGCAATGAGTTTGCAACCTAACCATGGCTCTAGTTCTCTAAAGTTCGGGATATGGTTTAGTCAATAGAGGGTCCATGGTTAATTGTCCGGATGCACCGCGTGGAAGCCTAACCGTGAAGGGTTGGCGCGAGTGGAAGGGACACCGCAAATTTTAGAAAAACTCGCTTCCCTGGTTTGGTGAATTCAACATTCTTGGATGTACCCTTTGTTGCTCAGAGCGTTCAATCAGGTAGATGGAGCATGAATTCCTAGAGGGTTATGTCCATATGTAGAACACATATGGGTTTCAGAAAAGTGAGAAAAATTCAATCAGGAAGTAGGATCGAGCAAACAATACGAAAAACTGGTTGAAATTAGAACGCATATTTCTGGCTCGGTATTGGAAGAATTTGGCACCAGCAATCAGAGATTGGCGCCAGGATTGAGCTGTAGCGCCTGGCGACAAGCCTGTCATCTGGCGCTATAGTTAAATATCTGGCGCCAATGCTCTGGTCGCCGACGCTAATTCCTACATGCCTCAGCAGCTTTCTGTGCTCGATAAAATTTTCAGTTTCGCGCAGTGTTATTTCGGTCCTAGTTGTTAAAGATATTTCTCAAATTTCCTACGTGTAAAATCCTATGTTTTAACTCATTACGGATGGTCTTTCCAATGAGATCTTTTTTATGAATATGACAACAATGTTAATCAAAATTAAGCACATGAAATACTTATAACATTTTGAGTCTCATCCACTCATTCTAAATCATTGCCGAAACAAATTCAGGAATTAAAATAGAAATCCTCCCCAGCAGAGTCGCCAAAAACTGTAGGGAATATTTCAAGCGTTAATCCCCTAGCTTGAACCCCACTGTGATCATACACTAAAGTACGATGGCGTCCAAAGGGAAAGAAGATAGAGCAAAAGAATCGCCAACAAGTTTTTTAAGGAACTTGTAAACCGTTCACGAGGTGAAGGTTACACCCCTTAACGATCCAAGAGATCGTCAACTCCATAAGGTCCTGAAAAAAATAGGGTTCGGTGATTAAGGTACAAATCCAACCTAAAAAAGATTGAACCTGCCCTAATAATAGGCCTCTATTTTATTCTGATCGTATTCATGTGCACTTTCTGACTAACATGCAATCAATAGGATTACCCTTAACCTTTTTATCTATGTTGGTGGAATATTAATGCACAAATAAATCTATTATCGGCGATCACTTGAATTATAATCATATTAACTCTAAACAAGGTTATTAATTATCTTATGAAGCGTGATTACAAGTACCAATTCCCTTTAAACATGTATAAAAGGCGTGATCAAGCAATAACAATAAATATCAAGCAAAAAAATAATAATAATCATAATAAAGCATAATATTAATAGCAAGAGAGATTTGGGACTAAACCCTCAGAAATTAAACCTTTCACGTGTAGGGCAAAGACAACTTCGAATATGGCTAGGTGTATCTAGATCTAATGAATGCAGAATTTTTATATTTGTGAAAAGCTAGTTTAGAAAAAAAGAGAGAAAGAGAGAGAAATGTTAGATTGCAGATGAATACTGATGATTGATGATAAATGAAAACGGAGTTTTATGACGTTATTTGTATAGAAAATCAGCCAAAAAGATAAAATATCAAAACAGAGTTCTGGTGCAGATAAAATCTAATTAGCGCCAACGGTGGCTATTGGCGCCAGGCGCCAACATTAGTGCCATGCGCCAATGCTAGCGCCAGGCGCTACAGCTTGCGTTTGGCGCTTATTCAGAAATTCACGCGTTTTCTTAAAATCAGATAAAAATTGCCGTACAAGAGGATAAAATCGTATTTTTCCTCAAAATGTTCTTTGATTCTAATTAAAATTCTGAAAAGTCAACAAAAGTCAATTTATCAATGTTAATTGAATTAGGAATGAAAAATCTATATTAGGACCTCCCCTAAATCATTAGGCCTCATATAAGGCTCAAACCGGGCCCCATTCAGTAATTTTGCCATAATTTCCTCAATATTCATCGTAATTGGGCTTATAATATATCGTTGGAAAGCTCTTGTCAAGCCCTATCCAACTACACTACTATTGGACCCATATAATGGACCAACCAAACTGGATTAGCTGTTTTCTTAAAATAAGTTTTCAAAAACAGAGAGAAGAGAAAAGAAATTAAAACTATCCGCAACACTAAACTTTCCACACTTTCACTTCATTCGATTATGATTCGACATGAAAGGTACTCATCACTGGGTTTGGTTTTGGGGAGACACAAATGGGTGTCTACACCAGGTGATTCCAGCGGCTTTGTTATTCCTTTTTTCTTTCATAGGGTCATCCTAGGAAAATGTCCTTGCTTTTTCAGAATAGCATTCACGATCATGTTGGAATGGGGGTCGTGGCAAAGAGGGGTCCTTTCATCCTCCTGAATTAAGGGGACCTCTTCATTAAAGCCCCACAAATCTTCATCGTCTTCATCGTGCTCCACGTTAATTATTGGATTCTCTATAGACTTGGTTCTCATGGGCGAAGCATCCATGGTGATAGGAATTCCTCCAAATATAGATTTCACTTGTTGGTGGAGAGATGAGGGGACGACCTTTAGGTCATGAAGCCAAGGGTGTTCTAATAATAGATTGAATGAAGCTTTAATATCTACTACTTGGAAAGTAATAGCGTGTTCTATTACTCCCGTCGTTACATTCATGGTAATTTTACCAAGAGCTTGACGACGAGTGTTGTCATAGGCTCTTATTCCTTGCGTTGGCGGGGTTAAGTCTTCATCCCTTATGCCTAACATCCTCGCATTTCTAAGTGGACAGACATTAATGGCTGATCCATTGTCTACAAGAGTCATAGGGACATTCATTCTCTTGCAAACCACTGTGAGGTTTAATGCCTTATAGTGGTTGTAACCTTCTGGGGGCAAATCCTTGTCGGAAAAGGTGATCAAATTGATGGGACTAGGGAGATCACTCGTGAGGAAATTAGCCATCCCCTCAGGAGTAGTGTTAGAATCTATCCCTATTTTGTCCAAGGCATTCATTACAACCAACTTGTGTTCTCGAGACGTTGCGAGAAGCTTCCATACGTTCATTTCAACTTTTGTTTTCTTGAACTGTTTGACGATGTCATTATCTTCTATGATAGGTATGGGAACTTGTTGTGTGGTTGGAATAGGTTGTGTTGAAACAGGAGGATGCATTCTCCCGGATCTCGTGAGGACGTCTATTGATGAATCTTCTTCAACCCAAAAGTCATCCATGGCACACGACACCGAAGGTGGAATTCCTACCATGTCTTTTGAATAGACATCTTCTTCGTCACTGTCCCAAACTCCATTAATATTTACATCCTCTTCTTGTGGAACTTGGACTAGCTTCTTATCATCAATCATTTTCTGAATTAAATCCTTGAATTTAAAACAGTTTTTGATAGTATGCCCCCCTGATTGATGATACTGATAGTAATATCTATCTGTCCTTTTTAATGATTCAAATGGTCTCGGCTCGAGAGGTTTCATCTCGCCACTCTCGGAGAGCATTTTGAACATTTGCACGTATGGGATCCCAATTGGAGTGTAGAGTCTATTACTCTTCTTGGGTTTTTCGGTTACTTGCAAAGAAAAGTGTTTCCTTATTCCCTTGCTAGCTAGAGGTAATGAGATCTTATTGGCTTCCACAAGATTTTGGATGAGGTTTTGAAACCTGTAGCATTCATTTGTGCTATGACCGTTTCCTCGATGGTATTTGTAGTAGGACTTGGGATCCCACCTTGAAGATTGCTTTTCTGGTGTTGGATACTCAGTAGGGCCAATGGGTTTGATTAGTCCTTGATCATAGAGATGATAAAAATAGCATCGTAGGTCATTCCCATGGGTGTGAACTCTCTTTTAGGTTTATTTTTCGAGAGTGGAACCTCGTCATATTTCTACTGAAATTCTTTTACAACTTCGAGGGCATCACGTTGCAAGTGCGATCCTTTCATCATAGACAGTGTAAGCAATTGTATTTCCTCTTTACTTGCTAATTTTGGAAGATTATCCATGGCGTCGAAAAAGATCTCCTCTTCTTACTGGCAGAGGCGCATTATTAATACTTGGCTTCTTACTGGCAGGGGGCAATGGCAGTTTGTTGTTGTCGATTAAGTGTTGGATAGCTTCTTTAAGCTTCTAACAGTTCTCGGTGAGATGGCCCCTACCTTAGTGATACTTGCAATGTGCATTGGGGTTCCAGTTAGCCGTCCTCTTTTCGAATGATGGGTCCCCAAATGGTCCAATAAGAGTTATAAGACCTTTTACATTTAATCGGTCAAATGCGGTGTCATAACTCATGCCAAAAGGAGTAAAGTTCCTCCTAAATAGTTTCTTTTGTCTTTGATTATTCATAGCAAGGACTTAGCCTAGGTTAAAAGTGCTAACATTGTTTGAGTGGGTGGTTTTGAAAGAAGAAGGATTGTCGTTCTTCTTGCCTTTCAAGCCATTGTTGGAGTTATTGTTGGCAGCATTCAACTTAGCTAGGTCGTCTTCAATATTAATTCCAATGTCGTAGACGGCCTTGAAGGTATGGAGATTATTTTGATATTTGATATGCTTGGAGTACTTTTCATGAAGGTTTTTGATGAATAACCTTATAGACTCTTTTTCACTGGGCACCTCAATCATCTTAGCTGAGTTTCTCTCCATTTGTTAAAGAAGGAGGTGAAGCCTTCATTCTCCTTCTTCTTGAGGATTTCAAGTTCCCTATGGTCGGTCTCAACTTGAATATTGCATTTGTCTCTATCAACGAAAGCGTTTGCTATGGACTCCCAGGTGGAGGTTTTTTCTTTCTCGAGAGAAAAGAGCCATTGCTGGCAAACGGTTTCGAGAGATAGTGAGAACAGAGAGGGGAACACTTTCTTGTCGATACCCTTAATACTCATTATCGTCTCGAAGGCTCTTGAATGAAAATAAGGGTTATAAGTTGCTTTGAATTTTGGGATGTCGTTGACATTGAACTTCTACGGAAAAAGATCCTTGTCCACCGAGACACCTTGCGAGCTAATCCCTTGAAACTTGTAGTCGCTAGATAGCTTGCTCAGACTCTCTTGCATGAGGTTCATCTGTTGTTGTTTCACGGGATCATCGATCTTGAGGGTTAGAAGCTTTAATGCCTCAGTCACGGTAACCAGTTGGTTCCTGAGCTCATTGATTTCTTCTTGAGTTGCCATTACTGTCCTAGCTTTCCTCTTACGAGCGATGGGTTTGTTGAAAAGTTGGACTTGTACAAAAATATTTTCTTTGATTAACCGCCCTTCCTTTCTTGACCACGCGTTGTAATTTAAACCATTTTTGTTTTAATTATTAGACTTAAATCGACCTTGAGTTTACGGTTTTAAAGAGGAAAAGTGAAAATAGGTGCATATTTTTGGCAAAAATAAGGTATATATTTTTAGGAATCAAGTATGGTTTTAAATCAAGGGATTTAAATTAGAGGATTAATATCCGACTTACCCCCCTAAAAAAATGACGAAAAAAACGCGCATACAAGACTTTCTTAGACATGGTCAAAAGTGTGTATTGGTGTGTGCGTTATGTGGTGAGTGTAAATGACATACTTGGACTTCTGTGTAAGACCATGGGACTTGGTGCCTAGACTCAATTAACGACTTAACAAGGTATTATCAACAGTAAAATTTAACTGAATTAATTGGCAAACTGGTTAATTGGACACAAAGTGATGACTCGAGCAATAAACCGAACTGTCGTCAAAACGACAGGACTGGCACCTCTCTTTGCAGTGTAGCGCCAGACGACAGGATTGTCGCCAAGCGCCACACTCCACAGAGTGGCGCTACAGTTCAAACTTTGGCGCCATTGCTGGAGCGTCGATCTGAAACTGTTTTCTGTATTATTGATCAACAGGGGTATACCTAAAGTCGTACTAAGTCAACTCTGGTTAAAATATTAGAATTTATTTACTCAAATTAATTAATTAATTAATTAGGCAAAGTTCTTTTAGTCATTAATTTATTTAATCTGAGCACAAGTCAAACAAACAGTTAAGAAAAGCACATAGAGTATGCACAACAAATAATGCACAATTAGTCAAGTAGGCACAATATGATGCAATGAGTTTGCAACCTAACCATGGCTCTATTTCTCTAAAGTTCGAGATATGGGTTAGTCAAAGAGGGTCCATGGTTAATTGTCCGGATGCACCGCGCGGAAGCCTAACCGTGAAGGGTTGGCGCGAGTGTATGGGACACCGTGAGTTTTGAAAAAACTCTTTTCCATGGTTTGGTGAATTCAACATTCTCGGATCTACCCTTTGTTGCTCAGAGCGTTCAATCAGGTAGATGGAGCATGAATTCCCAGGGGATTATGTCCATATGTAAAACACATATGGGTTTTAGAAAAGTGAGAAAAACTCAATCAGGAAGTAGGATCGAGCAAACAATGCTAAAAACTGGTCGAAATTAGAACGCATATTTCTGGCTCGATATTGGAAGAATTTGGCACCAGCAAACAAAGGTTGGCGCCAGCTTTTGGCTTTAACACCTAACGACAGAGCTGTCGTCTGGCGCTAAATTTAAAATACTGGCGCTTATTTCTGTTCACTGACGCTAATTCCTACATGCCTCAGCAGCTTTCTGTGCTCGATAAAATTTTCCAGTTTCGCGCAGTGTTATTTCGATCCTAGTTGTGAAAGATATTCCTCAAATTTCCTACGTGTAAAAATCCTATGTTTTAACTCATTACGGATGGTCTTTCCAATGAAATCTTTTTTATGCATATGATAATAATGTTAATCAAAATTACGCACATGAAATACTTAGAACTTTTCGAGTCTCATCCATTCATTCTAAATCATTGTCGAAATAAATTTCAGGAATTAAAATAGAAATCCTCCCCAATGGAGTCGCCAAAAACTATAGGGAATATTTCAAGCATTACCCCTAGCTTGAACCCTACTGTGATCATACACTAAAGTACGGTGGCGTCCAAAGGGAAAGAACATAGAGTAAAAGAGTCGCCAACAAGTTTTAGGAACTTGTAAACCGTTCATAGGGTGAAGGTTACACCCCTTAACGATCCAAGAGATCGTCAACTCCAATAGGTCTGGAACCATGACTGGTAGTTTGGGGATGAAGGTACAAATCCAACCTAAAAGAGATTGAACCTTGATCGAGGGTGGAAGTAGGTCGTTGGGACTACTAACCCTAACCAAATTAAAAATTTATAATACCTAAACTTACACTTAACTAGTTAGTGGCAAGTAAAGGGTCGAACCCAAAAGGACTAAGTGTATCAATTTGTGCTAATTAGACTACTAGGAAAGCTTGTGAGATAGAGAGAGGTTCAACTAAACACAACTAAGAACAAATAACTAAAACTAGGGAATGTGGAATCCAATTACGACAATACATTCAATAACATCATACAATTAGATGAAAATGACCTTGATTAGGAACAATCAACACATTTAAATCACTCTCACACAATTAAGCATGTTAATTATCCTACTAAACTAATTCACTCTCGTGCAACTAGCCTAGCAAAGGTATGGAAGAAATTAGGGCTCTCAACCAACTCACTCTCGCACAATCGATTGAAAGCACAATTAAGAACATAGAATCAATCAGCTAGAAAGATTCTAATCCATAAAAGCATCACCCATACACAATAATCAAGAAACAATTTCATACTAATCACAATCAATCATTCAATTCATTAATATAACCTTCATCCAATTCCCTATAACAAAACCTAAGTTAACATAATGAAGAAAGACATAGAAAACAAGGTAAAATAAGAATAAAAACAAGATTAAATAAACAAACTAATTAATCTACTCAAATCAACAAACAAAAAGCATAAAACTAAGAAATTAAGCAAGAAATAAAGATGAGAGAAAGTTAGAAAATGCTCATTGAATAGATGAGAAGAAGTTCCACAAAGTTGTTTCTTCAACCTCTCAAAAACTCCATGGATATCCAATCTTTCTCTCTCTACACTACTCCTAAACTAACCCTAAGAGAAAGAAAATGAAATTAGGCTAAAACTAATCTAAACTATCTAAAATAAAATGTTGATTGAAAATTTATGAGAAAATAACCCCAAAGGGGTATTTATAATACAAGTTAAAAAATAAAAAAAAAATAAAAAAAAATAAAAGAAAAGAAAGAAAGAAACTAAAAATAAATAAAACTAAATAAAAACAATTAAAAAAAAACTAAACTAAAAACCAATAAAAACAAAACTTACAAAAACAAATAAAAACAAAACTTACAATAAAATAAAATAAAAGAAAAGGAAAAGGAAAAGGAAAAAAGAAATCCCAAAATCCCCAAAATTCCCACCCAAACCACGAAAAATCAGACCTCCCCCTTTTCCCTTCGCTTTCGATTTTCCAATTTAAACACCATCAGCCATCATCCCAAACAACCATCATCACCATTCACCAGCATCATCCTCATCTAGCATCCAAAATTGTGGCCGTCCGATCTTCATTAAAATCACGTGAAAAGCTCGTCATTGACCCACATTTGCGCGCCTGCACAGAAGACGCACAGCAAGTCGCGCAAAGCTACTACCTCGACTATGATTTTGGATTCCAATTGCGCGCTTTCAAACAGGGTTGCGCGGCCGCGGTGGTCTGGGTTGCTACAGATGCTGATTTGGGCGAATTTGGAGGTTCGATTGAAGCGGCTTCTCTGATTGGTGGGTGGTGTTTGCGTGGGTTTGGTTGGAGGTGGTGAATGGAGATGAATTTGAGGTGAGTTGGACGTGAGGTGGTTCGAGTGTTGGGCGAAGTGGTTGGTTACTGCTCTGAGTTGCGGGTGCAGGTGGTTGTTTTTGTTGTTGTTGCGGTGGTGAAAGGTGGGTTTGCGCGGCTGCCAATTTGGGGTGCTGAAGGAGGCATGGCTAGTGCGGTTGTGGTGGGATGATAGGTGGTGTTGGTTGCGGTTTATGGGAGCAGGGGATTGGTTGCGATTTTGGTGGTGGTTTGGTGAATTCAGGTTGGTGGTTGATTGGAGTTGCGGGGTGTTGGTGGTGATTTTAGTGGCGAAATGGGAGGTGAGGCTTGGTTGTTGTGAGGGGGAAGAGGGTTGGTTGTTGCGGCATTGGTGGGTGATGGTGGTGGTGATTGCTGGCAATTTTGGTGTTGTTGGGCTGATTGGAGTTGCGTGGTGGAGCAGGGGCTGCTGTTGTTGCAGTTCGTGGGCTGGTAACGGGGCTGAATTGGGTGTGGATTGGTGGTGGTTGATTGGTGATTGTTTGGTGTGTGGAAGAGGTGTGGGTGTGAGAAGAAGGAGCAGGGAAATCGTGTTTGATATTGAATTCGAGACTCCCTTTATGACTCAAAACTTGAGACACGATTATTGAACCTCGAACCTTGGACCTCCGAGCACAATCCTACACAAACCAAGAAAACCGAGAGAAATAGGGACAAAAACTAAAATAAAATAAAATAAAGTAAAATAAAACAAGATAAATAAAGTAAAATAAAATGCTAAAACTAAAGAAATAATAAAATAAAATAAAATAAAACAAACTAAAAACTAAAAGAAAATAAATAAAATGAGAGAAGCGGGAAATTATTAACTTAAACTACAAAAATAAACTAAAAACTAATAAAAATGCAAAAATACTAAAAATAAAGATATAAGACGAGAATAAGCGAATAATAGAAATAAAGGATAAATAGGGTTAAATTATTGGAAAATAAGTCGGAAAACGACTCAATAAACACCCTAAAAGTGACATAAAAGTCACTTATCAAACTTTCCCTAATAATAGGCCTCTACTTTATTCTGATCGTATTCATGTATGCTTTCTGACTAACATGCAATCAATAGGATTACCCTAAACTTGTTTATCTATGTTTGTTGAATATTAATGCACAATCAAATCTATTATCGGCGATCACTTGAATTATAATCATATTAACTCTAAACAAGGTTATTAATTATCTTATTAAGCGTGATTACAAGTACCAATTCCCTTTAAACATGCATAAAAGGCGTGATCAAGCAATAACAATAAATATCAAGCAACAAAAAAATAATAATCATAATAAAGCATAATATTAATAGCAAGATCCTAGGCATGATACTAACAAGATTAATAACAAACCCTAACATGTCACTAAGCAATAAAAATCAAAGCTTTAACCCTAACATGATACTAACATGAATAAATATTAGGAAGAACATAAAAGGCATCATACCTTTAATTATACTTAGTATTAAAGTTACCCTAAACATGATACTAGGAATCATAATAACAACCTAAGCATGATTTCTACATAATAATATCAATTAAACCATTAAAGTACTTACTTGGATGGCTCGTACCTCTTTCTAATAACAAAATACACACGTTAGTAACTTCAAGGAAAATATAAAACAAACAATTAAATTAAATAATTGAAATAGTGATTTGGGACCAAACCCTCAGAAATTGAAACCTTTCACGTCTAGGGCGAAGGCAACTTCGAATATAGCTAGGTGTATCTAAGTCTATTGAGTGCGGAATTTTGTATTTGAGAAAAGGCTAGTTTAGAAAAGAGAAAGAGAATAATCAAGAGAATAATCAAGAGAAAGAGAATAATCAAGAATTTCTTGATGAGAGTTGATGAATGAAAACGGAGTTTTTAGAAGGCTATTTATAAAGAAAATCAGCCAAAAGATAAAAAAATCGAAACAGAATTCTGACGCGTAAAAACAAGGTTAGCGCCAGACGCTGACATTAGCGGTAGGCGCTAACGCTAGCGCCAGGCGCCAAGCTTAGCATCAGGCGCTAATGCTGGCGTTTGACGCTGACTAAATTATTGACGCGTTTTCTAAAATCAGATAGAAATAGACCGTACAGGAGGATAAAATCGTATTTTCCTCAAAAAATTCTTTTATTCTGATTAAAACTCTAAAAAGTCAACAAAAGTCAATTTATCAATGCTAATTGAATTAGGATTTGAAAAGAACCTTCTAAAATAATCTAGAAGACTAAAACCATTCCTAATTGCATTAGGAATGATAAATATATATTAGGCCCTCCACTAGATCATTGGGCCACTTATAAGGCTCAAACCGGACCCAGTTTAGTAATTTGGCCATAACTTCCTCAATATTCATCGGAATTGGGCTTATAATATATCGTTGGAAAGCTCTTTTCAATCCCTATCCAACTACACTACTATTAGACCCATATCATGGACCAACCAAACCATATTAGCTGTTTTCTTAAAATAGGTTTTTCAAAAACAGAGAAAAGAGAAAAGAAATTAAAACTATCCGCCACACTAAACTTTCCACACTTTCACTTCATTTGATTACGATTCAACATGAAAGGTACTCATCACCGGGCTTGGTTTTGGGGAGACACAAATGGGTGTCTACAGGCCATAACTTCCTTATTATTCATCAGAATTGGGCTTATAATATATCGTTGGAAAGGTCTTTTCAAACCCCATACAACTTCACCATTATTGGACCCTTATCATTGACCAAATTAAACTGGAATGCACGTTTTCTAACAAGACAAATTGAAATCAAAGGGCTAACTTCCTTACGAGTGATCTCCCTAGTCCTATCAACTTGATCACCTTTTTTTACAAGGATTTACCTCCATAAGGTGACAAGCATTATAAGGCACTAAACCTCACAATAGTTTTCAAGAGAATGAACGTCCCTATGACTCTTGTAGACAATGGATCGACAATTAATGTTAGTCCACTTAGAACAGCGAGGATGCTAGGCATAAGGGATGAAGACTTGACCCCGTCAACACAAGGAATAAGAGGTTATGACAACACTCGTCGTCAAGCCCTTGGCAAGGTTACCATGAATATAACGACGGGAGCGATAGAACATGCTACTACATTTCAAGTGGTAGATATCAAAGCTTCATTCAACTTACTGTTAGGACGCCCTTGGCTTCAAGACCTAAAGGTCGTCCCTTCATCTCTCCACCAACAGGTAAAGGCCACAGTTGGAGGAATTCCTATCACTATTGATGCTTCGCCTATGAGGATTAAAGCTATAGAAAATCCGATCATTAATGTGGAGCATGATGAAGACGATGAAGAATTGTGGGGCTTTAATGAAGAGGTCTCCTTAATCGAGGAGGATGAAAGGACCCCTCTCTGGCCACGACCCCCACTCCAATATGACAGTAAACGCTATTCTAAACAAACAAGGGCATTTTCTTGGAATGACTCTAGGAAAGAAGAAATGAATAGCAAAATCGCTGCAATTACCTGGCCTCCCTAAGTAAGACACTTTTGGACTTGGTTTTTAACCGACTCGGGAAGATCTCAAGCGAGCCCAGGAAAGGTCTAAGGCGTGTACATAGGAACGCTCGCATCCAAAAGAATGCAATCCCAATGGATTAGTGTCCTCTTACTCTCAATGGACAATTCATAAAAGAAGAAGAGGACTATCCGTGTCACGAATTTCCCGAACCTTTTGTTGTAAATGTCATAAGGCAATCGGGATTTTAAATTTTCCTAGATTGCTATTTTCTAGACAAAATCCCATCTCCTATTCACAAGGATAAAGCACCCCCATGCTTTGACTTTAATGTCATAGGATTACTATTTAGGGGAGAAAAAGATTAGCAGAAGTACATAGAGGATAACTCCTCGCTCATCCAAACGGTCCTACAAAGCGAGAACTTTGTCCCCTCAAAGCTCATCACTCTAGCAGAAGAATCACTACAAGGGTGGTGCAAGACAGTTAAGGTGACTACTCCAAGTGGAAGGAAAATCTCCATAACGACAGGGCAAGGACCGATGTTCGAAGAGTCGTCTGAGTCTGAGTCTGAGTCAAAGTCTTTTCTTGTAGAATCATCTAAGTCCTTAGTTGTAGCACCCCCTTCTTCTATCTCTTCCCCTAGGATAGTTAACAATCAAGTCCTTAAGGACATCTCTCTCTTTGATGTAATGATTTCTGAGTTTAATAATATGTCTTCTTCTGCTTACTCCTTGTGCTTTTCTTTAACCCAAGATGACGAGCATTGCTTAACTAACAATGAAAATGACAAAGAAATTATTAAAGCAATGGAAACACTTGAAAAGAAAACACCAATAATTGAGGAAACCGAGACGGTTGATATCTCAAATGATTCAACCATTAAAAGAGAAGTTAAAATCAGATTAACACTTAATGAACAAGAAAGAACCGATTTAATCAATCTACTTAAAGAATTTATCGATGTATTTGCTTGGTCATATGAAGATATGCCAGGTATTAATAGGGAAATTGCTCAACACACTATACCGCTAATTCTAAGAATGAAACCTGTAACACAAAAGTTGCGTCGAATGAAACCCGACGTAGCTCTTAAAATAAAAGAAGAAGTTGAAAAACAAATAACTGCAGGTTTTATCAGGGTATCCAAATACCCTGAATGGGTGGCCAACGTCGTCCCAGTTCCGGAAAAGGATGGAAGGGTAAGAATGTGTGCGACTATCGAGATCTAAATAAGGCAAGTCCAAACGACAACTTCCCTTTACACCACATCGATATTTTGGTAGATAATACAGCGAATCATGCACTTCTCTCGTTCATGGATGGATACGCGGGATATAATAAAATTCTCATGGTAGAAGAAGACATGGAGAAAGCAACCTTCATAACACCATTCGGGTTGAAAAACGCGGGTGTTACTTATCAACGAGCAGCCACTGCCTTTCTCAATGACATGATGCACAAAGAAGTTGAAGTATATGTGGACAATATGTTTGTGAAGTCAAAAGATTGCCCAGCCCATCATGTATCCTTGAGAAAATTCTTTGAAAGGCTAAGGAAATACAACCTGAAGTTGAACCTATCCAAGTGTGCTTTTGGAGTCACCTCAGGAAATCTTTTGGGTTACGTCATAAGCTCTAGAGGAATTGAGTTAGACCCAACAAAGATCAAGACAATCATGTCAATGCCACCGCCCAAAACCGAGAAGTAAATTCGAGGATTTATTGGCTGGTTGCAATATATAAATAGGTTCATATAAAAATTAACAACATTATGTGAACCAATATTCAAGAAGCTTAAAAAGAATGTACCAGTAATATAGGACGATGAGTGTCAAAAACCTTTGAAAAGATCAAAGCCTATCTTGCAAATCCTCCTGTATTAGCACCAGCACTTCCAGGACTACCTCTTAGGTTGTACTTAACGGTCACCCAAGAAACAATGGGAGCCATGCTTGCACAAGAAGTAGAAGGTAAAGAAAATTCAATCTATTATCTAAGTAAAAAGATGCTCGAGTATGAAGTACGCTATACACCACTTGAGAAATTGTGCCTCGCATTGGTGTAGGCCACAACTAAGTTAATACTTTACATGCTCATGCATACAGTCTTTGTAGTTTCTCGAATGAATCCACTCAAGTATTTATTCAAGAAATCTACACTCAATGGGCGCATATCAAGATGGATAGTCAACTTAGCCTAATTCGATGTAAGATTCATGTCTAAAAAAGCTATTAAAGGATCTGTGGTCTCAGATTTTTTAGCAGATTTCCCAATAGAAGATCAAACGCCAATACACAACAATGAATTTCCAGACGAAGACGTGATGGTAACAGAAGATGACACTTGGACCTTATACTTCGATGGAACCTCAAACCAAAATGGATGTGGCGTTGGAGTATTACTAGTATCACCTAAAGAAGAGCATGTTCCAATGTCCATAAAGCTAGATTTCGACGTTACCAATAATGCTGCTGAATACGAAGCATGTGTGGTAGGCCTTGAAACAACTTTTGCATTGGGAGTGAAGAAATTACGAATATTTGGGACTCTTCGTTGATCAACAATCTGATTTCTAAGAGATGAATAGTAAGGAGCAAAATTCTAGCCACTTACCAAATTTATCAGGAAACTCTCACCAATCAGTTACAAAAGGTAGAATACACATATCTACCTAGAGAGGAAAATGAATTTGTTGATGCCTCGGCAAGACTAACCTCGATGGTTAGGATTTCTATGGAAATCGAAGAAATGCCTCTAACTATAGAAAAAAGGCATAAACCGGCTTATATTCAAACTATAGAAGATGATGAAGTGATCCAAGATGAAGAAGAAGAAGAAGAAGAAGAAGAAGAAGAAGAAGAAGAAGAAGAAGAAGAAGAAGAAGAAGAAGAAGAAGAAGAAGAAGAAGAAGAACTGTGGTATACAGATATACTTAATTATGTCACCAAAGGAGAATACCCTCCTCATGCTGACAAAAGAGCAAAATGAGCATTAGGACTCTTGGCTTCCCAATACGTACTCATAGACAACGAGTTGCATAAAAGGGTACCTAAAGGCCGAGCTCTCTTATGTGTAGGAAAAAAGGATGCTCAAAGAGCAATGAGATAGTCCAGGAAGGCATTTGTGGAACTCACGTTAATGGCAAGATGCTAGTCGAAAAGATAATGCGAGAAGGATACTATTGGACTACCATAAATAGAAATTGTCATCAATATGTAAAAAGATGCCCAAAGTGCTTATGCCAATTTACAACATGTTCCTCCATCTCTACTCTACACCTACACTTCACCATGGCCATTCTCTACATGGGGAATTGACATTATTGGTAAAATCACTCCCCCAAAAATAGGAGGTCATGAATACATCCTAGTAGAAATTGATTACTTCACAAAGTGGGTCGAAGCACAATCATATGCTAAACTCACTGCAAAACTTGTAGCACTCTTTATCGAAAGGAATATTATTTGTCGATACGGAGTCCCACATGAAATGATAAGTGACAATGGAACTCACTTTCAAGCTGAGTGTGAAGAATTGTCACAAAAATATGGCATTCAACACCATCATTCTTCTCCTTATAGATCTCAAGCAAACGGAGAAGTTGAAGAGACTAATAAAAATCTAAAGACTATCATCGAGAAAATGACAGAAAATTACAAGGATTGTCCTGACAAACTCCATTTCGCATTGTGGGCTTATCGCACGTCAATTCTCACATCAACAGGAAATACGTCGTTCTCCTTGGTTTATGGAATGGATGTCGTACAACCTGTAGAGCTAGAAATAACATCTCTACGCATTGCATTAGAAAGAAAACTCGATGAAGTTAAATGGACTAGGGCGAGAGATGAGGAGCTAATTTTACTTGATGAAAAACGACTAGAAGCTCTATATCATACTCAATGCTATCAAACTCGTATGGCTAGACATTTTAATTAGAAGGTCAAGACAA
Organism: Chenopodium formosanum; assembly: GCA_024500155.1. Taxonomy (NCBI): domain Eukaryota; kingdom Viridiplantae; phylum Streptophyta; class Magnoliopsida; order Caryophyllales; family Amaranthaceae; genus Chenopodium; species Chenopodium formosanum. The sequence continues at coordinate 17,815,159 of CM044868.1, read as the reverse complement.
GAAACATCAAAGTAGGAGACTTGGTGTTAAAAGCATTAAGGAAGAATGTTTTAGATCCAAGGGGTAATTTTAGGCGTAATTGTTCTAGACCCTATATTGTAAAAACAATCCTATCAGGAGGTGCAGCAAAATTAACTGATATGGATTGCAATGAGTTCTCGCACATGACAAATCTTGACCAACTTAAAAAGTACTACCCACAATTACTTGAGTAGGATACTCAAAAGAGCTACGTTTGGCCTGATTCCTTAAGAAAGGATACGTAGGCAACCCTTTACGGGTGCGGCCACTTTACTTTTTGCAAACCGCGCTTCCCTGATTTAAAAATAAATTCGACATAAATTCGACGAAGCATCAGCGTCACTAAAAAAGTTCCGTCGCCAGCCGATTAACCTTAGCGCCAGACGACAGTGGCTTTCATCTAACGCCAGACTGCCGCAGCTTGCGCCAGTCGTGAAGAAGCGGCGCCATTTTTTTAGGTGTACCTGGGAATATATTTTAGTAATTTTCGGAAAATTTAAAGGAGATTATTTAATTTAAAAGCTGAAATTAAATTAATAAAATAAACTAACAAATTACATTATTGATGGAATTTAAATAAAGCTTAATAAAACAAATTAACTTTAAATTTAAAACTAAGTCTAATAATTGAAAGTTAAGCAATGCTTTAATCTTCCTTCTCTTTCTTTGCTCTCTTCCAATTTTTGTCTGCATCCTCTTCATCATCCATGACTTTAGCTAGTAGGCATCCTTTAGAGGACCTACATTCATTTTTTGAGTAAATAGTTTCTCCCTTAGCTAGGACTCCATGTTTCTTTTCTACCCAAGCCTTCTTCTCTGAAGTGTCAGCTTTTCTTTTCCCTTTATCTTTTGTAGACCTCTTCTTCTTAGGTATCGTAGGTGTTTTGAATTCAACCTTTTCACCCAAGCATTCCTTAACGGGAATCCCTTTGTCACCTAGACGACTCTTCACATCAGTTTTACTCTGATTTTTCTTCATCTCCTTTGAAGGTTTCTTAAGAAGCTACCTCTTCACATCATTTGACAAGGAAGAAGGGATCTTTTAAGTAATCACTTCCCATAAAGATCTAGCGCTCCAATAAACATCAAAATTTTCAAATTCTCGAGAAACAGGAAATTCATAGGGACGACGAAGATCCCCAGAAGGAATTGTTTGAAGTAGGCCATACTGTCTTTTTACCCTGCAGGGATAATAAAAAGTCATCTTGGATAAGCTTGGAAGAAGACATAAGGGTTGCTTGTTGAAGGGTTGCTTGTTGACACCAACCATCTTCTCTATTTTCCACCAAGGGATGATCCACTTGATGGAAAAGTTGGAAGAGGCAAAGACTTTCTTCTATTCATGGCGCCCCATCTTAGAGAAACGTTTCTTTCTCCTCACAAAGCAATTTGGAGTGTATTTCTCTACATTGTCAGGAGGACTAATTAATTCTAGTCTCTCCATTAGCCACATCTGCAAATGAATTCAATGCAAATAAATTAATATTACTATACAAAAATATGTTTTTGATTTCTCTAATTAAAAATATTATTTTTCTACCTGTAATAAAATTGGAGAACCCCGAAAAGGTGATTTTGGATTTCTCTTCAATTCATTAAGACTAAGCATAGTATCTCCAACAATCAACGGCATTGGATTTCTCCCAGATTCAACCTACTCCAAAACGGTTGATATAATTGCTTGACCCTCATTAGTGCTACCACTAGTGAAAAGATATTGGTTAGCATGCAAAAGAGAAAAGCCCTTCTTCTATAAACATGAAAAGATTCAGAATAAAGTCTATCAAAATAGTGGCGTGCAAATTCTTTCAATTTAACTATGCTACCATCTACTATATTTGTTAGATCTTTTTCTTTCAAATTAAAGAAGCGCTCAAAATCCTTGTAATAATATTCATTTATTCTTGGGACTACTGCAAGATCTAATGCAGGGAAGCCTAAAATAACACCGAATTCCTTCGACAAAGGGCTAATTTCATCACACCCTAGTCTTAAACAATAAGTATCCACATCCCAATATTCTAAGGCGATATGAATAAATTCTATATCAAGATCTACCCCCTTGACACCATCAATACCCCCCATATGAAAAAAGTTTAATTCTTTTCTCTCCTTGGCAGTTAGAGACTGACACCATTCATGAGTGAAGTTAATAAAACTCTTAGTGATTAAAGACATGATTACTTTTTTTTCAAAAGTTATGAATATATTTAATCTGCTGAAATTATGAAGAAAATCGGCTGACCAGGGGGCTATTTATACACAACATCGACACAGTTTCAATCCGGAAAGGATTCGAAGTCAGCGCTCATCAGCGCCAGACGATAGAGTCTGGCGCCTAACGCCAGAACCTGGCGCCAAGCGCTAAGAAGTAGCGTCTGACGCTAACTCAATACGTGTAACGCCACGTGGCGCTGACGTGTCTTATCGAGCGAGCTTTTCAAAAACCGCGTTTTTCTGGCTGATTCGAGTCTGAACAATGTCTTTACGATTTTTTATCCTTTTTATACCCTTTTCCTTAATTATATTATTTATATTTTTTGGATTTTATTTAGACTTAATTTTAAGTATTTATAAGTCTAATATTTTATTTTTCATTTTCATTTTTTGGGGGAGAAAGTCAGATACCCTCCATCAATAATAAAAATGACGGAATTTTTGCGCAAAATTATTAATTATCATAATTCTTTGCACACACAAATATGCACATACAAATGAAAAATAAATGCAAAATAAATAAACTCATAATAATATGTATGTACAAGTATGTCTAATAAATGAGTCTGGTATAGACAAAGTTCTATACAAGTCAAAATGAAAATAAACACAGGCATAAACTACGGCGCCGGAGGACGCAGATGATGAGAGACGACATTCATGTAATAAAACTGCGCCGTACGTAGAGTAACCTCTCCACCAGCTCCAGTTCCAGTCTTCTCGGGAGGGGGAAAACTCAGCTCAAGACCCGTCCACCCAAGATCGCCCTGAGGGTGAGGCTGAGGCTGAGGCTGCGAAAGCTACTGCGATGACTAGCCGACCTCGTACATCCCACCATCTCTAGGAGCCGAGGTAGCCTCTCCCAGGCCTACCGGCTCAGCACGTGCACCCTCATATGAAGAGCCCGAGCCCTCCACCGCCTCGGTCCGAGCAGCCTCAGAGCGACCACCCCGACAGCAAAAACCAGTACGACGACGTCTCGAGCTAGACCTCGTCGGGTCTCTCCGGACCTCAGGTGTCGTTAGTGTACGAGAAGGAAAGGGCTTACCCTGCAAGAAAAAACTAAGTCAGAAACAATCAAAATAGACGTAACAATGCAAAAATAATAAGAAAAAAGGCTACCTCCTGAACGGCGTCATCGCGGCGACACGTAGACACATTCCTCATCCGAACGAGCTGGCTCCGGAAGGCATCTATACACCGTGCCATCGCCGTGACCACCTCGCGCAAGAACTGTTAAGGAAATAAAATCAGTAACAACGCATAACATGTATGAATAAATTGCAAATAAATAAGCTTACCCGAGACTGGTGGCGAGGAATTGACCGCTCCACGAAGCGCTCGTCCTCAGGTGCCGGAGGGATCATCTCATCGATCGGCCCTTATGTCCCCTGGTAATAAATAGACATACGAGGTGGGACGAACTCAATAGGTCCAGCTTACGAACGCAAATCAAAGTTAGTAAAATATCACTTGGGGGCTACTTAACAAAAAATAAAAGATGAAAAACATACCGCCACCTCCTCAGCCAGATTAAGGGCTTGAGCTAACAACGACATCACCTCCTCCTCATAGCACCGCCTAGGGATCGTATAAGATCGCCAAGAGGTGTCATCCCTCTCTGACATGCTCACCAGCCTCGCGCCATTGAACATATGACGCGGCGGAAGAGTAGGAACGACCAAAGTATTTGAGGAATGCTGAATAGCAATCTTCTCTCCAAGATATGCAATCGCTCCATACGTCCCAAAGAAGTAGCGACGCTCAGCAGTGTACTGCACAGCTAATCCAGGGATAACCAAGTCGATCCACGGCCGGTACTACACGTCAGGCTCCTACGAAGAACGCCTATGAGATAAGAATCTAATAAAGGTAATACAAAAGTGTTCAACTATGAAAAGAACCATACCGAGAGGATCTGATCTCAAACATAAGCAGTAGACATCCCAACACGGCAGCCTCCCCAGCAGGCGCTCACCAAAAACCTGTGTGGCGACGGTCTCGCCGGCGAAACTGAAGAAAAGTACTCGTAGAACTAGATCTACAAAAGGCAAAAAGTATCAGCAAGTGCTAACCAAAGCTTAGAGCTATACTTTATAGGAGATAAAGTATACCTCTACTACTCTCCAGAAGCCGGATAGAGCGAAGTTCCCCGTGAAGGACCGGTGTTGACACGAGTCTCGCAGCGCTCGGACAAAGTCTACATAGGCCAAGCTGGCCCAGTTATAAGTCCTGATCAAGTGAATATCACGGACCATAGGTAGGTAGTAAAGCAGCACTCTACTACCCTTGTCAGGGGAAAACGTCCCTGACAGCAAGATAAGCACAAAGATGCGCACCCGCTGCTCTCGGGTGGTCGCATCATCCTCGAAAGCCACCACCAGAGTCGATCAGCGAATGCCCTTAGCGCTAAACTGAGTCGACTCTACCTCAGCACGAGCCCGAACACCAATAGGACCCAACAACTCCTCAACCTCAAGAGAGAAAACATTTATGTCGCTGTCGAATGTCAACGTAGTAGAACTAAACTCCAGTCCCGTAATGAGAGTGAAGTCGGTCAGGGTTACCATCTTCTCACCCCAAGGGAAGTGGAAAGTGTTGGTGGTGTCCCAAAAGAACTCTACCAGGGCACGAGCCACGTGGTGACCCTCGTTAGAGGCAATCATGGCCTCCGAGGTCTCGAACAATGTAGTCAACCCGCAAGACTCCTAGAGAAGTCTCACCTCTCCATCGACACCGATGTGCATCTTGTACAGGTCCCCCAGGGTATCGCAGCCTGAGTCGTGGTAGTGCGTCCTACCAACCATGATCCCACGTCGCACCCTCTCAGAAATGTGGTGGACGGGGGAGAAATACAGAGTCCGCTCATCTCACTTAGGGAGGGGACCAAGAGAAGTGGACGGGTTGGCGTACTCCTCTACGGGCTCATGCTCCCGTCGTGTGTCTCGAGACCGTGAATCTGAACCTCGCTGTCTAGCCATACTACATTGTGCAAAATTATCATAATTTAGGGTTCTATAGTATATGAGGTTCGCCTAGCCGCATGATACTATGTTCACAAAAAACAAAGTACGTAGTACTAAAACAGAGCACAATTTCAAATTGAGCATACACGACATTTTTTAAGCATCCAAACAATTTCTTGCAATACTATAGTAATTATTGTTGCAAATTAGGCAAGAATTTCTAGTAAAAACATCAAGAATAAGCCACATTGTATTCCCGACCTTAAGTGGTCTAAGAATGGTGATTTGTTCGTTTCTTCACCAAACTGAGTCAAACAAGTCTCAAATTACTCCCAAGGAAATATATAAACATAATCAAGCATTTTCATGGCATAAAATTTGACAAATAAAGTGAATTTAGCAATTTAAATTTCAAATTTTCAAGAAATTTGTGAGCAAACATATGCAAAATTCATCAAAACCGGAGTGAGTTTGGAGAAAACTTACATAGATCGGGAAAGTAGATGAAAGAAACTTTGATTCGTAACAAACTTGAGCGAATTCGGTTGAGAAACGAGCTAGAACAAATGAATTGAAGCTCAGCGGCGATTTTCAAACAAAAACGAGCAGCAACAGCGGAAATGACGAAGAGGAAGGGTATATACGGAAATCCCGACTCTAGCGCCAAGCGACAGGCCTTGGCGCCAGACGATAGGGTTTAGCGCCTGGCGCTAGAGCCAAATTTGCGCCGTCAGCAGAAATTTAGTGGCGACAGAATTTTCACCCGTTCAGAGCGGTTATTTTGACCTCATACAGCAATTTTGGGTTCTTTGTTACGCCAGTTAGCCCCTCTAAGCAATTTGACATGATTTAGTAATCGGCTTGGTTACAATTGCCTAAAGTGATCGACCCGATGAATGATCGTCTCACTTAACTTAAAGCGCCTAAGCATTGGCTCATCAAAGGCACTGACGTACAGGTTCAAAAGCAGCAAAAGCACCGACGTACAGGCATAGCAAAAACAAAAGATCGACAAGCTTGGGTCTTCGGTAATTTTCCTCGGAATATTATCGCAACAAATGAAGATAGCTTCAGGCGAGGATATCTTCGATAGCGTTCCCTAGCTTGCAGAGAATTATCACAAACAACTGGAGGTGATTTCAAGCGAATTTATCTTCGATTGTGTTCCCTGGTTTGCGGAAGATGGTCACAAATTGCTAGAAGGTCGTTTCAAGCGAAGCAATTTTTCATGGGGTTCTCTAGCTTTTAGAAGTATATCACGGCGGAATTGGATGCATTTAAAGGCAAAGCACTCTTCAGGCGGTATTCTCTAGCTTATAGAAGATCATCAAAACATACAGCAGGATGGCGTTCCCTGACTTGCGGAAGGTTATAAAAAATACAGCAATGCAGCAACAAATCGGTTACCTTCAGAGACGTGTGCTCGACGGTGCAAGATACGCGTTTCTTAACTTTTTTATCTGTTTTAACTAACGCTAGTTTGCAGGTATCGGCGTTACAAGAGTGATTTAGGATCGCAAACGTTCTAAATCATTCTCCGTCCTTATCGATACTTTGACTTTTGTTTTCAAAACTTGCGTTTCTCCAAAATCAGTCAAAGTGGGGGCTTCTGTAAACACCCATTTTTGTCTCCCCAAAACCAAACTCGGTGATGAGTACCTTTTGCATCAAATCATATTTGAATGAAGTGAAAGTGTGGAAAGTCTAGTGTTGCGGATACTTTTTAATTCTTTTCTTTCTCTCTATTTTTGAAAACCTATTTTAAGAAAATAACCAATCCAGTTTAGTTTGGTCCATGGCAAGGGTTAAATAGTAGTGTAGTTGGGTTGGGTTCGAAAAGAGCTTTTCAACAATATATTATATGCCCAATTCCGATGAATACTGAGGAAGTTACGGCCAAATTACTAAACTGAGCCCGGTTTGATATTTATATGCGGCCCAATGATCTAGAGGAGGGCCTAATATTAATTTATCATTCCTAATGCAATTAGAATTGATTTTAGTCTTCTAGAAGGTTCTTTTCATTCCTAATTCAATTAGCATTAATATATCTACTTTAGTTGACTTTTTAGAGTTTTAATCAGAATAAAATAGTGTTTTTAATGAAAATACAATTTTGCCCTTATTTATAGCTAAATTTTATCAAAACTAAGAAAACGCGTGAAATTAATGACTAGCGCCTGACGACAGGGATTAGCGCCTGGCGCTAGTGACTAGCGTCAGGCGCTAATTGAGTTTTATTCTCGTCGAAACTCTGATTTGTTTTTCTATCCGTCCGACTAATTTTATCAATAAATAGCCTCCTAAAACCTCCGTTTTCCATCATCAATTCTCATAAACAACAATTATTTTTCTTATTCTCTCTAGCTTTCAAGATTTCTTCTCCTTTTCTTATTCTCTCGATCTAGCCTTTTGCATATATACAAAATTCCACATTCACAAGATCTAGAAACACCTAGCCAAGTTTGAAGTTCCCTTCTCCCTAGACGTGAAAGGTTTTAATTTCTGAGGGTTTGGTCCCAAATCTCTATTTCAATTATTTAATTTTATATTTTCCTTGAAGTTACTAACGTGTGTATTTTGTTATTAGAAAGAGATACGAGGCATCCAAGTAAGTGCTTTAATTGATTTATTGATTTTATGATATAGAAATCATGTTTAGGTTGATATTATGATTCCTAGTATCATGTTAGGATGCTTGATGTTTTGAATGACAACAATGATTCCTAGTATTATGTTTAGGGAAAAAGTTATAATATTAAATATGACAATTATGATTCCTGCGATGCTTCCTAATATTCATGTTAGTATCTTGTTAGGGCTATATATTTAATCTTTATTGTTTAGTGACATGCTAGGGTTTGTTATTAATCTTGTTAGTATCATGCCTAGGATGTTGCTATGATTATGCTTTAACATGGTTATTTTTATAATTGTTATGATTAGTTATGATGATGGTTATGATTATTATTATGTTGCTTAATATATTATATTTGTTCTTATTGCTTGATCACGCCTTTTATGCATGTTTAAAGAGAATTTGTACTTGTAATCACGCTTAATAAGATAATTAATAATCTTGTTTAGGGTTAATATGATTATAATTCAAGTGATCTCCAATAATAGTTTTATTTGTGCATTAATATTCAACCAACATCGGATAAACAGGTTTAGGCTTGATCTTATTGATTGCATGTTAGTCAGAAAGCTCACATGAATACGATCAGAATAAAGTAGAGGCCTATTATTAGGGCAGGTTCAATCTCTTTTAAGTAGGATTTGTACCTTCATACCCGAACTACCAGTCATGGTTCCATACCTATTGAAGTTGACGATCTCCTGGATCGTTAAGGGGTGTAACCTTCACCTCGTGAACGGTTTACAAGTTCCTAAAACTTGTTGGCGACTCTTTTGCTCTATCTTCCTTCCCTTTGGACACCACCGTACTTTAGTGTATGATCACAGTGGGGTTCAAGTTTGGGATAATGCTTGAAATATTCCCTACAAGATCATATGATTGTGAAGTCAAAAGATCACCTGTCCAGGACATCAAGTAGCCTTAAGAAATTTTTTTGAAAGGCTAAGAAAATACAACATGAGGTTGAATCCATCTAAGTATGCTTTTGGAGTCACCTCAGGCAAGCTCTTGGGCTATGTCATAAGATCTAGAGGAATAGAGATAGACCCAACCAAGATCAAGGCGATCCTGTCAATGGCGACGCCCAAATTTCGAGGATTCATTGGCCGGTTGCAATATATAAGTAGGTTCATATCAAAACTAACAACGATATGCGAACCAATATTCAAGAAGTTCAAAAAGAATGTGCTAGTAATATGGGACGATGAGTGTCAAAAGCCTTTGAGAAGATCAAAGCCTATCTCGCAAATCCTCCCGTATTAGAACCAGCGTTTCCAGGGATTCCTCTTAGGTTGTACTTAACAGTCACCAAGGAGACAATGGGGGCTATGCATGAACAAGAATTAGAAGGAAAAGAAAATGCAATCTACTATCTAAGCAAGAAAAGCTCGATAATGAAGTACGCTACACACCGCTTGAGAAATTGTGCCTCGCATTGGTGTGGTTCACAACCAAGCTAAGACATTACAGGCTTGTGCATACAGTCTTTGTATTTTCTCGAATGGATTCACTTAAGTATCTGTTCGAAATGTCAACACTCAATGGGCGCATATCAAAGGGGATAGTCAATTTAGCCCAATTTGATGTAAGATTCATGCCTCAAAAGGCTATCATTGGATCGATGGTCTCGGACTTCCTAGCGTATTTCCCAGTAGAAGATTCGACGCTAGTGCATGACAACGAATTCCCAGATGAAGACTTGATGGTCACAGAAGATGATACTTGGACTTTATACTTCGACGGGGCCTTAAACGAAATGTGGCATTGGAGTACTATTAGTATCACCTAAAGAAGAGCATGTTCCAATCTCTATAAAGCTAGATTTCGACGTTACTAACAACGCTGCTACATATGAAGCATGCGTGGTAGGCCTTGAAACAGCTTTAACATTGGGAGTGAAGAAATTGCGAATATTTGGAGACTCTTCCTTGATCATCAATCAAATATCTAAAAGATGGAAAGTAAGGAGTAAGGAGTAAAGGTAGAATACACCTATCTATCTAGAGAGGAAAACCAATTTGGTGATGCCTTGGCAAGACTATCCTCAATGGTTAGGATTCCTACGGAAATCGAGCAAATGCTTCTAACTATAGTGAAAAGGCATAAACCGGCTTACATTCAAGCTATAGAAGATGATGAAGTGGTCCAAGAAGTAGAAGAAATATGGTATACGGATATACTCAATTACGTCACCAAAGGAGAATATCCTTCTCATGCTGACAATAGAGCAAAACGAGCATCAAGACCCTTGGCTTCCCAATAAGTACTCATAGACAACGAGTTACACAAAAGGGTACCTAAGGGTCGAGCTCTCTTATGTGTAGGAAAAAAGGAAGCCCAAAGAGCTATGGGGATAGTCCACGAAGGCATTTGTGGAACCCATGTTAATGGAAGAATGATAGTCCAAAAGATAATGCGAGAGGGATATTATTGGACTACCATAAATAGGGATTATCATCAATATGTAAAAAGGTGCCCTAAGTGCCAAATGTACGCTAACTTACAACATGTTCCTCCCTCTCTACTCTACACTTACACTTCACCATGGCCATTCTTTACATAAGGAATTGATATTATTGGTAAAATTACCCCTCCTGGCACAAGAGGTCACGAATACATACTAGTAGCAATTAATTACTTCACAAAGTGGGTTGAAGCACATTCATATGCTAAACTCACTACAAAACATGTAGCACTCTTTATCAAAAGGAATATTATTTGTCGATATGGAGTCCCACATGAGGTGATAAGTGACAATGAAACTCACTTTCAATCAGAATGTGAAGAATTGTTACAAAAATACAATATTCAACACCATCATTCCTTTCCCTATAGACCTCAAGCAAATGGAGCAGTTTAGGCGGCTAACAAAAATCTAAAGACTATTATCGAGAAAATGACAGAAAATTACAAGGATTGGCCTGACAAACTCCATTTCGCACTTAGGGGTTATCGCACGTCAATTCGTACATCAACAGGAAATACGCCATTCTACTTGGTTTATGGAATGGATGTCGTACAACCTGTAGAGCTAGAGATACCGTCTCTACACACTGCACTAGAAAGTGAACTCGATAAAGTCGAATGGACTAGAGCAAGATATGAAGAGCTAATTATACTCGATGAAAAGCGACTAGAAGCTCTACATCATACCCAATGCTATCAAACCCGTATGGCTAGACACTTTAATAAGAAGGTCAAGACAAGAAACATCAAAGTAGGAGACTTGGTGTTATAAGTATTAAAGAAAAATGTTTTGGATCCAAGAGGAAAATTTAGGCCAAATTGGTCCGGATCATATATCGTCAAAACTATTTTGTCAGGAGGTGTAGTAAAACTAACTGATATGGATGACAATGTGTTCTTGAACATGACGAACCTTGACCAAGTTAAAAAATACTACCCCTAGTTACTTGAGTAGGACACTCAAGAGAGCTATGTTTGGCCTGATTCCTTAGGAAAGGATACGTAGGCAACCCTTTACAGGGTGCGGCCACTTTCATTTTCGCAAACCTCGCATCCCAGGAGCAATAGAAATTCGACAAAATAGAAGCGCAACAAAAAGAGGTACGTCATCGGCCGACAAACTGCAGCGTAAAGCGACAAAGCCAGTCGCTCGACAACAAAAAACAACGTCTGGCGACAGATGCAAAACAGCGGTGTATTTCAGAAAATTTTCGACTTCCGTACTCGAGAATATTTCTAGAAAATAATTAAAATTGTTTTCATTACTTTAATAAAAAGTTGATTTAATTAAAAAAAGCTAAAATTTCATTAATTACATAAAATATAATTACATTATTGATGGAAGTTAAATAAAAGCTTAATAAAATAAAATTAACTTTAAATTTAAACTAGTCTAATAAATTGAAAGTTAAGCAATGCTTCAATCTTTCTTCTCTTTCTTTGCCCCCTTCCAATTTTTTTTGCATCCTCTTCAACATCCATGACTTTAGTTAGTAGGCATCCTTTAGAGGACCTACATTCAAATTTAGAGTAAATGGTTTCTGCCATAGCTAGGACCCCATGTTTCTTTTCTACTCAAACCTTGTTTTCTGAAGTGTCAGCTTTTCTCTTCTCTTTTCGCTTAGTAGTGTCTTTCTTCTGAGGTATCACAGATGTTATAAATTCAATTATTTCACCCAGGCGTTCCTTAATAGAAATCGCTTTGTCACCTAGACGACTCTTCACATTGCTTCTACTCTGGTTTTCTTCATGTCCTTTTGTAGGCTTTTTAAGGAGCCAATTATTCACATCATTGGACAAGGAAGGAGGAACCTTTTGGATAATCACTTCTCATAAAGGCCTAGAACTCCAATATGTGTCAAATTTCCTTACTTCTTGTGAAACAAGGAATTCATAGGGATGACGGAGGTCCCTAGAAAGAATTGTTTGAAAAAGACCATACTGCGTTTTCACCCTGCAGGGATATTAAAAAGGCATCTTGGTTAAGCTTGGAAGACGGCAGAAGGGTTGCTTGTTGACACTAACCATCTTCTAAGATTTCCACCATGGGAAGACCCACTTGATAGTGAAGTTGCAGGAGGCAAAGACTTTATTCCACCCATGGCGACCCATCTTAGAGAAATGCTTCTTTCGCCTCACGAAGCAATTTGGAGTGTATTTTTCAATGTTGTCAAGAGGACTAATTAATTCTAGTATCTCCATTAGCCAATCCGCAATAATTCAATGCAAATAATTAGTATTACTATACAAAAATATGCTTTTGATTTCTTTAATTAAAAATGTTATTTTTCTACCTGTAATAAAATTTAAGAGCCCCGAAAAGGTGCTTTTGGATATTTCTTTAATTCATCTAGACTAAGCACAGTCTCTCCAATCATTAATGGCATTGGATTCCTTCCAAATTCAATTTGCTCCAAGACAGTTAATATAATTGCTTGACCCTCATTAGTTCTACCACTAGTGAGAAGATATTGGTTAAGTATGCAAAAGAGAAAAACCCTTCTTCTACAAACATGAAAAGACACAGAATAAGGTCTATCAAAGTAGTGGCGTGCAAATTCTTTTAAATTAACTACACTATCATCTTCAATATTTGTTAGATCTCTGTCTTTTAAATTGAAGAAGCGTTTAAAATCTTTATAATAATATTAATTTATTTTAGGGATTATCGCAAGATCTAATGAAGGGAAGCCTAGTATGGCACCAAATTCTTCTAGTAAAGGGCTAATTTCATCACACCCTAGTCTAAAGCAATGTGTATTTGTATCCCAATCAATATTCTAAGGTGGTGTGAATAACATCTATGTCATGATCTACCCCCTTAATACCATAAATACCTCCCATGTTAAAAAAGTCGAGTTCTTTTCTCTCTTTAGCAGTTAAAGATAGACATCATTCAGGAGTAAAATTGCCAAAACTCTTAGTGACTAAAGACATGATTATTTGTTGAGAATCTAAGGTTATAATTAATCTATTCGAATTATACAGAAAATCGGCAGATTAGGGGGCTATTTATTTACAAAATTGATGTAGTTTGACTCCGGAAGGGAATCGGAAGCAGCGCACTGCAGCGCCTGATTACAAGCTTGTCGCCTTGCGACAGCAGTAGCGCTCGGCGACAGCACAAAGCGCGTGGCGACAAGCGGCGCTGCAACGTTTCCTCAACGTGCTATAAAAACCGCGTATTCTCTGGCTATGACTCGAATTCGTAAAACAACTTTACAATTTCTCCCTTGGTTCAATTATCCCATACATATTAATTTAATATATTTTCTTTTCCTTTTGGATTTATTCAAGCTAAATTAAATTTCGGTTTGTTGTAATTCTGATTTATTTTTCATACTTTTCTTTTTGGGGGAGAAAGTCGGATACCCTCCATTGATAATAAAATGACGGAAATTTTTGCGAAAAATTAATTTAAATTTTTTTGCACACACATATATGCACATAAAAATGAAAAATAAATGCAAAGATGAAGCAATCATAATAGATAATAGTTTGTATATACAAAATATGTCTAACAAATGTGTCTAATAAATGAGTTAATCGACAAAGTCCAACAAAAGTCAAAATAAAACATTACAGGTACAACTTGTTAGGGTTTGGTGAGTCCGACTCACCGCGGAAACAAACCCTGACCCAAGGAACCGCTCGTAATAATTAAAATCATAAAGCATAAATAAATAAACACAAAGAAAAGATAACGAATCTTACCCTCGAAGCGAGCTTCGCCCAAAAACCGGGGCTCTTACTTGAAAGCTACGAGCACGTCAAGCGCCGCGCCTCCGACGGTATCCACCCACAAAAAAGCGAACACAACTTTAAGGTCTACTACCTGGGGGTTAGCGAGGTCCGACCAAAACCCGAGTGTTATATGAGTTCAAGAGTTTTTCCAATATTATGGAATGCTCTATTTAACTCCCACTCAAGCATCATTTCCAATGCCTAAAGTTGGGTATTTATAGGGAATGATGGGAGTATGAAAATCTCTCCCATCAATGTGGGACAATGAGATTTTCTCATTTTATTTTAAAGCTAAAATAAAATTATTAAGCAAACTAGTAATAAATCAACAAGTGTCAAGCATACATGAGAGAGTAGGTGAGGACCACTTGGAGATGGGGACCAAACTTGCTCCCCACTCTCTCCCTCACCTTGTGCCACATGGCAACCCACTTGCTCCCATATTCCAACCTTCCCCTTATTCACGGCCCTATGGCCCGAGCCAAGCCACGAGCCAAGCCCGAGCCCAGCCCGCACCACCCCTCACCCAGCCCGCACCTTGCCCGAGCCCAGCCCGCACCAGCTGCTGCTGTGGCGTGGTGCGGCTGTGGCTGCTGCCGTGGCTGCAGCATGGTGCACCGGCTCGTCTTGCCCTTAGCATTCAGATGCTCGGGGCACTCCGATGCTAGGGGTATTTTCGGGAATATTGTTAATTTATTATTATTTTGCGCGTCTCGTCTTTTATTATTTAGACTCGACTTCCGACGATCGGTTTCGACGCTCTAAGCTTGAATTACCGATGTCTAATTATTTAACACTCGGGCGACGAATTAATTTCTTCCGAATTAATTCGTCGAGTTGGTTCGCATATATTTGCTTGGGTGTGACCCGAAGGGTTCAGTCAAGATTAAGCTATAATATTAATTATATTAATATTACTAATCGGAAGCGGCCTCCACCCAGGCATTCCGATCACTTGACCTTGCTGAATATATTAGCTTTCTATTAATTCTGAACCCGCTATCAGAATAATACACTTCTTCGAAGGACACCATTCCTTTCAATCTCCCACTTGTCCTTCCGGACAAGTATGCATTTAGTGTATAGCCCTTATCCTATGTATCTTCATGTCTCTTCATGAACTACAAAGTAAGATTACCAGTCATCTCTGTTACGTCCAGAAGTGTTTCTCCAAATCCGAGTTTGACTGTCAATAAGCAGATGATTTCTAAAATCCATATGAGCATGGCCATGCATTTTTCACAGTCTCGCTCTTCGAGAGGCCTTGTTAACAACAAGACATGTTCCCTATTGTTAGTAGGGGGACATTTCCAGTCTTGTAATGTAGCTTCTCTTACTAAGAGGACTCACCCGCCCAATATCTGTCTTTATAATCCCCAGTTACGGCAAACGTTTGGCGGATACCAAAGCGGACCAGTACTCAAACAAGAGATCTCCCACTACTCATGGTCAAAGGAAAAGAGTTCCGATAGTAATAATGAGAAAATACTTATGACGATTTTAAATCTCTTAAAGTATCCTCATAGGTCGATCCAGTATGGTTCTAAACCAATACCTGTGCAAATGATTTATATCCTCATAGCACAAGAAACGGTGCTACAAATCATACTACACACTAATCTCTAATGGTCATCAATCGTCCACAAATATGACCTTGATTAGGGATAATTTTCGATTAAAATATTCAATGTTCACTTAATAGGTGTTTCTTTATCCAAGCCATTGACTTTATACCCTATTTTGAATATTTATTAAAATCGAATGGACTCATTATTTTATTCTAAACCACAATTAAATAGAGACGGAGTGATTTAAATTGCATGAAAAATTTTAATTACTCCAAAACTGAATGGTTCATCATAGTGCTTTACATCAACATTGTTCAAAATTTTATTAAAACACTATAAAATGGAATTCAAAGCCAGTTCATGACATGCTTGATTCCCATTGCCTCAATGTGTTTGTTGTGCTTCACTTGAGGCAAAGGTTTAGTAAGTGGATCGGCTACATTGTCATCCGTTCCAACTTTGCAAATTCTGATTTCACCTTCTGACTTCCATTCTCGGATCATGTGAAATCGCCTCTGGACATGTTTGACCTTCTGATGTTCTCGTGGCTCTCTAGCCTGAGCAATAGCTCCATTGTTGTCACAATAGAGGTCTATTGGACCCTTGATGGAGGGTACAACACCAAGTTCATCAATGAACTTGCGAATCCAAACTGCCTCCTTGGCTGCCTCAGATGCTGCCAAGTACTCGGCTTCAGTTGAAGAATCAGCGGTTGTGCTTTGCTTTGCACTCTTCCAACTAAACGCTCCTCCATTGAGACAGAATATGTATCCTGATTGTGACTTAAAGTCGTCTTTGTCTGTCTGGAAGCTTGCGTCGGTATATCCCTCAACAACCAATTCATCTTTACCACCATAAACCAGGAATTTATCCTTGTTCCTTTTCAGGTACTTTAGAATATTCTTGGCCACAGTCCAATGCGCCTCTCCTGGATCTGATTGGTATCGGCTCGTAGCACTTAAGGCATACGATACATCAGGCCTAGTACATATCATGGCATACATGATCGATCCAATAAGCGAAGCATATGGAATTCGACTCATCCTTTCTCGCTCATCAGGTGTCTTTGGACACTGCTTCTTGCTTAAGGTTATGTCATGTGACATGGGTAGGTGCCCTCTCTTGGCTCCTTCCATTTGGAATCGAGCCAGTACCTTATCGATGTAAGTACTCTGACTCATTCTAATCATCCTTTTTAATCTATCCCTATAGATCTTGTTGCCTAATATGTACTGAGCCTCTCCCAAGTCTTTCATTGAAAAACATTTCCCGAGCCGAGTCTTTACAGACTCTAGCAATGGAATGCTATTTCCAATGAGCAAAATGTCATCGACATATAAGACTAGGAAGGCAATGTCACTCCCACTGACCTTCTTGTAAACACAAGACTCATCTGGATTCTTGATAAAACCAAACTCATTGATGGCTTCATCAAATCGTAGATTCCAACTTCTGCTTGCATGCTTTAATCCATAAATGGACTTCTTAAGCTTGCATACCTTCTTAGGATTATTCTGGTCGACAAAACCTTCAGGCTGTGTCATATACACAGTTTCTTCCAAATTCCCATTGAGGAAGGCGGTTTTGACGTCCATCTGCCATACTTCATAATCGTAATATGCAGCAATCGCTAGAAGAATTCGAACGGACTTAAGCATAGCAACTGGAGAAAAGGTTTCATCATAATCAACGCCGTGAATTTGCCTGTAACCTTTTGCTACCAGCCTTGCTTTGTAAATAAATACATTTCCATCTTTGTCGGTTTTCATTTTGAAAATCCATTTACATCCGATAGGTGTGTAACCTGCGGGTAAATCAACCAAGTCCCATACTTGATTTTCAAACATGGAGTCCATTTCGTATTTCATGGCCTCTTGCCATTTTGTAGAGTCGGGGCTCGTCATAGTTTGCTTGTAGGTTGCCGGCTCATCTCAATCCACTACTAGGATGTCCAGATCTTCAGTTAATACAACACTGAGATATCTGTCAGGTTGAGATCTTGGCCGAGTTGACCTACGTAGGGTAATGGATTGAGCATTTGCATTGTCGGGTTGACTTTGCATATTTTGACTTTGACCAATGTCAACAGCTGCTTGGTAAGCACTTTGATTGTCAACTTGTCCTTGTTGCTCCTCCTCTCGAACTTCGTCGAGTTCGATTTTCCTCCCACTTGTCATTTAGGAGAGATGCTCCTTCTCCAAGAAGACACCATCACGAGCAACAAACACTTTGTTCTCGGATTTGTTGTAGAAGTAATACCCTTTGGTTTTTTTTGGATAACCCACAAAGTAAACCTTGTCAGATTTCGGATGAAGTTTGTCAGAAATGAGTTTCTTGACATATGCTTCGCATCCCCAAATCTTGAGAAAAGACAACCTTGGCGGTTTGCTTGTCCATAATTCATATGGAGTCTTTTCCACTGCTTTTGACGGAGCACGATTTAGAGTGAGTGCCGCAGCTAAAAGTGCATGTCCCCAAAAAGAGATTGGAAGTTCACTAAGACCCATAGTAGATCGGACCATGTCTAACAAGGTTCGATTCCTCCTTTCAGATACTTCATTCCATTGAGGAGTTCCCGGAGGTGTCAATTCTGAAAGTATTCCATGTTCTTTCAGATGGTCATCGAACTCTTGGCTCAAATATTCGTCATCTCGATCCGATCGAAGCGCTTTAATTTTCTTGCCGAGTTGGTTTTCAACTTCTTTCTGAAATTCTTTGAATTTATCAAACGATTCAGATTTGTGCGACATTAGATAGACATAACCATATCTACTAAAGTCGTCCGTGAAGGTTATGAAATACCGATAACCACTCCTTGCGGGTGTACTCATTGGTCCACATACATCGGTGTGTATTAGTCCCAACAAGTCACCGACCCTTTCTCCTAACTTGGAGAATGGTTGCTTTATCATCTTGCCTAATAAACATCTTTCGCAATTCTCAAAGGATTCTAAATCAAATGAGTCAAGAATACCTTCTTGTAGAAGTTTCTTGATGCGTTTGATGTTAATGTGGCCAAGGCGACAATGCCACAAGTAAGTTTGACTAGACTGTGTAGTCTTAGCTTTCTTTGCAGGATTATTAACGTTATAAATTTTCTTTTCTAGTGACAACACATAAAGACCATTTTCTGAATGTGCCGTACCATATAAAACATTATCGAGATAAAATGAACATGATTGGTCTTTAACTCGAAATTCAAAACCTTTGGCGTCCAACGCCGAAATTGAAATGATGTTTTTGGTAATGTTGGGAACACAATAAACATTGTCAAGTTCCAAAACTAGCCCCGTGGGCAAAGACAAACTAAGAGATCCTATGGAAATAGCACCAATCCTTGCTCCGTTTCCTACCCGGAGCTCGATCTCTCCCTTCGCTAGCTTCCTAGTGTTCCTTAGTGCCTGTGAATTGGAACAAAGGTGTGAGCCACATCCGGTATCTAATACCCATGAAGCCGAGCTAATGAAGTTAAAGTCTATAACGTAAATACCTGATGTAGAAGCAACGGTTCCGTTCTTCTTATCTTCCTTGAATTTGAGGTAGTCTCTCTTCCAATGTCCCTTCTTCTTGCAATAGAAGCATTCGGAATCAGACTTAGAAGATGCTACCTTTTTCTCCTTGTTGTCTTTGGTAGCTTTCGGCTTAGGCGGAAAGTTCTTCTTCCCTTTCCCCTTGAAGCCCTTCTTCCTTTTGCCTGCCCATTTGAACGGCTTACCCTTCTTAATCATGAGCATATCATGCTTTCCCTCATCCTTGAGCGTCTGCTCAGCTTGCTTTAACATCCCATGAAGCTCGGTGAGGGTTTTCTCCATGCTATGCATGTTGTAGTTCATCTTGAACTGGTCATAGCCTTTGTGAAGGGAATGAAGAATGATGTCAATAGCCATTTCAGTTGAATATCCCGCATCAAGCCTTCCCATGTTCTCAAATAATCCGATCATTTTGAGCACATGTGGGCTGACTGGCTCTCCTTTCTTGAGCTTAGTCTCAAGGATCTGCCTGTGGGTTTCAAACCTTTCAGTTTGAGCATGTTCTTGAAACATATTCTGTAACTCATAAATGATCTCATAGGCCGATTCCTTCTCGAAGAAGGTTTTCTGAAGTTCAGAAGACATAGTGGCTAGCATTACGCACTTGACATCTCGATCGGCTACTTTCCATCGGTTAAGGGCTGCTTGAGTTACGTCCTCATTGGGAGCGTCGGGCATGTCCTCATCAAGGACATACTCTTTCTGTTCTTGCATAAGAACGATGCGCAAATTCCTTTGCCAATCAAGGAAATTGGTACCACTCAACTTCTCCTTGTTGAGAATTGAGCGTAATGAAAACTGATTGTTTGGGGTTGAAGACATGATTCTACAATTGAAAGAATTTTAATGAAAAACCATTCAAATATACTTAAATAAGATTGAATTTTATTCATGCAAATTTTCAATACTTATTTGACGTCTTATTCACACGTAAAATTTGTCCCTATTTTGTGAAAATAAGGCGATTCCAAGATCCGAAGAAACAAAGAGTGCTTAAGCATGCTTTGGCTTGTCTTAAACACTCAATCTTCTTGGGTAAGCATTGCCTTGCTAATGGCTCTAAGCCACTCTTGGTTAGACAATCGTCGCATCTAATGCATCTTTGACGATGTATCTCTTTTGCCACGGTATGTGAGGACTCCTCACTCATGCCGATGAGTTAAACCAAAACCAACGTGCACACCCAGTGTGCCTTATGCCCCTTGGAGATGTGATGGCACCTCGCTTTGGCGTAGCCTACCATTACTCTCGTTCGGTTAGTAAGTGTTGTTTTGGAAAGGCAAGTTTGACTCAATATTTTTAGGGACCTAGGATTTCTATGTTGGTTGATTTAAGTGAACTTAACTAATCATCGCAACATCAAGAAAACCTAAACATGCATCTAACGAATAATTCACACATATATATATAGGCATAAAATATAAAGCAAAATTATAGATGCATATTGGCAACTAGCATGACCCCTTGAGATCTTCATATCTTCAAAAGGTCTTCATTTGCAATTCAAGGCTTTGTCTTCCAAGATACGCCGTCTTCAAGAATTCACCAAACTATGCAAAAACTAGTGTCTACAACTAGGAATGATCTAAATAATAAAGTACAAAAATACTTAACGGTGCGTAGACCGTATTTAGATTTACAAAAATACATAACGGCACGTAGTCCGTATTTCTATCCTAGTCGGGTCCCACTAGTTGCCATTTCATAAAACCTGTGAGAGAGAATATATAAAACCTGTGAGAGAGAATATATGTATTGCATTCATCCATTCACTATTTGTGAATGGCCCATGCAATTTACAAATTGAAACAAAATAAAATGCATTTAAACAACGCGCGCACTAGTAACTATTCTAGGTGGTTAATCCGATTAACACGCCTAATTAAAACTAGTCAAAGTTGTTTAACCGATTATATAATTTATGTCATTAATAATTGAAGCTCCCACTAAATTCCGCATTTCCTTAATTAATCTAATTAATTAAGTCGGTAGCACCCAAACTTGTCAAAATGAAATTTTGCCAATGCCGCTCAAAACCGAGGCCTGGCCTCTCAAAATTTTAATTAAAATAAACAAAATTAATTTAAATAGATAAAACGGCAAAATAAGCAACATCAAGCCTACTACGGCTAGACACCTCACCGCACCAAGCATACACACACGCCAAGACCACGAACACACGGCCCACGGCACACGGCCGCGAGCTGCTGCCAAGGCACAGCCGTGCGTGGCTGCAGCAGCCCGCGTGTGTTGTCGCGCGTGTGCTGCTGCCTTACGTGGCTGCTGCCGCGCGTGTGGCCGCAAGTAAGGTGGTGCTGCCACCTTGGCAGCCACATATGGGCTGTTGTGCAGCCCGGCTCGCCAAGGTGATGCATTGCCTCGTTTTGCGTGCCACGGCCTCGGGATTTGATCCCTTTTCGCGAGACAACAATAATTAATTCTAAATTAATTTTAGAACTAATTAGAGAGCAAAATAAAATTTTAAACAAGTCTAACTTAATAAAATTTTCAAAGTGCAAATAACCAAAATAATTCCAAGAACCATTCTTAATTAAATTGGTTTATCTTGGTGCAACATAAAATTGAGGCAATTTCTCACTTTCAATTTAATCAATTTAAATTAAACTTCAGAATTTGACAAAGTAAAGGGAAGTTGGAAAAATATGAACTTTAATGTTCAAATGAAAATTCCAACATCAAAATTTTGTGAATCCTTGAAAATTATATCTTCCAACATGAAGATAACCAAATTTCTATCACAAAAATCGAAACTTTATGTTTCCAATCAACTCAAAATGATTAAAACATCAAAGTTTAACACAAAATAACATGGAATTTAGTGGTTTTTAAAGTTTCAATCACTTATCACAAATAAAGATTGAATCTTTAACACTTAGGAAGCCTCAAAATTAAAACTTTCACATTAAAAAGCAATTAGTTTGCAATTATGTGAAAATAAATCAACCTTTAAGCATCAAATACTACCAAGTAAGTGTGCTTTAAGGGGACATAAAAATGCAGAAAATAATGCAAATAATCAACCATATAATCAACAATTTATGCCATTAATTTCAAGGTTAGAAAAGACTTAAATTTTTTCATAAAAAACGAAAAACCCCTCGAAACAGGCATTTCTGGTCAGAATTTGGCTAAAACACAGCCCCCTATGGGAGTAAAAACCTTTCCATAACATGTTTTCCACCCAAAATTCACTAGTCTTAGGCGAAAATCTGGGTTCTGGGCCAAAATCGACATTAAAACGGGATTAAACTAAATAAAACCGAGCTACTAATCTAATTAGCAACTTAAACCAGAAAATTAAGCCAAAATAAACCTTGAAAAATATGATTATAAAAATAAACGAGCGGGGCTCCGATACCGCTGTTAGGGTTTGGAGAGTCCGACTCACCGCGGAAACAAACCCCGACCCAAGGAATCGCTCGCAATAATTAAAATCATAAAGCATAAATAAATAAACACAAAGAAAAGATAACGAATCTTACCCTCGAAGCGACCTTCGCCCAAAAACCAGGGCTCTTACTTGAAAGCTACGAGCACGTCAAGCGCCGCGCCTCCGACGGTATCCACCCACAAAAAAGCGAACACAACTTTAAGGTCTACTACCTGGGGGTTAGCGAGGTCCGACCAAAACCCGAGTGTTATATGAGTTTAAGAGTTTATCCAATATTATGGAATGCTCTATTTAACTCCCACTCAAGCATCATTTCCAATGCTCAAAGTTGGGTATTTATAGGGAATGATGGGAGTATGAAAATCTCTCCCATCAATGTGGGACAATGAGATTTTCTCATTTTATTTAAAAGCTAAAATAAAATTATTAAGCAAACTAGTAATAAATCAACAATTGTCAAGCATACATGAGAGAGTAGGTGAGGACCACTTGGAGATGGGGACCAAACTTGCTCCCCACTCTCTCCCTCACCTTGTGCCACATGGCAACCCACTTGCTCCCATATTCCAACCTTCCCCTTATTCACGGCCCTATGGCCCGAGCCAAGCCACGAGCCAAGCCCGAGCCCGGCCCGAGCTCAGCCCGCACCCTGCCCGCACCAGCTGCTATTGTAGCGCGGCTGCTGCTGTGGCGTGGTGCGGCTGCGGCTTATGCCGTGGCGCGGCGCGGCTGCTGCTATGCCTAGCCGCGGCTGGCCGTGGCTGCAGCACGGTGCGCCGGCTCGTCTTGCCCTTAGCATTCGGATGCTCGGGGCACTCCGATGCTAGGGGTATTTTCGGGAATATTGTTGATTTATTATTATTTTGCGCGTCTCGTCTTTTATTATTTAGACTCGACTTCCGACGATCGGTTTCGACGCTCTAAGCTCGAATTACCGATGTCTAATTATTTAACACTCGGGCGACGAATTAATTTCTTCCGAATTAATTCGTCGAGTTGGTTCGCATATATTTGCTTGGGTGTGACCCGAAGGGTTCAGTTAAGATTAAGTTGTAATATTAATTATATTAATATTACTGATCGGAAGCGGCCTCCACCCAGGCATTCCGATCACTTGACCTTGCTGAATATATTAGCTTTCTAATAATTCTGAACCCGCTATCAGAATAATACACTTGTTCAAAGGACACCATTCCTTTCACAACTACGGTGTTAGAGAACGCAGATGATGAGGGATGTTCATGATATCAAAGAACTGCGCAGATCGAGGAGTATGTTCCCACCAGCTTCGGTCTCGCTAGGAGTAGGGAAGCTCAACTCAAGACCAGTCCATCCAGTCTCACCATGGTGATAAATCAACAAAGGCTGAGGCTGCGGAGGCTGCTGCGACGAAGAGCCAACCTCGAACGTCCCACCTACTGGAGGAACCGATGTCACTTCTCCCTGGGCCATCGGCCCAGTCCGAGCACCCTTAGAGGAAGAACCTGAACTCTCCACTATCTAGGGCCTTAAAGGAATAGTGTCCTTTGAACAAGTGTACTATTCCGTTAGTGGGTTCAGAATTATTAGAAAGCTAATGTATTTAGTAAGATCAAGTGATCGGAATGCCTGGGTGGTGGTCGCTTCCGATCAGTAATATAAATGCATAATTAATATTACAACTTAATCTTTACTGAACCCTTCGGGTAACACCCACGCAACTAACGAACCGAAGCGACTAATTAATTTTGAATTAATTAATAAGTCAACCAAGTAATTAATATTTAGACGTCGGGAATTCGAGCTTAGAGCGTCGAAACCGAACGTCAGAAGTCGAGTCGAAAAATAGTAAAAGACGAGACATGAAAATAATAATAAATCAACAAGACCAAAATCCCCCTAGCATCGGAATGCCCCGAGTAAACCGAGTGCTAGGGGCATTTGATATAGCATGGTGGCTAGCATGCGCACCAAGCCGAGCCTAGGCTTGCTAGTGCGTGCTAGCGCACCAATGCTAACATCGCAAGGCTAGCCGCGCCAATGCTGGGCCAAGTAGCGCAACGAGCAACAACTCTCAGCAGCTGCCCGCATTTTGCGTGGCTCACTAGCTGAGAGCACGGGCAGCCCGCACAAGCTGTTGGGCTTGCTGGCTAGCAGCGCTAGCAGCCCGCACGCTTGTGCTGGGCCTGCTGGTAGCCGCGCATGGCACACCACCTAGGGTGGCTTGGTGCCCAAGTGTGGTGCCATGTGGCGCGATTTTAGTGGAGCTTAAGAGGGTGTGTTGGCCGGTTTTTTGAGAGGGAGTGGGGAGCAAGTTTGGTCTCCCCCTCCTCCAGATGGTCCTCACCTAACCTCTCTCATGAGCTTTCCACTTGTTGATTTATTACTAGTTTGATTATTAATTTTATTTTAGCTTTAAAATAAAATGAAAAAAATCAAATTCTCCCACATTGATAGGAGAGCTTTTTCACTCTCTTATTTTCCCTATGAATACCCAATTTGGGGTATTGGGAAAATCAATTGAGTGAGAGTTGAAAAAGGCATCACCATTGTGAAAACCTTTGAACTCATTTAATCACTCGGGTTTTAGGTCGGGCCTTGCTAACTCCAAGGAATTGGACCATTTTTCGGTGCTCGGGTTGTGGGTGGACTATTGTAGGAGGCCATCATATTTTCGAGGCTTGCTTTTGAAGTAAGAGCCTATTCCGTTTTGGCGAAGCACGCTCCAAAGGTAATTATCTTGTCTTAGTCTTGTGATTAATTTATTTATGCTTTATGGTTTTATTAATTGCGAGTGGTTCTTTGGGTCGGGGTCGTTTCCGCGGTAAGTTGGACTTACCAAACCCAAACAGCGGTATCGGAGCCACGCTTGTTTATTTTTAAAATCATAATTTTTTTCCAAGTGATTTTTATTGCTTAATTTTTCTGGTTTAAGTTGCTAATTAGATTAGTAGCTCGTATTATCTATTTTAACCTCGCATTTGAGCTACCTTCAGCCCCGAACCCAGATTTCGACCCAAAAATAGTGAATTTTGGGTGGAAAATGTGTTCTGGAAATGGTTTTGTTCTTCCAGGGGACGGTTTTTAGCTAAAAAAGACCAGAAATGCTATTTTTGAGAGTTTTTTCATTTTTACGAAAAATTTTAAGTCTTTCTAACCTTGAAAATTAATTGCATATTTATGGTGGTTATGTAATTGGTTAAATACATATTTTATATGCAATTTTAAACCTCTTTAGGCATGATTACTTTGTAGTAATTTGTGCTTGAACGCTTGGTTTTATTTTTCACATAATTGCAAACTAATTGCATTAAGTGTGAAATTATTGTTCTTTGAGGCTTCCAAGTATTAAAGATTCAATCTTTAATTATGTTAAGTGATTGAAACTTTATATTACTAAATTCCATGAATTTTTGTTAAACTTTGTTGATTTAATCATTTTTTAGTTGATTGGAATCATAAAGTTTGAAACTTTATGATACAAAATTTGTTTATCTTCATATTGGAAGATATAATTTTTCAAGGATTCACAAGTATTAAAGTTGAAATCTTTATTGATTTTATGTTCCTTTTTCCAACTCCCTCTTACTTTGTCAAAAACTCAAGGTTAATTTAAATTAATTAAATTAATAGTGAGTAATTGCCCTATTATTTTTGTTGCACCAAGTTAAACCAATTTAATTAAAGAATGGTTCTTGGGAATTATTTTGGTTACATGCACTTCAAAAATTTTATTTAATTTAGACTAGTTTAAATTTTTATTTTTTCTCAAATGAACTAGTTCTAAATTTAATTTAGAATTAATAGTTATGTCACGCAAAATTGGGATCAAAATCCCGAGGTTATGGCACGCAAAATGAGGTAACACATCACTTGGCTAGCCGGGTTGCATAGCAGCCCCCATGTGTCTGCCAAGTATGCATCCCCGAGCTTGCGCACAAGCCGATGCGTGGCAGCTGCTTGCTGCCAGCAGCATGGCGCTCCAGCAAGCACCAAGCAACAGCATGGCGCAGTAGCAACAAGATGTTGTGCGCGCCTGTGCGTGTTGCCTTACGTGGCTGGCCGCGGCTGGTGCAAGCATGGGCTAATGGTGCATTGCTTGAGACTTGGTGCATGCGCCGTATAATTAGAGGTATGCGTAGACGTTGCTTGCGAAGCAATATAGTGCAATGATTTCGTACAACATGGCCATTAAGGGCCACGTTATTGATGTGTGAAAGTTCGCTGATGTGAGCGGTGTAACGCTTAGCGACATCGGGCCCACTCCCACGTTCATTGAGCATCAAACGGTTGTGCGAAATGTGAGCACTCCATGTCTTAGTGCTAGGCACTTAGACATTTTGGACTACGTATTTTTCCTAAATTGTCGTTTTAATTATTTTATTAACATAATTTGGTTTTAATTATATAAATAAATTTTGGAGGCTAGGCCTCGGTTTTGAGCGGCATTGGCAAAATTTATTTTGTCAAAATTTGGGATTTATTTATTAAGTTGGATGCGGAATTTAGTGGGAGTGATGAGTGTCATTTATGGCACTCATAGGGTAGTCTTTTAGGGTTATTTCTTTCCCTTTTTCATGCTTTCTTCTCGTATTTTTGGTCCTTTTTCCTCTTTTCCTCTTTTTCCTTATGAAACTTTAGTTTCTCTTTTTCCTCTTTTCTTTATGATTCTCGTGTTTTTATCGTGTTTTCCTTTATTTGGCTCTTTTTCCCTTTTATTTCCTTTCTTTGTTTACTTGTGTAGGTATTGTGAGAATCACCTTGGCAAAGGATTCAATTTGGGACCTTAATGATCAAGCAAGGAAGAAGCATTTGGCTAGAGAGGGCTTAGAGAGGCCTTGGAGAGGCCTCGGAGAGGTCTCCAAGGCAATACCATCTTGCCGCGGGCGCGGGCCTATGTTACTCAAAACTGCCAAAACTTGGCAGGAACTTGCCGGAGTTGCCCCGCGGGCTCTCCGCGGACGCGGGTAAATTGGAGAGGCCGCTCCATTCAGAGAGACCGCGGCCCGCCTGATCAGGCTTTGGGAGCGGGTTTCACTGCCGCGGGCGAGGGTCTCTGCTGCCGCGGGCGCGGGGTCTGCCCAGATAGCCCGCGGAGGGTTCCGTACCCATTTCTCCACGGGCGCGGGTCTATCAAGAGAGGGCGCGGGAACTGCCGATTTCTTCTTTGCTTATAAATAGAATTTTATTTCCTTTTTGAAACCAACTTTTTGATAATTTTCATTAGCTTAGTTTTAGAGAGAGAATCTAGAGAGAAGTTAGAGAGAAGTTCTTTGTTTTGGATTTGTAACTCAACATTTGATCAATCAAGTTTGGAATTCTTCATTTTCAATCATCAATATTAGTGAGAATCTCTTCCTTCTTTCATCTTTTACTTACTTGTTATTTGATTTTTGCTTGTTGCTTGTTCTTCTTTGGATTTGAAATTGATATTGTTGACTATTTTGATTTCTCTTAGATTTTGATATAAAAATGAAGATTAAAGAAATTTCTAGTTATTTGTTCTTGAATTTCACCATGATTAGTGAGTAGATTAGTTTCTAGGGAAAGGGGGAAGCATGTTTGATTAATGAAATTCCTAGTTGATGCTCTTTGATTGATTGATTTGTTGCAATTAAATTGGTTGGCATAGTTTTGCATGAGATTGATTAGACTAGGATTGATCACCCTATAAGATTAATCTAGATTGCATTGCAACTCTTAATGACATGAACAATTGATTTGAAGGTTGCTCTAATTGATTGAGTTTGTTTGTGATTCTTCTTGGTTGCCTTTCATAGTGACTCCTAGATTGGCCTATAGGAGATAGCTTTTGAACTCTCTTGATTGCTACTATTGTTTGTCCATTGCAACACTTGAATTAATTGATTGAGCTCTAAACTAGCATTATCATTGAACTTGCATGTGGAACCCATATCCCTAGTGTTTAGACCTTTGATTACTTGTTAAGCTTGTTTTAGTTCACCATAGTACCAACCATAATCTCAATTTCATCTTCGAGGTAGCTTGACTTAGACTTTAGTTTTCATCATTGCATTCCCTTGGGATCGACCTTTAACTTGCCCTATATTCATATAAGGTTGGTTAGGTGTTTACAAATTTTGTTTGACCGAGGGAAGATTAGATAACGACCTAGTTTTCCCCATGTCAGGGAGCTTCAAATGTTAATTGCGCTTATTTACATAACCGGTTAAAACAACTTTGACTAGTTTTAATTAGGCGTGTTAATTGGATTAACCACCTAGATTAGTTACTAGTTCAGGCGTGTTTATGCATTGTTACTTGTTTATCGTTGTAAAATGCATGGACCATTCACAAATAGTGAGTGGATGAATGGAATGTATATTTTCTCATAAGATTTATGAAATGGCAACTAGTGGGGCTCGATTAGGATAGAAAATACAGACTGCGATCCGTGATGTATTTTTGTAAATCTAAATACGGTCTGCGTACCGTTGAGTATTTTTGTACGTTAATATTTAGATTAGTCCTAATCGTAGATACTAGTAGTTGCATTTAATTATGGTCAAGTCTTGAAGATGGAGGTTCTTGGAAGACATAGCCATGAAGCTGCAAATGAAGACCTTTTGAAGATCTGAAGATCTCAAGGGGACATGCTAGTTTCCAAATGCATCTATATTTATGTTTTTCGATATATATATATATATATATATATATATATATATATATATATATATATATATATATATATATATATATATATATGTATATGAATTATATGTTAGATGCATGTTTAGGATTTCAAATGTTGTGATGATTAATTAAGTTCACTTAAATCAACCAACATAGAAACCCTAGGTCCCTTAATATTGAATAAAACTTGTCATCCAAAACAACACTTACCAACCGAACGAGGGTAATG
The DNA here is from genome assembly GCA_024500155.1 of Chenopodium formosanum. Taxonomy (NCBI): domain Eukaryota; kingdom Viridiplantae; phylum Streptophyta; class Magnoliopsida; order Caryophyllales; family Amaranthaceae; genus Chenopodium; species Chenopodium formosanum. Next base: position 17,785,735 of record CM044868.1, on the reverse strand, counting down.
GTGGGCTACGCCAAAGCGAGGCATCACTACCTCTCCTAAGAGCGTAAGGCATACCGAGTATGCAAGTTGGTTTTGGTTGTACTCAACGATATGAGTGATGGAGTCCTAACATGTCGTGGAAAAGTGAATAAACTGTTGAGAGAGCATTAGATGCGACGATTTATTCAACCAAGAGTGGCTTAGAGCAATTAGCAAAGCGTTGCTTACCTTAGGAGATTGAGTGTTAAGACAAGCCAAAGCATGCTTAACCACTATTTGTTTCATCGGATTTTGGAATCGACTTATTCTCACCAAATTGGGGACAACTTTAAATGTGTGAATAAGACGTTTTAAATGAGGTTGATTAAAAATGCATGAATTCAATCTTATTTAAATATCATGAATAGTTTTTTTATTTCAAATTCTTTTAATTGTAGAATCATGTCTTCAAATAACTCAAACAACCAATTCTCGTTACGTTCAATTCTCGACAAGGAGAATTTAAGTGGGCCAAACTTTCTTGATTGGCAAAGGAATTTGCGAATTGTTCTCATGCAAGAGCAAAAGGAATATGTCCTTGATGAAGAAATACCCGAGGCTCCCAATGAGGAGGTGACTCAGGCTGCTCTAAATCGATGGCAAACTGTCAATCGAGATGTCAAATGCATCATGTTGGCCACAATGTCTCCTGAGCTTCAAAAGACCTTCTTTGAGAAGGAGACAGCTTTTGAGATCATTTTTGAATTGTAGAATATGTTTCAAGAACATGCCCAAACAGAAAGGTTTAAAACCCACAGGCAGATCCTTGAGAGCAAGCTCAAGAGAGGAGAGCTAGTCAGTCCACATGTACTCAAAATGATAGGATTGTTTGAGAACATGGGAAGGCTTGATGTGGGGTATTCAACCGAGATGGCAATTGACATCATTCTCCACTCACTGCCCAAAGGCTATGATTAGTTCAAGATGAGCTATAACATGCACAGCATGGAGGAAACCCTCACCGAGCTTCATGGTATGTTGAAGCAAGCAGAGCAAATACTCAAGGATGAGGGGAAGCATGATATGCTCATGATGAAAAAGGGTAAGCCGTTCAAATTCTCAGGAAAGAAGAAGAAAAGCTTTAAGGGGAAGGTCAAGTAGAAAACCTTTCTGCCTAAGTCTAAAGCTACCAAAGATAACAAAGAGAAGAAGGTAGTATCTTCTAAATCTGATTCCGAATGTTTCCACTACAAGAAGAAGGGACATTGGAAGAGAGATTGTCTCAAATTCAAGGAAGATAAGAAGAACGAAATCGTTACTTCTGAATCAAGTATATTCGTTATAGACTTTAACTTCACTAGCTTAGCATCATGGGTATTAGATACCGGATATGGCTCACACCTTTGTTCCTATTCTCAGGGACTAAGGAACGCTAGAAGGCTAGAGAAAGGAGAGGTTGAACTCCGAGTCGGTAATAGAGCGAGAATTAGTGTCGTATCCGTAGGAACTCTCAGTTTGTATTTTCCCACCGAGCTAGTATTGGAACTGGATAATGTTTATTATGTTCCTCACATTACCAAAAACATCATTTCAATTTTGGCGATGGACCCCAAGGGTTTTGAATTTCGAGTAAAAGACAATGAATGTTCATTTTATCTCGATAATGTTTTATATGGTATTGCACATTATGAAAATGGTCTTTATGTGCTTGATTTAGACAAACAAGTTTATAATGTGAATAATACTAACAAAAGAGCTAAGACCATGGAGACAAACTAAACATACTTGTGGCATTGTCGTCTTGGGCACATTAACATCAAACGCATCAAGAGACTTCTACAGGAAGGTGTTCTTGACTCTTTCGATTTAGAATCGTTTGAGAACTGCGAGGGATGTTTATTAGGCAAGATGATTAAGCAGCCATTCTCCAAGCTGGGAGAAAGGGCAGGAGACTTATTAGGTCTAATACACACTGATGTGTGTGGACCAATGAGCTCAACCACAAGAAATGGACACCGATATTTTATCACCTTCACAGATGACTATAGTAGATATGGTTATGTCTACCTAATGTCGCATAATCCGAATCGTTTGAAAAGTTCAAAGAATTTTAGAGTGAAGTTGAAAATCATCTTGGCAAGAAAATCAAAGCCCTTCGATCGGATCGAGGTGGTGAATACTTGAGCCAAGAATTCGATGACCATCTGAAAGAAAAAGGTATACTTTCAGAATTAACACTTCTAGGAACTCCACAATGGAACGGAGTATTCGAAAGGAGAAATCAGACCTTGTTAGACATGGTAAGATCAACAATGGGTCTTAGTGATCTTCCTATCTCTTTCTAGGGACACGCACTTCTAACTGCGGCACTAACACTGAACTGTGCACCATCAAAAGCTATAGAAAAGACTCCATATGAATTATGGAAAAAGAAACCTCCTAGGTTGTCTTTTCTAAAGATGTAAAGCATATGTCAAGAAATTGATTCCCGAAAAACTTCATCCCAAATCTGACAAGGTTTACTTTGTGGGTTACTCAAAAGAAACCAAAGGGTATTACTTCTACAACAAATCATAGAACAAAGTGTTTGTTGCTCGCGATGGTGTCTTTTTGGAGAAGGAACACCTTTCCAAAATGACAAGTGGGAGAAAAATCAAACTCGACGAAGTTCGTAAGGATGAGCAACAAAATAAGAATGACAGTCAAAGTGCTTAAACAGCATCTGTTGACGCAGGTCAAAATGATCAAAATATGCAAAGTCAAACCGACAATGCAAATGCTCAATCCATTACCCTACGTAGGTCTAAGAGGCCGAGATCTCAACCTGATAGATATCTTGGTTTAGTATTAACCGAGATCTAAGAGGACATCCTGATTATGGATGGAGATGAACCGACAACCTACAAGCAAGCGATGGCAAGCACCGACTTTGCTAAATGGCATGAGGCCATGAGATCTGAAATGGATTCCGTGTTTGAAAATCAAGTCTGGGACATGGTTGACTTACCTAAAGGTAATAAACCTATCGGATGTAAGTGGATTTTCAAGATGAAAACCCATAAAGATGGAAATTTATTATTTTACAAAGCTATATTGGTGGCAAGTTCATGGTATTGATTACGATGAAACCTTTTCACCTATCGCAATGCTTAAATCCGTTCGGATCCTCCTAGCGATTGCTGCATATAATAACTATGAAATATGGCAGATGGACGTCAAACCCGCCTTCCTAAATGGTATTTTGGAAGAAACTATGTATATGACACAGCCTGAAGGTTTTGTTGACCAACAATGCTGGGAAGGTTTGTAAGCTTAAGAAGTCCATTTATGTACTAAAGCAAGATAGCAGAAGTTGGAATCTGCGATTCGATGAAGCCATCGGGAAGTTTGGTTTTATTAAGAATCCAGATGAATCTTATGTTTACAAGAAGGTCAGTGGGAGTGACATCGCCTTCTTAGTATTATATGTCGATGACATATTGCTCATTGGAAACAACATTCCATTGTTAGAGTCTGTAAAGGCCTGGCTTGGAAGATGCTTCTCAATGAAAGACTTAGGAGAGGCTTAGTACATACTAGGCATCAAGATCTATAGGGATAGATCAAAAAGAATGATTGGATTGAGTCAAAGTACTTATATTGATAAAGTACTTGCTCGATTTAGCATGGAGGAGGCCAAGAGAGGTCACCTGCCAATGTCACATGGTATAACCCTGAGCAAGAAGCAGTGTCCACAGACACATGATGAGCGGGAAAGAATGAATCTGATTCCATATGCTTCGCTTATTGGATCTATCATGTATGCCATGATATGTACTAGGCTAGATGTATCGTATGCCTTGAGTGCTACGAGCCGTTACCAATCAGATCCAGGAGAGGCCCAATAGACTACGGCCAAGAATATCCTAAAGTATTTGAAAAGGAACAAGGATAAATTCCTGGTGTATGGTGGTTCAGAGGAATTAGTTGTTGAAGGTTATACTGACGCAAGCTAGCTTCTAGACAGACAGAGACGATTTCAAATCGCAATCCGGATATGTGTTCTATCTAAATGGAGGAGCGTTCAGTTGGAAGAGTGCCAAGCAAAGTACAACTGCAGATTCTACAACTGAAGGCGAGTACTTAGCAGCTGCTGAAGCGTCTAAGGAGGTTGTTTGGATTCGTAAGTTCATTGGTGAACTTGATGTTGTCACCTCCATAAAGGGTCCAATAGCCCTCTATTGTGACAACAATGGAGATATTACTCAGGCTAGAGAGCCAAGGGAACATCAGAAAGTCAAACATGTCAAATGGCGGTTTCACATGATTCGAGAATGGAAATTAAAAGGTGAAATCAGAATTTGCAAAGTTGGAACGGATGATAATAAAGCTGATCCACTTACTAAACCTTTGCCTCAAGTGAAGCACAACAAGCACATTAAGGTAGTGGGAATTAGGCATGTAGGAGACTGGCTTTGATTTCCTTGTTTAGTGTTTTAGTTAAATTTTGAACATTTAATGTAAGACACTAAGAAAAATCATTCAAGTTTTGGAGTAATATAAATTTTATGCAATATTTTATCACTCTGTTTGCTATTTAATTGTGGTTTAGGATTAAATAATTAGTCCATTTGATTCTTGGAACATTCAAAATAGGGTATCAAGACCAGTCTTGGTAAGGAAACACCTATTAAGTGAACGTTAAATATTATAATCGAAAATTGTCCCTAATCGAGGTCATTTAAACGATGGATGATTAATGACCTATTGAGATTAGTGTAGTCTGATTTATAGCACTATTACTTGTGCTACAAGGATATGATTGTCATGAATCATTTGCACAGGTATTGGTTTAGAACCATACTGGATCGACCTATGAGAATACTTTAAGAGATTAAAATCATCATAAGTATACTTCTCATAATGGCTATCAGAATCTATTTCCTCGACCATGAGTATTGTGAGTTTTCTTGTTTGAGTACTAGTCCGCTTTGATGTTGTCAAACGTATGCCGTAATAGGAGATTATAACGGCAACACTGGGGCGGCTAGGTCCTCCCAGTAAGAGGAGCTACATTACAAGACTGGGAATGTCCCCCTAATAAAATAAGGAAGATGTCTTTGTTGTATACAAGGCCTCTCGTAGAGCGAGACTATAAAAATACATGGCTTTGCTCGGATGGATTTTAGAAATCATCTGTTTATTGACAGTCGGACTCGGAATCGAGAAACACCTCGGGACGTAATAAGGATGACGAAATATTCTTACCTTATAGTTCATGAAGAGACATTAAGTTACATAGGAAAAAGGTTGTACACTAAATGCGCACTTGTCCGGAAGGACAAGTGGGAGATTGAAAGGAATGGTGTCCTTCAAACAAGTGTACTATTGCGTTAGTGGGTTCTAAATTATTAGAAAGATAATATATTCAGTAAGATCAAGTGATTGGAATGCCTGAGTGGAGGCCGCTTCCGATAAGTAATATTAATGCATAATTAATATTACATCTTAAACTTGACTAAACACTTCGGGTCACACCCAAGCAACTAACGAACCGAAGCGACTAATTAATTATGAATTAATTAATAAGTCAACCGAGTAATTAATATTTAGACGTCGAGAATTCGAGCTTAGAGCGTCGAAACCGAATGTCAAAAGTCGAGTCGAAAAATAGTAAAAGACGAGACATGTAAATAATAATAAATCAACAAGACCAAAATAGCCCTAGCATCGGAATGCCCCGAGCAAACAAAGTGCTAGGGGCATTTAAAATAGCATGGTGGCTAGCATGCGCACCAAGCCGAGCCTAGGCTGGCTGGTGCGTGCTAGCGCACCAATGCTAGAATAGCAAGGCTAGCCGTGCTAATGTTGGGCCAAGGCGCGCAAGGAGCAGCAGCTCTCAACAGCATCCCGCATCTTTGATGCGTGGCTCGCTGGCTGAGAGCACGAGCAGCCCGCACAAGTTGCTGGGCTTGCTGGCTAGCAGCGCTAGCAGCCTGCACGCTTGTGCTGTGCCTGCTGGCAGCCGTGCATGGCACCCCACCTTGGGTGCCTTGGTGCCCAAGTGTGGTGCTATGTGGCGCGATTTAAGTGGAGCTTAAGGGGGTGTGTTGGACGGTTTTTGGAGAGGTAGTGGGGAGCAAGTTTGGTCCCCCCCTCCTCCAAATGCTCCTCACCTAACCTCTCTCATGAGCTTGCCACTTGTTGATTTATTACTAGTTTGATTATTAATTTTATTTTAGCTTTAAAATAAAATGGAAAAATCAAATTCTCCCACATTGATGGGAGAGCTTTTTCACTCTCTTATTTTCCCTATAAATACTCAAGTTTTGGTATTGGGAAAATCACTCGGGTTTTAGGTCGAGCCTTGCTAACTCCAAGGCATTGGACCGTTTTTCGGTGCACGGGTTGTGAGTGGACTATCGTAGGAGGCCGTCGTATTTTCGAGGCTTGCTTTCGAAGTAAGAGCACGTTCCGTTTGGGCGAAGCATGCTCCGAAGGTAATTATCTTGTCTTAATCATGTGATTAATTTATTTATGTTTTATGGTTTTATTAATTGCGAGTGGTTCTTTGGGTCAGGGTCGTTTCTGCGGTAAGTTGGACTTACAAAACCCAACCAGGTCCGCGCAGCATCAGCAAGGCCACCCTGACCACCGGAAGTAGTGCGGCGACGCCTCGAGCTAGACCTAGCCGGCTCCTTCCGATCCTCGTGTCTTATCCGAGTACGGGAAGGAATAGGTTATCCCTTCAAAAATAAATCAATTCAGATGCAAAGAAAACAACAAAATAAACAATGCAAAATGCGAGGAAAAGTTACCTGCTGAACAGCGTCCCTACGACGAAAGGAGGCCACGTTCCTCATCCTCACCAGCTGGCTCTGGAAGGCGTCTATGCACCTCGCCATCGCTGTAACCACCTCGCACGAGAACTGTCAAAGAAATAAAGTCAGTAACAATACAAGACAGATATAAACAAATAGCAAGTAAATAACTCACCCGAGTATGGTGACGAGGGATAGATCGCTCCACGAAACGCTGATCCTCGAGAGCCGGAGGGATCATCCCCTCAATAGGCCCGTATGTCCCCTGATAGTTGATGGACATACGAGGGGGAACAAATTAAGTAGGCTCAGTCTGGCAAAAAGCAAATCTAAGTGATTAAAATTCACTCGGGGGCTACCTAGCAAAGAACTTAAAGACGAAAAGCATACCACCATCTCCTTAGACAAAACAAGGGTCGAAGCTAACAACGAAAGCAAGTCCTCCTCGTAACATCGCCCCGAGCTAGCATGAGATCACCAAGGGGTACCAGCAGGCGACCTCTCCGCCAAGGCGGAGGAGCGGGGACAACAAAAATCTCCAAAGAGTGCTGAATAGCAACTATCTCTCCTAGGTACACTACCGCCTCATACGTCCCCTGAAAGTAGCGACGCTCAGCGATATACTACGCAGCTCGCGCAGGAATAACCAGAAAAACCCACGGCCGATATACTACTTCAGGCTCCTATAAAATATGTCTATAAGATAAAGTTTTACCAAAAACAATACAAAAGACGAAAACTATTCAAAAATAACATACCGAGAGGATTAGCTCTCGGACATAGGCAGTGGCCGCCTAATCACTGAAACGACCTCCCCAACAGGTGCCAACAGGGATCTCGCGTGGAGATGGTCTTGCCGGCGCAAGCAAAGGAAAGTACTTGTAAAACCAAATCTACAAAGATAGAAGGGTGTCATCAAGTGCTAATAAGAGTTTAGAGCTAACTTTTAAAGAAATAAAGTTTACCTCTACGACTCTCCATAAGCTAGAGAGAGCGTGTTTCCTGTGTAAGACCTGTGGCGACAGGAATCTCGCAAGCCCCGTAAAAAGTCATCATAGGCCAAGTTGGCCCAATCGTAAGTCCCGATCAGCTGAAGATCGCGGAGAGGAGGAAGGTAGTAAAGCAGCACCCGACTACCCTTTTCAGGGGAAAAGGTCCCTGACAACAAAATAAGCGCAAAGATGCGCATCCGTTGCACTCGGGTAGTCGCATCTTTCTCAAAAGCCATCGCCAGAGTCGACCGCCGAATACACCTGGAGGTAAGTAGTGCTGGCTCCACCTCGGCATGGGCCTGAACAACGATCGGACACAAAAGCTCCTCGATTATCGGAGAGAAAGCACTAATAGAGATGTCGAATGGCAGCCAGTCGAGCAAAATTCCAATCCCGAGATGAGACTGAAGTCAGCTAGGGTGACAGTCATCTCACCCAGGGAAAGTGAAAAGTGTTGGTGGTGTCTTAGAAGAACTCCACCAAAGCACAAACCACGTGGTGGCCCGCGTCGAATGAATACATGGCCCGGGTAGCCCGGAAAAGGGCAGTCAGTCCACAAGACTCCCAAGGCAGTCGCAGCCCCTCATCATCGCGAAAATACTTGTTGTACAGCTTGCATATGGTCTCGTTGCCAGAATCATGACTGCGCGTCCTACCACTAACGATCTCATGACGCACCCTCTTAGAAATATGGTGCTCGGGGGCGAAAAACAACGTCCGCTCGTCCCACTCAGAGAGGGGACCGAGAGAAGTAGACGGATCCGGGTCCTCCTATACAAGCTAGTGCTCCCGTCGTGTGTCTGAGGACAGGGAACCTGAACCGCGCTGTCTAGCCATACTACATTGTACAAAATTGACAAAAATTAAGGCTCTATAGTATCTAAGGTTCGCCTAGCCGCATGATACTATGTTCGCACAAAAAACAAAGTACGTAGTACTAAAACAGAGCACGATTTCAATCAAGCATATATGGCATTTTTCAAGCAATCAAAAAATTTCTTGCAATATTATGATATTTATTGTGACAAATTGGGCAAGAATTGCCAGCAAAAACGCGAAGAAAAAGCCACATTGTTCTAACAACCTTAAGTGGTTCAACAATGGTGAATCGTTCATTTCTTCACCAAATTGAGTCAAACAAGTCTCAGAATACACCCAAGGCAATATACAAACATAATCAAGCAATTTCATGGCATAAAATTCGACAAAGAAAGCAAATTGAGCAATATAAGTTTCGAATTTGTATGAAATTCGAGAATAAACATGTACCAAATTCAGCAAAATTTGAGTGAGTTTGAGGAAAACTTACATAGATTAGCAAACCTGATGAATTAAGCTTCGATTTGCAACAGTTTGAGAGAATTTGGTTGAGAAACGAGTAGAAACGGACAATTTGAAGTTTTGTGGCGAAATTTCGAATGAAAACAACAGCAGCAGCAAAATGAGGAAGAAAGGGCTTTTATTCGGTAAACCCGAGTGCAGCGTCGAAGACAAATTTGTCGCCGAGCGACATAGTGCAGCGCCGGGAGACAAGGAGAAATTGCGGCGATAGTAGTTTCCGGCAGACGCTGCGATGGCGACAGAACGTGAGGCCTCGTAGAATAATTACTCGGGCCTCGTGCAACAATTTTGGGTTCCTTGGTACGCCAGTTATCCCCTCTAAGCAACCTAACATGATTTAGTAATCGGCTCGGTTACAATCACATTAAATGATCGACCTGATAAATTATCGTCTCACTTAGCTTAAAGCGCCTAAACAGTGGCTCATCGCAAAGGCACCGATATAATGGTTCATAAATGGAAAAAAGCACCGACATACTGGTTCACAAGCAGCAAAAGCACCGACACACTAGAATGGAAAAAGCAAAGTTCAAGCGAATTTTAAAGGATCGATAAGCGTTGGTCTTCGGTGATATTCTTCGGAATATTATCGCAACAAATGAGGATGGCTTCAGGCGAAGAAATCTTCGATCATATTCCCTGGCCTGCGGAAGATGGTCACAAAGCGGTAGAAGATTGTTTCAGGCAAAGCAATCTTCTATAGGATTCGCTAGCTTGCAGAAGACTATCACAGTGGAAATTTGAGGCAGTTACAGGCGTACCAATCTTCAGGCGGTATCCCCTTGCTTAGGGAAGATCGTCAAAGCTCTTTGATCATAGACGCATGGACATAGCAACATCAAACCAACAGGACGGCGTTCCCTAGCTTGTGGAAGGTTGTCACAACAACAGCAAACACAACAAAATCGATTACCTTTAGAGACGTGTGCTCGACGGTGCAAGATACGCGTCTCTTAACTCTCTTATCGACATTACAAGAATGATTTGGGATTGCAGAATGTTCTGAATCATTCTCCGTCCCTATCGATACTTTGACTTTTGTTTTCGAAACTTGCATTTCTCCAAACTCAGTCAAAGTGTAGGTTTCTGTAGACACCCATTTGTGTCTCCCCAAAAACAAACCCAGTGATGAATACCTTTCATGTCGAATCATAATCGAATGAAGTGAAGTGTGGAAAGTCTAGTGTTGCGGTTAGTTTTCATTTCTCTTCTTTTTCTCTGTTTTCAAAAACCTATTTAATGAAAATAGCCAATCTAGTTTAGTTTGGTCCGTGGCAACGGTCCTAATAGTGTAGTTGGATCGAGTTTGAAAAGAGATTTCCAACTATATATTATAAGCCCAATTTCGATGAGTAATGAGGAAGTTATGGTTAAAATACTAAACTGGGCCCGGTTTGATCTTTATATGCGGCCCAATGATCTAGAGGAGAACCTATTATGAATTATCATGCAATTAGGATTGATTATCATCTTCTAGAATCTTCTAGAAGGTTTTTTTGAATCCTAATGTTACTAGCATTAATAATTGAGTTTTATGAGTTTTGTTTAGAATAAAAGAAGTGTTTTTAATGAAATTACGGTTTTACCCCTCGTACGGACTTTTATGCTTAATTTTATCAAAAAATTAGAAAACGTGAGGAAAAATTGCCTGCAGCGCCACACAACAAGTTGTCGCCTGGCGACAAGCCATGTAGCGCAGCGACAAGGAAAATTGCGGTGCTAGCGTCGTGTTATATTCTTCTTAAAACTCCGGTTATTTTTATCGTATTCCGACTTATTTTCGTTATAAATAGCCTCCTTAAATCACTACTACAAAAAAGGAATAGAGAACGGTTATAATAGGCCTTATAGAACACCTCAAAGGCGATCTTCTGCTAAGCGATGTGTAAAGTTTACAGAACGGGTATAAGAGGCGTTCTATATATAAGGGAAAAGAGAACGGATACAAGAGGCGTTCTATATGCAAAAAATAACTGTTCTCTTTCCTGTTTTACATGCTTATAAAAAATAATAAAAGAGAACGGTTAGCAAAGATAACGGTTCTATTTGTTGTTTTTTTTTTTTAAAAAAAATAATAATAATTTTGCGTCATGAAAATTGCATATATACTATTTCTTAATCTGCATCATCAATAATCAATAAATAAAATTGAATAACAATTGTAAAAGTGAGTCAGATGCCAAATTAATTAAAACAAACTTTATTGTAATTAATCTCAAGTACATTTTGATACAATTCTCTAACCTAACTTAATAATTATCAATGTGTTTACAACTTCAAAAGAACACCAACTTGATTTTCCCTTTAAATTCGAAACCACTTAATAATCTAATTTAACCGCAGCGGCACTTCCACCAACTTGAACCACCAGCGACACTTCAACACCAACCTGGACTACCATCAGCGCTTCCACCAAGGTCGGACCTCAACCACCGCGGCGCCTCTACTGATAATGCACGCAAATAGGGAAGTCACAAGAAGCACCCATAAATCAAAAGATGAAAATCAAAATTTAATCCAAATCAAAACCTAAAAATCAATTGATGATAAAATTATAGATCTAAAATTAATAATTGAGAATTAAACAAGCTACCTCCATAATATTAAAAACCAATAAACCCGCAACAACTTATGAGTTATGACCATAAATAGAGCAAAAAACAGAGATTCAATGGCTTAATCTTTCGCACATCGCATTAATTGTATCGGAGTTGGGGTTAAAAACAAGGCTAGTTGTAAACAGAGGAAGAAGACGACGGATTTTCGCACACCGCAGTTTTTGTAACATTGAGAATTGATCTTTCGCACACCGCATTTTGTGTAACATCAGTGGCGATGCTCGGAGTTAAATTGGGCTTCAGCTTGGATTTTAGAACACTAAGGGATGAAGGTAGAAGAGAAAGCATAAAGAGTTTCATAGGAGCCTAGGAGGAAAGAAGTGAGAGAAGAGGAAAAGAAGAGGGGAAGTTATGAAGGAGAATGATTGTATGACGGCTAAGAGGAAAGAGGAGTAAGGGTTAGAATTTTGGGCCTTTTGGTATGATATTTTTTTTAAAAATAAAAATAATAATGTTAAACATATAGAACGGTTAATTAGGAGGGGCGATCTATATTGTGAGTGTAAAATTTTGGATATATTGAATAGAACGGTTAAATAAGAAATGTGTTCTATATAATAAAATCACAATTTAATAAAATTAATAAAATAAATCATATAGAACGGTTAAATTAGATATGCGTTCTATATAATCCTAGAGATCGCCTATCTAAGTTAACCGTTTTGTATCTTGCGTTTCTTATTCTAATTTTTGGTGTAGTGAATCTTCGTTTTTAATCACCAACTCTTATCAAGAAATTCTTGATATTCTCTCTCTCTCTCTCTCTTTCTAAACCAACAAACTTTTCAAACACTAAATTTCGCATTCACAAGATCTAGACACACCTAGCATAATTTGAAGTTGTCTTCGCCCTAGACGTGAAAGGTTTGATATTTCAATTATTTAATTTAATCGTTTTAATTTTATTATTTTCCTTGAAGTTACTAATGTGTGTATTTTGTTAATTATTAGAAAGAGATACGAGGCATCCAAGTAAGTGCTTTAATTGTTGAATTGATATTATGATATAGAAATCATGTTTAGATTGTTATATTGATTCCTAGTTTCATGTTCGGATGTTTTATTGATTCCTATTATCATGTTTAGGGTAATAACTAAGATTTCTAATATCAAGTATGATTAAAAGAATGCTTCATGTTTTCTTTCCTAATAGCATGCTAGTATCATGTTAGAGCTAAAGCTTTGATCTTTGATGTTTAGTGACATGCTAGGGTTTGTTATTAATCTTGTTAGTATCATGCCTAGGATCTTGCTATTGTTATGCTTTAACATGATTATTTTAATTATGATGATTATTATTATTATTATTATTATTATTATTATTATTATTATTATTATTATTATCATCATCATCATCATCATCATCATCATCATCATCATCATCATCATCATCATCATCATCATCATCATCATCATCATTATTATTATTATTAATATTATTATTATGATTTATTAAGTTGCTTGATTATATTTTATTGTTATTGCTTGATCATGCCTTTTATGCATGTTAAAAGGGAATTGGTTCTTGTAATCACGCTTAATAAGATCATTAATAATCATGTTTAGGATTAATTTGATTATAACTCAAGTGATCGCCAATAATAGATTTGTTTGTGTATTAATATTCAACCAACATAAATAAACAGTTTAGGGTAAACCTATTGTTTGCATGTTAGTCAGAAAGCGCACATTAATACGAGAAGAATAAATTAGAGGCCTATTATAAGGGCATGTTCTTTCTCTTTTAGATTGGATTTATACCTTCATCCCCGAACTTCCAGTCATGGTTCCACACCTATTGGATTTAACGATGTCCTGGATCGTTAAAGGGTGTAACCTTCACCCTGTGAACGGTTAACAAGTTCCTAAAACTTGTTGGCGACTCTTTTCCTCTAGATTCCTTCCTTTTGGACGCCACCATGCTTAAGTGTATGATCACAGTAGGTTTCAAGTTAAGGGTAATGCTTGAAATATTCCCTACAGTTTTTGGCGACTGCACTGGGGAGGATTTCTATTTTAATTCCAGAAATTTATTTCGGCAATGATTTAGAATGAGTGGATGAGACTCAAAAAGTTCTAAGTATTTCATGTGCGTAATTTTGATTAACATTATTATCATATTCATAAAAAAGGATCTCATTGGAAAGACCATCTGTAATGAGTAACAAACATAGGATTTTTACACGTAGGAAATTTGAGGAACATCTTTCACAACTAAAATCGAAATAATGCTGCGAAAAACTAGAAAATTTTATGAACACGGAAAGCAGCTGAGGCATTTTCTAGGGAATATTTCAAGCATAATCCCTAGCTCCAACCCCACTGTGATCATACACTAAAGTAAGGTGGCGTCCAAAGGGAAAGAAGATAGAGCAAAAGAGTTGCCAACAAGTTTTGTAGGAACTTGTAAACCATTCACGAGGTGAAGGTTACACCCCTTAACGATCCAAGAGATCGTCAACTCCATAAGGTCTTGAACCAAATAGGGTTTGGGGATGAAGGTACAAATCCAACCTAAAAGAGATTGAACCTGCCCTAATAATAGGCCTCTACTTTATTCTGGTCGTATTCATGTGCGCTTTCTGACTAACATGCAATCAATAAGATTACCCTAAACCTGTTTATCTACGTTGGTTGAATATTAATGCACAACTAAATCTATTATTGGGCATCACTTGAAATTATAATCAAATTAACCTTAACAAGATTATTAATTATCTTATTAAGCATGATTACAAGTACAAATTCCCTTTAAACATGCGTAAAAGGCGTGATCAAGCAATAACAATAATATAATCAAGCAACATAATAATAATCATAATAATAATTATAATCATGTTAAAGCATAATAATAGCTAGATCCTAGGCATGATACTAACAAGATTAATAACAAACCCCAGCATGTCACTAAGAAATAAAAATCAAAGCTTTAGCCGTAACATGATAGTAACAATCATAAATATTAGGAAGAACATAAAAGGCATCATACTTTTAATCATACTTGATATTAAAGTTACCCTAGACATGGTACTAGGAATTTATTGTTGTCACCCTAAACATCAAATTAAGGAAAACATCCTAACATGATACTAGGAATCATAATAACAACCTAAGCATGATTTCTACATCATAATATCAATAAAACCATTAAAGCACTTGCTTGGATGCCTCATACCTCTTTCTAATAACAAAATACACGCGTTAGTAACTTCAAGGAAAATAATAAACAAAACAATTAAATTAAACAATTGAAAGAGAGATTTGGGACCAAACCCTCAGAAATTAAAACCTTTCACCTTTAGGGCGAATACAACTTCGAACTTGGCTAGGTGTGTCTAGATCTAATTTATGAGGAATTTTGCTTGTAAAAGGGTTGGCTAGAAAGAGGGAGAGAATCAAGAAATTCTTGATGAGAGTTGATGAGAAGAAAGAATTATAAAGAAAAAGAATTGATGAGAATTGATGATTGAAAACAGAATTTTAAGAGGCTATTTATAGAGAAAATCAGCCAAAAAGATAGAAAAACGAATCAGAAATTCGACAAGAATAAAACTCGATTGCAGCGTCAAACACGCGCGTGGCACAAAACGCTAATCTCTAGCGCCAGACACCAGGATTGGCGCCAGACACTACACTTTGGCGCTAGACGCTAGGCGTGGCGCCAGGCGCTGGAAAACAGTTTTTGCGGATTTTGTTTTTATCATATCTTTTGATCCAGAAGTCCAAATAAGTCATATAATATGTCATTGGAAAGCTCTTGCACTCTACTTTCCAACCCAATTAGAATCAGATTAAAATCTTTTGTAGATAAAAAATATGGCTGAAATAGTGGAAGGGTGTCAGTTTTGGATAGAGTTTCATGTCTCATTCATATCATTTTCGTTATAACTCGGATTTAATATTATAATATATCATTGGAAAGATAATTTCAAGATCTATCCAATCATATAAAATTTCAATAAATATTATGAGTCAAGAAAATAAAATCTGAATATATTCCACTTCGTACAAAACAAGGATTCTCAAAAGGAGTAGTTTTATTCAATTTCAAACTCTTTAAAACATAATTATCAATCCTAACTCCATTAGGATTTAAAAGAACCTTCTAGAATATTCTAGAAGACTATAATCAATCCTAATAGTTTTAGGAATGATAATTAATAATAGGCCCTCCTCTAGATCATTGGGCCGCTTAGAAAAACCAAATCGGGCCCAGTTTAGTATTTTGGCCATAACTTCCTCATTATTCATCGGAATTGGGCTTATAATATATCGTTGGAAAGGTCTTTTCAAGCCCCATCCAACTATATCATTATTGGACCTTTATAATGGACGACACTACACTAGAATGCACGTTTTTCATAAATAAGGTAAGAAAAGAAATATTTTCAAAAACAGAAAGAAGAGATATTTTAATAAAAACATCCTCACCACTAGACTTTTCACACTTTCTCTTTATTCGATAATCAAATGACGTAAAAGGTATTCATCACTGGGTTTGTTTTTAGGGAGACACATTTGGGTGTCTACACATGTAGGAACTGGCGTCTAGAAAACAGAGCCTGTCGCCGAAGATATGGCTCTATCGCCGAGCGACAATCTTATCGCCAGGTGACAGGGCTATATCGCGACAATAGTCCTTGTTGGCTGGCGCTGCGTTCTTCCAATACCGAGCTAGAAATATGAGTTCTAATTTCGACAAGTTCTAGCACTTTTGGCTCGATTCTACTCCACTATAGGTAGATGTCTTGATGTTCTGCATTCCAGGGCCCTGCTGACATTGTTAGATTAACAACTGCTGAATTAGTTATTGTGTTCTTTAACTCTCTTCCAAAAACAAAAAGTTTCGAGTTATAAGTCAAGATTAACCCCCTTTTCTCCTAAATTATCGCGTTTTTCCCAACAAGACAAATTATAAGATATTTTTACTCGTTCATGGCATCTTGGTTTTAAAAATATAATTTGTATGTTGCTTGACATGCTACCTTGTGTAGTGTGTATAATCGAGTCTATAGAATTTGTCATCCTCGTGTTTGGAAGCCAAAATCTCTACGAAATGTGATTTGTTCCTCAAGTATTTGCTTAATGCTACAAGATTGCTTTGAGGTGGTTATTTCTATTCTTGGTCCTGATAGGGTTGGGGGAGGCAGCATTAGTTATACTAGGAGTCTTCAATTAACAGCATGTGACAATAGATCTAATAGGTTCAGAGTAGATTGTAAAACACCAGCAGAGGATTTAGGAACTTCCAAGTTAAAGCGCCACATATTTGTTAGTATGATTCGAAAATAATATCAAATTTCAGCTCTATCAACCTATTTGATTAGGATACTAGCAAATACTATCTTACAATCAACTACTATCAAATTCAGTTCTGATTTTCAATACTATCAAATCCTAATCATCTAATTCTTAGTTCTAATCTTTAGATCTGAAATTTAGTTCTAAATTTAGTTCTGAAATTTAGCTCTGAATTCAATTCTGAAATTCAGCTCTGAATTCAGTTCTGGATTTCTGCTCTGAATTCAGTTCTGGATTTCAGCTCTGATTTCAAATTTGATTTTCAGTTCTGAACTTCGGATCTGAAATTCAACTCTAAATTTAGTTCCGAAATTCAGCTCTAAATTTAGTTCTGAAATTCAGCTCTGAATTCAATTCTGAAATTAAGAGCTGGATTCAGTTCTGAAATTCAGAGCTGGATTTCAGCTCTTAGTAGTTGTTCAATGCATGAAGCAGCAACATAAAATAATAACAACATCAACACCAAACAAGAACAAAAACAGAACAATAATTAATAACAAAAGTCATAACACATACGTACCTGCAATACCCAACCTGTTGCCAAGCCACCTGCCATGAGGCTGCCAACATGGCTGCTATGTCAGCAAGACAAGAGTACCAGGGAGATCAATTAAGCACCAAATTAGCACAAAAGCATCCATTGGAGAAAAAACTTCTTCAAACCTCCTAATGATAGTCTCGAATACAACAAATTTATTTCCATCTTTATATAGATAGTTCTCTAAAATTCATAAGGACAAGCCCACTCTGTAATTGAGAAAGGCAATCCTGCCACACTATGAAACATGGGTGTAATTTATCACATGATGACAATAAAGCAAATAATTTAAAAATGCATAAAAAGCAATGAATGAAGCATACAACCTTTGAAAAAATGAGTAAGGGGTAAGCCATAGATCAAATTCAATAGATAATAACACTAAAGCCCTTTGGATCCTGATATAGGACTATCAACTTTAACCTTTAATTCTTGAAACACTAGCGTAAAGCACCGACAAAAGAATAGGGTATGTCTTTCACAATTATTCTTGTGCACTGTTTAGAGATTCTGGAGAAGCTTTGGCCTGAAGAATTGCACTAATACCATCCTAGTACTATGCTCATTTCAAGGAAAAATATTGACTGGTACCGGAGTGTGATTCAAAAGTAAATGGGGTAAGGGTGGTAGAAAGGGGGTTATTACCAACAACATGCATAAAGGGATTTCATAAATGAGAAGAGGACTATAGAGAAAAGGCAACATAGAGAAGCAACCTCATAAATCCAAATTGCATGTTTACCAATTTATATATATTTCTGAAATGGGATAACCTAGTCAAATAGAAATCCATAGTAAGAGAAACTGACTCATAACAAGGAGTCATGACCAAGAAACTAATAACTAACAAGTCTCTACATAAAAGCAACATCTTTGAACAACTCTAAACCAGCGGTAGTGATTTATAAACTTTTCACACTTCATGGGAAATTAAATAAAACATTTTTAGGCTAATCAAAGCCAACAATTAGAATTAGTCTATGTGTGTTGCCATGTAAAGAAGCAACTAATAACCGTCAATCTCTCATGGTAAAACATATAAAATAAAGTTAAATATACCAAGCAAATCAGGAAGTAGATGTGATGATCTGATGAACACAAGCACACAACTGCTATTTTCATTAGGATAGTCACTTATAGAGGTACCTCACTTTTGGACCATATCATATAAGAAAGGGTTTAATTTTAAGGAAAGTTGAAGCTTAATGTACTGATTTTTTTTTTTTTTTTTAAATTTTTTTTTGTTTAAGAAGTATTGAAATGAGTAAATTTCTTTCTTTTTTTTTTTTTTTTTTTTTTTTTTTTTTAAAGAAGTACTGAAATGAGTAAAATCATAATTGATCCATGAAGATCTCAAGGCATACATTATAATTTTAAGGAAAAAAGATAACCCCTGGTGCATTATTTTTATTTAGTTATTTGAATGCATGAGATTGAGATATATAATATTTTAAGATTCTCTATATGACAAGACACTAATTTAACTAAGGATGAATTATGTTTGCCTTCTCTCTATGACAAGACACTAAATCAATAAATTCTCAATTCAATATATACCAAGCACAATGCTAATATTGACGGAGATATATTGCACAATAATTTGTTTACAAAGAGCAGCTTATCATTGTGATCTTGAACGGCTAAGCTTAAATATACTATAAAATCTAGCAAAGCCATTAATTTTATATATGTATATACTAGTATATACTTATAATACCATCAAAACCAAGATAAAATGTCAAAAAGTGCCCCTCTGCTAACTATACTAGAAGGATTACATACGTATAAACCCAGACCCAAAATTTATCACATGTACTAAATAACCTAGAATTAAGAATATTCTAACTTGTTAATGATAGTATGATACGATATTAGCAATAACATTTAGTAGCTAATCTTCATCTTCAAGCTGCACAAAACTAACCCACCCCCCAAGTAGATCTAGGTCTAAATTTTAAAAATTCAATTAACAATAAAATTCCAAATCACCAAATCAAACTTTCTTAAACCAAAATTACATCCTTAAATATTTAAATAAAAATATAAACAAGAATTAAGATGCTAGAAAATACCTAAAAGTAAAGGGGCGAATAAGCTTTAGCGAAATCTAGGTCAGTGTGTTAAACTTCAATTGTAGATTTTTTTTAAAACATCTATTTTTCAAGTGACCTCAAAATCACAAATTTCTGTCTGTTCTTCCTCTATGATAAATTTTAAAAAATTATACTACAAAAAAACAAAAAAAAAAAGCATAAAAATCCAAACTCTAAAAAACAAAATCTAAAGGAAAAGGAGAGAATACCTGAAACAATTAATATACTAGGTATGATGAAATTGAAGAGCATCCTTCAATAAAAGTTGTTGATAGGATTGTGATTTTGGAGAGTAATGAATTGGTGAGACAGAATTTTAGTAAAAGCTAGGGTTTAGTTATTGGAGACTCGAGAATAAAAGAGTAACAAGTTTTGTGTTTTTCCCAAATTTGGTTTAAGTTCGCATGCTACATGTGCTTATCACGTGGTTTATACATCTGTTCTAGACGCTTTTTTAAGCCATTAATATTCGAGGACGCTAAAATCGACGTAAAAGCACGGGAATCACATTATACACTAACACCCTACTCATAGCGTCGAAGGCGTAGCGTCGAGAATTAATGCATTTTGTAGTAGTGCAACTTTTGAAAGTAGAGTGCTAACATTGAGAATAAAAAAAAATGGCTACCATTGAGAATAAGAAATAGTTTAGGGCTACCATTGAGAATTTCCTATTATTGTTTTACTACTCTGTATTTCCTATTTAAATTGTTGCATTCCTTTTTCTATTGCCATTTTTTTTATGTATTCATTTAGACATGTATCTCTCTCTCTATACTATATCTTTATGTGCCAAGCCTCAACCTTTGCATGTAACTTGAATGATTTAAAGGGGTCACATAGTACCCTACTTAAAGTATGCTAATTCAAATTGACAAAATGAAAATGCTGAATTAATTGAGTACGTTCGAAATAATACTTGTAGACACCTACTTTTGGCCTCTTGTCCCGAAAAAAAGTGCGATGATATTACAAAAATCTGTTCTTCATGCTAGATCAAAGTTGAAGTGTTTATGGACTATGAAAAGAATTATGAAGTAAGTTAAAACCCATATTTGAGACAAATTTATCTTAGAGCCTTGTCCGATTACTAATTAGGCCTAAAACATGTTCATACATGATTAAACTTGATTACTAACGGACCCAGATGCGTCAAATGCAATTATTGAATCAAATAGAACCTACATTGTTGAAAATCCAAGCCAAACAGATGAACCAAACATCAAATTCCCATGCAAGACCTATACATATGGATATCCCCTTCAAATAGATTTCCAACGGTATATTATAAGCCCAATTCCGAGCCAAAATGAAGAAGTAGTTATGATCAAAACACTAAACCGTGCCCTAAAATCAACACCCTTGCACTCAACGCCCATAACTTTAGATACATAACATATTTTAACCTAATTCTAACGGCATTAGAAAGTAGACATTCAGATCTTTCCAATGATATCTCACACGCCTTAATTTAACTTTGCAATCAAAAGTTATGGAAGTTTTAAAAATGAGTTTTTGTATAAGGCAAACTGCAAACTGGCACAACTCAATAAGTTGCACGCGCCTGGCACGCGCGACTCATTGAGATGCGCGCGGCACCTACCCAGCGTGACACAGAGAGTTGCGCGCGCCACCTAACGGCACAGCTCTAAAACCCTAAACCTAGATCCCTACACCTATAAATAGGGGTCTTCGTTCAGCTCTAAACACACAGAAAAATCAGAATATTAAACCATAAATTTTGAAAACCCTATTCTCTATCAAACCTTCTTACTATCATACTATATTTTCCTCTTTCTTCCCAACTACTCTTCAACCCTAATTCATCCATTAAAGCTCTTGAAGGAAAGAAGAAGAAAGAAAGTCCATAAACGCATAAGACGAAGATTTAGCATAAAAGAAGAACGGTTAGTTTCCTGAGCACTTAGATAAATCTCTTTTCTTTTATTGTTTAAATAGCTTTAATTGATTAATTAGTGTTGTTTGATCACTTTAAACAAAATTTTAATTAATTCAAATAGTATTCTTTCATTAATCAAGAATAGAATTTGAATAATTAAATGTTGTTTTATCACTTAAGACAAGGCGAATATTGTTTATTTATTGTTCTTTCACGAATATTGATTAAACAAGAATAACGACTTTTGCAATGTAATTCCTAGATGATTAATGCGTATAAATAAAATCAACTAAATTAGTTTTAGGTATGACGTTTCATATATTGTTTAGTGATGAAATTATAAAAAAGGAAGAGCTAATAGAGGCCGCACTAGGGCTAGAATAGCGATTCCTCCCTAAAAGGAACGTTATTTTAGTACCCTCGCTCCTGAACTAATTTCTGGTTTAATTTATGTAGACCAATTTAGGAATGGGTAAACTTACAATTCGTGCTAATTATCCCATGAACTCCACATGGGAGAAAGGCATGAACGAGGTTTATGAGTTTTCCTAAAACTCATTGGGGACTCCCTACTTATTTCTTATAAAAAAAGCGTGATGACAAGATTAATTCTAATTTAAGATCCCCCAAACAGTCAGGAATTCAAATCCTAATACACCTAACAAGTGTAAAGTCCTAGGCTTCTAAAGGGCCAATGGGCATCTAAGGAGAAGATCCCCTATGATGGGACCACTTTCCTTACAGAGGCGACTCCACTGGGGATTTCGAGGTTACAAGATTAGTTCTTAGTTATGGTCCAAGGTTTCCAACTCTAGGTTACCTATGGGTTGTAACGGGAATTA
Source organism: Chenopodium formosanum (assembly GCA_024500155.1). Taxonomy (NCBI): domain Eukaryota; kingdom Viridiplantae; phylum Streptophyta; class Magnoliopsida; order Caryophyllales; family Amaranthaceae; genus Chenopodium; species Chenopodium formosanum. The sequence continues at coordinate 17,763,352 of CM044868.1, read as the reverse complement.
ACTTGGATAATCTCTAGTTAGAGAGCGAGACTTGAATGCATAATATCTATCTTTTGTACAAAAGTAAAAACCAAACAAGCAACATTGCATCATGCATAATCATATCACACTTTAACCTTTGGGGATTGACTCATTGACTAGGGGTTGCCAACACTAGGCTTCTATCCCGAAATCAATAACAATCATCCCACCCATATCGTCAACAAAATGTTGAGAGAGCGATGTCATGAGACAACACGTTGAGTGATTAGTTTGTGCATCGTTTCTTAAGATATAGTACCCTTGGACACCCAAGCCTTGACCTTAGAATTACATTGTATGCTTTAACGGTTCCTTTTATGTGCTTATGTGACTACATGAATATGTGCTTCGTGTCTAATCTAACTAATTCCAACTTGTTACCTAGAGATATGATAAAAAAAAAAAAAAAAAAAAAAAAAATCACAAACAATTGTAGTTCGAAAAAAAAAAAAAAAAAAAGTCGAACCTACCAGGCGGCATGCGCAACTATCAAAGTTGCACACGCCCTCCTAGCGCAAGTTCGGAAGTTACGAGCGGCACCTCCGCGCAAAACTGTGTCTTGCGCGCGCCCACTGTTCAACGTTGACTATGACTCGTTACGAGCAATATTATACGGAGAAAACGATACTACCTGTAGACACCCATTTGTGTCTCCCCAAAACCAAACCCAGTGATGAGTACCTTTCACGTCGAATCATAATCGAATGAAGTGAAAGTGTGGAAAGTTTAGTGTTACGGATAATTTTAATTTCTTTTCTCTTCACTCTGTTTTTGAAAACTTATTTTAAGAAAACAGCCAATCCAGTTTGGTTGGTCCATGATATGGGTCCAATAGTAGTGTAGTTTGATGGGTCTTGACAAGAGCTTTCCAACGATATAATATAAGCCCAATTCTGATGAATAATGAGGAAGTTATGGCCAAATTACTGAATTGGGCTCGGTTTGAGCCTTATATGCGGCTCAATGATCTAGGGGAGGGCCTAAAGCCTAATATAGATTTTTCATTCCTAATTCAATTAACATTGATAAATTGACTTTTGTTGACTTTTCAGAATTTTAATTAGAATCAAAGAACATTTTGAGGAAAAATACGATTTTATCCTCCTGTACGGCAATTTTTATCTGATTTTAAGAAAACGCGTGAATTTCTGAATCAGCGCCAGACGCCAGTTGTAGGGAATAATTTCAAGCCTTTAAAATCCCACTAGCTTGAACCCCACTGTGATCATACACTAAAGTACGGTGGCGTCCAAAAGGGAAGAAGATAGAGCAAAAGAGTCGCCAACAAGTTTGTAAGGAACTTGTAAACCGTTCATAGGATGAAGGTTACACCCCTTAACGATCCAAGAGATCGTCAACTCCATAAGGTCATGAACCAAATAAGGGTTCGAGGATGAAGGTACAAATCCAACCTAAAAGAGATTGAACCTACCCTAATAATAGGCCTCTACTTCATTCTATTCGTATTCATGTGCGCTTTCTGACTAACATGCAAGCAATAGGATTAATTCTAAACCTGTTTATCTATTTTGGTTGAATATTAATGCACAAATAATTTATTATTGGCGATCACTTGAATTTATAATCACAATTAACCTAACAAGATTATTAATTATCTTATTAAGCGTGGTTGCAAATACAAATTCCCTTTAAACATGCAATAAAAGTGATCAAGCAATAAATATAAATAATGTATCAAGCAACATAATCAATAATAATCATAACAATAATTATAATCGTTATCAAAATAATAATAATAATAATAATAATAATAATCATCATAAATTATAACAATTAAAATCATAATCATGCTCATGTTAATATTAAAGCATAATAAAAATAGCAAGATCCTAGGCATGATACTAACAAGATTAATAACAAACCCTAGCATGTCACTAAGCAATAAAAATAAAACCTTTAACCCTAACATGATACTAACATGAATCAATATTAGGAAGAACATAGGAAGCATCGTAACAATCATATTTAATATTAAAATTACCCTAGACATGATACTAGGAATCATAATAACAATCTAAACATGATTTCTACATCATAATATCAATTAATCAATTAAAGTACTTACTTGGATGCCTCGTACCTCTTTCTAATAACAAAATACACACGTTAGTAACTTCAAGGAAAATAATAATCAAAGCAATTAAATTAAATAATTGAAAGAGATATTTGGGACCAAACCCTCATAAATTAAAACCTTTCACGTCTAGGGCGAAGGCAACTTCGAATATGGCTAGGTGTATCTAGATCTTGTGAATGCGGAATTTTGTATGAAAACCCAAGTTTAGAATTGAATGCTAAAGAATACTTGAGAATGAGGAGAGTTGATGATTGATAGATGTAGATGATTATCGGTTTTCTGAAAACGGAGTTTTTTATACGATATTTATAGAGAAAATCAACCAAAAAAGATAATTTAACAAAACAGAGTCTGAAGATCGCAAAACAGGATTGGCGCCAACCCTGGCTAGCGTCTGGCGCCAAGCTTGGTTCCAGGCGCCAAGGCATGGGGTTGGACGCCAGTCTTAATTCCAACGCGTTTTCGAAAATCTGATAAATTTACCGTACTGGAAGATAAAATAATATAATTTCTTCAAAAATGCTATTAGATCTTGATTAAAACTCTAAAAAGTCAACAAAGTCAACTTATCAATGCTAATTGAATTAGGAATGAAAAGAACCTTCTAGAAGATTCTAGAAGACTAAAACCATTCCTAATTGCATTAGGAATGATAAATCATATTAGGCCCTCCCCTAGATCATTGGGCCGTAGATAAAACTCAAACCGGGCCCAGTTTAGTAAATTGGCCATAACTTCCTCAATATTCATCGGAATTGGGCTTATAATATATCGTTGGAAAGGTCTTTGCAAGCCCCATCAAAATACACCATTATTGGACCCATATCATGGACCAACCAAACTGGATTAGCTGTTTTCTTAAAATAAAGTTTTCAAAACAGGGAGAAAATAAAAAAATAAAACTTTCCGCAACACTAGACCTTTCCACATTTTCGTTTCATTCGATTATGATTCGACGTGAAAGACACTCATCACTGGGTTTGGTTTTGGGGAGACACAAATGAGTGTCTACACCAGCTGTAGCGCCAGGAGCTACGCTTGGCGCCTGGGGCTAATGTTGGCGTCTGGCGCCAATAGCCAGTGTTGACGCTAATCAGATTTTATCTGCGCCAGAACTCTGTTTTGATATTTTATCTTTTTGGCTGGTTTTCTTTATAAATAACGTCGTAAGACTCCGTTTTCATTCATCATCAATCATCAGTATTCATCTACAATCTACCATTTCTCTCTCTTTCTCTCTTTTTTTCTAAACAACCTTTCCACAAGTATAAAAATTCCGCATTCATTAGATCTAGATACATCTAGCCATATTCGAAGTTGCCTTCGCCCTAGACGTGAAAGGTTTAATTTCTGAGTGTTTGGTCCCAAATCTCTCTTTTAATAATTATTTAATTTAATTGTTGTTTATTATTTTCCTTGAAGTTACTAACGCGTGTATTTTGTTATTAGAAAGAGCTACGAGGCATCAAAGTAAGTATTTTGATGGGTTTTATTGATGTTATGATATAGAGTTCATGTTTAAGTTATTATTATAATTCCTAGTATCATATCTAGGGTAATTTTAATATCAAGTATGATTGTTATGATGCCTTTTATTCTCTTCCTAATACTTATGATTGTTAGTATCATGTTAGGGTTAAAGCTTTGATTTTTATTGCTTAGCGACATGTTAGGGTTTGTTATTAATCTAGTTAGTATCATGCCTAGGATCTTGCTATTATTATGCTTTAACATGAATATGTTTATTTTTATGATAATTATTATTATTGTTATGATTGTTATTATTATTATGTTGCTTGATATATATTTATTGTTATTGCTTGATCACACCTTTTATGCATGTTTAAAGGGAATTTGTACCTGTAATCACGCTTAATAAGATAATTGATAATCTTGTTTAGGGTTAATTTGATTATAATTCAAGTGATCGCCAATAATAGATTTATTTGTGCATTAATATTCAACCAACATAGATAAACAGGTTTAGGGTAATCCTATTGATTGCATGTTAGTCAGAAAGTGCACATGAATACGATCAGAATAAAGTAGAGGCCTATTATTAGGGCAGGTTCAATCTCTTTTAGGTTGGATTTGTACCTTCATCCCCGAACCCTATTTGCTTCAAGACCTTATGGAGTTGACGATCTCTTGGATCGTTAAGGGGTGTAACCTTCACCTCGTGAATGGTTTACAAGTTCCTTAAAAAACTAGTTGGCGACTCATTTGCTCTATCTTCTTTCCCTTTGGACGCCACCGTACTTTAGTGTATGATCACAGTGGGGTTCAAGCTAGGGGATTAATGCTTGAAATATTCCCTACAGTTTTTGGCGACTCCACTAGGGAGGATTTCTATTTTAATTCCTGAATTTGTTTTGGCAGTGATTTAGAATGAGTGGATGAGACTCGAAACGTTCTAAGTATTATATGTGCGTAATTTTGATTAATATTACTTTCATATGCATAAAAATATCTCATTGGAAAGACCATCCGTAATGAGTTAAAACATAGGATTTTACACGTAGGAAATTTGAGAAATATCTTTCACAACTAGGACCGAAATAACACTGCGCGAAACTGGAAAATTTTATCGACCATAGGAAGCTGCTGAGGCATGTAGGAATTAGCGTCAGCGACCAGAGCATTGGCTCCAGACAGTTAACTGTAGCGCCAGACAACAAGCTTGTCGCCAGGCGCTACAGCTAAATCCTAGCGCCAATCTCTGATTGCTGGCGCTAAATTCTTCCAATACCGAGCCAGAAATATGCGTTCTAATTTCGACCAGTTTTTCGTATTGTTTGCTCGATCCTACTTCCTGATTGAATTTTTCTTACTTTTCTGAAACCCATATGTGTTCTACATATGGACATAACCCTATGGAAATTCATGCTCCATCTACCTGATTGAACGCTCTAAGCAACAAAGGGTACATCCGAGAATGTTGAATTCACCAAACCATGGAAGCGAGTTTTTCTAAAACTCGCGGTGTCCCATCCACTCGCGCCAACCCTTCACAGTTAGGCTTCCGCGCGGTGCATCCGGACAATTAACCATGGACCCTCTATTGACTAAACCATATCCCGAACTTTAGAGAACTAGAGCCATGGTTAGGTTGCAAACTCATTGCATCATATTGTGCATACTTGACTAATTGTGCATTATTTGTTGTGCGTATATATCTTTTTCTTAACCGTTTGTTTGACTTGTGTTGAGATTAAATAAATTAATGACTTAAAGAACTTTGCCTAATTAATTATTTAATTTGAATAAATAAAGTCTAATAATTTAATCGGAATTAACCTAGTACGACTTTAGGCAAACACTAGTGGAAAAAATCTCATTCGTAACAGGCTATTCGTAACGGGCAAATTGCCCGTTACGATTAAGATATTCGTAACGGGCAAAATAGTGTCCGTTACGAATACTTATTTATTTTTAACGGGCAAAATAATGTACGTTACGAATACGTATGTAGTAACCGACAAATTGGTGCCCGTTACAAATAAATAAGTATTCGTAACGGACACTATTTTGCCCGTTACGGATACTATATTACACGTAACAGACATATTGTGCCCGTTACAAATGCCCAAACTTGGCCCAACGTATGAGAGGAGCCTAGTATTTGGCTTTTTAAGGTTTCACCCAAATACCCAAACTATGCCGTCATTCACCTCTTTCTCTCTCATCAGTCCCTCACTCCCTCTCTCTCTCCTCTCCTCTTCTCTCCTCCCCGTAATTCAACAATCTTGCCCATCAATCTCAGGACCTCTCTCGTCTCATTTCAAAATCACGACCTCTCTCCTCTACTCCATCAATCGATCTTCCCCTTCCATTGGAGAAAAACAGCGAGATGGAACGACGAGAGAGAAAAATGGTTAAATTGACTGGGGTTACGCCGGATCTCCTTCAATCCGCCCTTCCACCGCCTTCCGCCGCCCTCCTTCACCGCTTCTCCTTAATCTCGCCCGCAATTCTCGCCGCCTCTCTTTCACTAACCCTAGGTACCAATTTTTCAATTGAATGATTATTATTTTTTATGTTTGAATTTCTGGATTCGTTTCTATTTTTTTAATATACGGGTTTGTTTGATCTAATTTGTGTGACTTGATTTGGATGATTGATGGGTTTGTGTTAATTTTGCTGGATATTTTGTTGTGTATATTAGTTAATTTAAACATTTGAAATCACCTGGGTTTTTTTTTTATTTGTTAGTTCTTTTTTATTTCATTGATTTTGATCTATTTGTTGCTATCTCTGTTTTTACTAGATTAATAAATTTAAACAGTTGAAATCAATTAGGAAATTTTAAATTGATTGATTGATAAACTGAATTTTCAGGGTTTGTGATTTTGTGTTTTGAATCCTTGTTTTTGTTGTAAAGTTTGTAAATTCTACTTGATTTGGAATTTTATGGTTTATCATGTTAGGGTAATGATATGTTTTTATATATGTAATGTTGCAAATTGATAGCTTCTGCTGGTTTGTTCTTCTAATTAGGTTAAAAAAAAGTAGTGGGTTTTGTTTAATTATCATAATTTATGCTATATTTGAGATTTTAGGGAGGAATTTAGCCCCAGTAGTATAGCATATGTTTACTTAATACTTTTTTTCTTATAAGTCTGCTATCCTTGGGCCTAAAATATGTATAATCAACAGTGCAATCGTTAACCTATCCCACAGGCTTGGGAAATTTTTAGTAATTGATTTCATAAAAAATAGTTTTTTTTTTTTTAACATGTTACACTTCATTTTAGATCAAAAGATGCTTAACTTACATAAATTAGTCAATTCTGAATCTTGGACTTGTATCTATAATCTATGTCTGTCACTACTCAATAATCACCAACTTCTCTTACGGTATGAAAGATCAAAGGAGGAACCTGAGGAGAAGCATAAGATTCTTAAAGATATAACTGAGACTATGAAGCACAGAAGCCACCTTGACAGCAGCATTGAATTGATCGGAAAACTTTTATTTGGACTAAACAATGGTCCTTCGGTCCTACACGCAAAGCCAAGCCGTGGAATGCCGCTTGTGGATGATTGGGATTGCTTGAAATCAATGGTAATTAATTAAATTTGTATTCTTGATTGATTTCATAGTAACATGACATGTAGCTAAATTTCTGTTATTTTGAACTTAACTGTGAAAACTTTCATATCTTCAGGTTCGGGTGTTTGAGAAAGAATGTGGGACCTTAACTCAATACGGGATGAAACATATGCGGGCCTTTGTAAACATCTGCAACAAGGATATTTCGCTATCAGTAATGCAAGAAGCTTATGTTGTAGCTTGCAGTGGGCACAACTCTGGCCAGTGGCATCCATCATTCCATTGTTATAGTGCTTAACTGGCTTTTCAGTTGTTATATAATTCTACATATTACTGTATCATATGTATGAATGTGTTGTTAGACGATTAGACTAGACCACAACACGGTGATATACTACGGTCCAGAAAGTGACTACTACGTAGTGTGTTATCTGGTCAATTGCCCAGCTTACGTGCTTAATCAGTGCATTTGTTCATAAATATTTTGTATAATTGGCACTTTCTTGGGGTATGGACTATGCCCACTATGGTCCCTTAGGACCCTTACCCCAAGACGTGAGATCGAATTCTACCTCTTGGTTTTCCCCACGTAGATTCGATTGGGATGTTTTAACGAGCACGAGTTCAATAATGTAGGTTATATATACTCATGCTTGAAACAAATATTAGATGTCTTAGTCCTAAGACAAAATAGTCACTTTGCAACATTACTTTTATTCAAGGAGTAATTATAAAAGTAAAAAGCGGGTTGGTGGGAAATAGATTTGAGTTCATCATATATTCTTGTGAGTTTTGCTCAGTTAGTTTAGGACTTTAGGTTCATGATTTTTTTGACCTTAAGTATCTGTGAAAGCCCATGATAAATGAACACTGGTTGTGGTTTGCAATTGTTTGAATTTTGGTGTACTATTTTTAAGTGGAGAAAAGCTGTTGATTGAATTATTGGGTGAAGAGTAAATTATAATTGGGGGACATATCAGTCAAACATCTGTATGTGATGTGTATTGATCTGTTACTTTTACCTTTTTTATTTTTATTTTGTTTTTTATGCTTTGTCCTAGATATTAGGCAGCCATTTCCTAATATCTTTCTCTGTATCATATTATGTATTATTGTCCTAATCTCGTGTAATATACAGGAGAGGTTTTCTATCCAGATTGGACATCTTTCAAGTTCAAGCAAGTGACATGTCTGGTAGTTCTTTGGAAAACAGTCCTTATAATTTTAGAGATGATCAAACTCAAGCTAACAACACAAATGAGGGCATTGATAGTACTCATGTACCAAATGATCCTCAGATTGAGGTTCTTGATAGTGCTCAAGTACAGAATGAGCTTGCAAATGAGATCCTAGATGATGCTCAACAAAATGAGTCTGCAAATGAGATCCTTGCTGGGACTTGTGAACAAAGTGATGTTGAAGGAAATGCTGGTGTTGGTCCATTTGCTGATGTAAATCAATCGAGAGGGCAGTGGGCACATTAATTTACAACAATGGGAAGTTCAAGCTGAAATGACGCTGGAGCTTGCCTTAGATGCGGAGAATATATCAGAGACAGTTACGAATTTTTTGAGATGTAAATTTAAAATTTGGTGTTCCATATTTTGATAATATTTGTGTGCCTTTGTGTTATGGAAATCAGTATTTGGGTTTTTGTTTGTTAATTATTATAAATGATAATTTGAGATGTCAATGGAAATGGAAAAGGGGTATTTGTAACAAGCACCTTTTGTGCCTGTTACAAATACCCCTAATATTTTGATTTTTCAAGACATTATTCGTAACGGGCAGTCAAAGTGTCCGTTACAAATAACTGGCTATTTGTAACTGGCAGTCAACATGTCCGTTACAAATACCTGGCTATTCGTAACGGGTAGTCAACTTGTCTAGAACAAATACCTAATTATTTGTAACGGGCACTTAACCTGCCCGTTACAAATAACTGGCTATTCGTAACAGGCACTTAACCTGCCCGTTACAAATAACTAGTTATTCGTAACGGACAAGTGCCCATTACGAATATTATTTCTATCCGTAACGACTGTATTCGTAACGCCCGTTGCCCGATACAAAAAGCCTATTTTTGCCCGTTACGGATAGGCTTTTTTCCACTAGTGATACCCTTGTTGATTAATAACACCGAAAACAGTTCCAGATTGAAGCTCAAGCATTGGCGTTAAAATCTGAACTGTAGCGCTACTCGGTGGAGTGTGGCGCCTGGCGACAGCTCTGTCGTCTTGCGCTATACTACACAGTGCGACGCCAGTCCTGCCGTTTTGACGACAGTTCAGATTATTGATTAAGTCATCACCTAGTGTCTAATTAACCAGTTTGCTGAATAATTCGGTTAATTTTTACTATCAATCATACCTTGTTAAGTCATTAATTGAGTCTAGACACTAAGTCACATAGTCTAGCCACATGGTCATGACACGAGTCTTAACATGTCACCTACACTCACTAGTCTTAGCACACACTTCGAGTATATGTCACCATGACCATGTCTTAGGTTCATGCATGAGTCGGTCTTTTCTGTCATTTGAGTTGGGGGTAGATTTTATTCCTAATTCTTCATATCCCTCCATCTGCATCATTTTTTCACATTCTATTCCAATCTTTCTTCACTTCCTCCATCCATTGCATGTTGAATAAAGTTTGAGTCAAATAATTAACAATGAATATCCCCAAATTCCTTTTCCACAGTACTTGGTCGAGGGGAGAAGGGCGATTAATCAAGGACAACACCTTTGTTCAAGTCTAACTTTTCGATAAACCAATTCGTCAAAATAAGAAGGCTAAAAAGATAATGGCAAGTCAAGAAGAGGTCAATGAACTTAGAAATCAATTGAATGACGTGACCGAGGTGTTAAAGGCTTTAACCCTCAAAATTGATGACCCTGTGAAGCAACAACAAATGAACCTTATACAGAAAAGTTTGAGAAATCTATCTAGTGACTATAAATTTCAGGGCATGAGTTCAAAAGGGGTCTTGCTGGACAAGGAACTTCTTCCACATAAGTTCAACGCCACTGACCTCCCTAAATTCAAAGCAACAGATAACCCTTGCTTCCATCTAACAGCCTTTGAAACTATAATGAACATTAAGGGTATCGATAAGAAGGTCTTCTCCTCTCTGTTCTCACTATCTCTTGAGACCGTTTGCCAGCAATGGTTCTTTTCTCTCGAGAAAGAAAAAACCTCCAACTGGGAGTCCATAGCAAACGCTTTCATAGATAGATATAAGTGCAACATCCAAGACGAAACAGACCATAGACAACTCGAGATCTTAAAACAAAAAGAAAACGAAGGATTCACGTCTTTCTTCAACAAATGGAGGGAAACTTCTGCTAATATGGTCAAAACTCCCACTGAAAAGGAATCAATGAGGATGTTTATCAAGAATCTCCAAGGGAAGTATTCGAAGCACTTAAAGTACCAACACAACTTGAATACTCTCAAGGTTGTCTATAATATAGGCATTGACATTGAAGATGACCTTCTGAAAGATAATAATGCGAGAGGAAAGAAGAACGACCATCCTTATTCTTCCTCTCCCATTAATGAGGTACATGCTACAAACGTCTCTAAACCACGAATCCAAAGGTCGAAAAGAGTGTTCACTCCACTTGGTATGAGTTATGAAACAACTTTCGAGAAGCTACACCACAAAGGACTAGTCATGCCCATAGGGCCTATCAAAGATCCAGTTCTATAAGCTAGGCCACCTAAGTGGGATTCTAATAAGCGCTGCAAATATCACCAAGGAAAGGGTCACGACACTGAGGAGTGTTGGAAACTCAAAGAATCTATTCAAGATTTGATCGATAACAATAAAACTTCCGAGATTCTATCCATCGAAGAAGATCAGACATCCTTCGATCCATCACTTCTTATCACACCTGTAGGAGAGCCCATGATCGAGACAACTTATATAACCTCTCTCGATGAAGTGGCCATGATTGAGGAGGATGAAAGTCTTTTCTTAAATAATACCAAGGAAGACTCGTCAAGTGTAAAAGCGGACGTTCGAAAACTGCAAGATGTCATTGCCATGCTCTTGAACGTGGTAGAAGGATTAGCAAATCGGATGATGGTCATTGAACAAAATCCTCGTCAAGGGTTTAATGAAGAACTCAATGTTCCTAAGCCACGGGAAAAACGGACCATTGAAGAATACACACCAATAGGAATGACTTATAATGCAAATTTTGACTGTCTTCATGATCATGGTCATATTCATTCCATTTGTCCCAGTCAAGACCCTCTATTTGAAAAACGTTTTCCCAATTGGGATCCAAATTCCTATTGTCGATACCATGAAGGTCGCGGTCACACTACTAAAAAGTGTCTCGCCCTCAAGGATCGTGTTCAAGACTTCATTAATTCAAATCTCCTTCATGTTGCTCCGCGCGACAAGAAGGCCAAGATTAGTAACGATAGCAACGGTGGCTGTAAAGGGAAGAAGAACGACTATCCTTCTTCTTCTGAAAACACCTACTCTAGTAACAGTATTGGTACTTTCGACCTTGATGAGATCTTAGCCATGGATAATCGAGGATTTAGAAAGCAACAAAAAAGGGATTTTACCCCTATTGGAATTAGCTACGATGATGCTTTCGATCGATGATGCTTTCGATCGACTCCATGCCAAGGGAATCATTACTCCTATTGGACCTCTTCAAGATCCTCCACTTGAGAAGATAGTGCCTAGTTGGAATCTAAATGTGCGCTTCAAGTACCATCAAGGTAGGGTCATGCTACTGAGAGCTGTTGGAAGCTAAAGGAGGCTATCCAGCATTTGATTGATAATAACAAGCTTCCCATACCTCCAGTTAACAAGAAGAGCGAGTGATGATAAAGCAAACAACACAAGACAAGAGGCGAGCTTCAACGACGAGATTTCATGACCTCTTTTTTTCTTTTTTTCTTTTTTTTTATTTTCCCTTTCCCCAATAAGTCTAGCGTAGGCACCTTTCTTTTCCCTTAAGATTAATTTTGTAGATTATTTCTTTTCCTTTAATAGAATGAGCATTTTATTCTCTTACATATGATCATCACACTGCATTGCATTAAAAAAAAAAAAATAAAATAAAAAAAAAAACATGCCAAACTAAGCACAAGCTATACCAATGATTTGAGGCACCCTTTGTAGCCACATCATATCTCCTTTTACCTTTCAAATATACAATCCTTTCTTCATAAACCACTTTGATCCTCGTATAACGATAGACCTTTCTTTCTTCAACCTACATCTACCTAACCTTGGGATGGGGCAGTGTGCAACTTATGCAATTCTAAAAAGCTTGAGTTATTTAAAAAGATCAAAATAAAAAGAAAAAAACAAAAATAAATAAATAAAAGTGTACAAAAGGGTAAGTGTTCCAATGTCTTTGACATGAAAATTTCTTCGATATGAACACGTCTCATATTGCGTCTCTTATCGAGTGCTCGGTACCGTGCCTAAGAAACATGAATGCCAAGTGAGTGATAGACCGCATGATCGGGATTGCCCACACTCATAAAAATAAAAATAAATGCTAAAGTAAAAAAAAAAGAGAGCTAAAAAAGAGAGGCAAGCCTCAAGCATAAAAATATAATGATTCAAAAGCGAGGTTGCACACCTTGGGGGCTTATCTAGGTTCTTGAGCCTTTATCCCTTTCTTCTATAATCTTTATCCTAACCACGTTACAACCCTAAACCTTGAGTCAAGTTTATACCTTGAGTCGTGTTAAGTCAATGAGTTGAGTCAACGCTAAACCTTAGGTCAACCCTAAGATAATTAAAGAGATTAGCAAAGTTCTATTGTCAAAAATAAATACAGGTGCAGCTGAATAGGGAAGACCCTACCCCAGCGCCAGACAAAAACATCTAGCGTCTAGCAATAGCTTTTAGCGCATGGCGCTAAATCCTAGTGTCTGGCGACAGAGTCAATTCTTGGCGTCAGAGATATTTCAGCAGCGACATAGCTCAAAGCCCCTATAAGCAATTTCGGGTTCCTTGGTACGCCAGTTAGCCCCTATAAGCAATTTGACATGATTAAGTAGTCAGTTTGATTACAATCACAATAAGTAATCGACCTGATGAAAGATCGTCTCACTTAGCTTAAAGCGCCTAAGCGTTGGCTTATCACGAACATAATGGTTCATAAGCAGCAAACCGACGACGTACTGGCTTAGCGGAAGCAAAGTTCAAGCGAGCTTTAGAGATCGACAGGCGTTGGTCTTTGGAAATTTTTCTTCAGAATATTATCGCAACAAACGTTCAAGTATAAAAAAAGCTCCATTGTTCAGAGATGCGTGGACATATTATTCAAGATCTTTTGGTCAGAGATGCGTCGACAATCCTTTCAAGATCTTTTGTTCAGAGACGCATGGACATATTATTTAAGCTCTATTGTTCAGAGACGCGTGGACATGTTATGCAAGCTCTTTGTTCAGAGATGCGTGGACATGTATTTCAGGCTCTATTGTTCAGAGACGCGTGGACATATTATTCAAGCTCTTTTGCTCGAAGACGCGTGAGCATCTTATTATCAAGCTCTTTGTTCAGAGACGCGTGGACACATCATTCAGAAGTTTATATCAATCAAAGCTCTTTGTTCTGAGGCGCGTGAACATATCCAAAAAAAAGAAGCTCTTTGTTCGGAGATGAGTGAACATCGAAACAGCAAGATGGCGTTCCATAGATTGTGGAAAGTTGTCAAAAAGCAACTGAAGGTGATTTCAGGCGAAGTTGCCTTCGATCGTGTTCCCTTAGACGTGGAGTATTATCATAGCGGAAGGAGATGATTTCAAGTGAAGTTATCTTCAATAGTATTCCCTTGGACGTGGAGTATTATCATAGAAGAAGAGGATTGTTTCAAGCGAAGCAATCTTCGATGGTATTCCCTTGGACGTGGAATATTATCAAAGCGGAGGAGGATCGTTTCAAGCAAAGCAGTCTTCAATATTGGAAGAAGTTACAAGCATAGCGGTTTTCAAGCGGGATGGCATTCTCTTGGCAAGAAGTCATCAAAATAACGGCAAAGTGGCAGCAAATCGGTTACCTTCATAGACGTGTGCCCGACGGTGCAAGATACGCGTTTCTTAATTCTTTTATCTGTTTAAATAATGCTAGTTTGCAGGTATCGGCGTTGCAAGAGTGGTTTAGGATTGCAGAACGTTCTGAATCATTCTCCGTCCCTATCGATACTTTCACTTTTGTTTTCGAAACTTGCGTTTCTCCAAACTCAGTCAAAGTGGGGGCTTCTATAGACACCCATTTGTGTCTCCCCCAAACCAAACCCAGTGATGAGTACCTTTCACGTCGAATCATAATCGAATGAAGTGAAAGTGTGGAAAGTTTAGTGTTGCGGATAGTTTTAATTTCTTTTCTCTTCTCTCTATTTTTGAAAACTTATTTTAAGAAAAAAGCCAATCCAGTTTGGTTGGTAAATTATATGAGTCCAATAGTAGTGTAGTTTGATGGGGTTTGACAAGAGCTTTCCAACGATATATTATAAGCCCAATTTCGATGAATAATGAGGAAGTTATGGCCAAATTACAGAACTGAGCCCGATTTGAGCCTTATATGCGGCCCAATGATATAGGGGAGGGCCTTATGTAGATTTTTCAATCCTAATTCGATTAACATTGATAAATTGACTTTTGTTGACTTTTTAGAATTTTAATTAGAATCAAAGAACATTTGGAGGAAAAATAAGATTTTATCCTCTTGTACAACAATTTTTATCTGATTTTAAGAAAACGCGTGAATTTCTGAATCAGCGCCAAACGCCAGCTGTAGCGCATGGCGCTACGCTTGGCGCCTGGAGCTAGCATTAGCGCCTGGCGCTAATGTTGGCGTCTGGCGCCAATAGCCAGCGTTAGCGCTAATTAGATTTTATCTACGCTAGAACTCTGTTTTGATATTTTATCTTTTTGGCTGATTTTTTTTATCAATAACATCGTAAAAATCCGTTTTCATTCATCATCAATCATCAGTATTCATCTACAATCTACCATTTCTCTCTCTTTCTCTCTTTTTTTCTAAACTAGCTTTTCACAAATATAAAAATTTCGCATTCATTAGATCTAGATACACCTAGCCATATTCGAAGTTGCCTTCGCCCTAGACGTGAAAGGTTTAATTTCTGAGGGTTTGATCCCAAATCTCTCTTTCAATTATTATTTAATTTAATTGTTGTTTATTATTTTCCTTGAAGTTACTAACGCGTGTATTTTGTTATTAGAAAGAGGTATGAGGCATCAAAGTAAGTATTTTGATGGTTTTTTATTGATGTTATGATATAGAGTTCATGTTTAAGTTGTTATTATAATTCCTAGTATCATGTCTAGGGTAATTTTAATATCAAGTATGTTTGTTATGATGCATTTTTTCTCTTCCTAATATCTATGATTGTTAGTATCATGTTAGGGTTAAAGCTTTGATTTTTATTGCTTAGCGACATGCTAGGGTTTGTTATTCATCTTGTTAGTATCATGCCTAGGATCTTGCTATTATTATGCTTTAACATGAATATGTTTATTTTTATGATAATTATTATTATTGTTATGATTGTTATTACTATTATGTTGCTTGATATATATTTATTGTTATTGCTTGATCACGCCTTTTATGCATGTTTAAAGGGAATTTTACCTATAATCACGCTTAATAAGATAATTGATAATCTTGTTTAGGGTTAATTTGATTATAATTCAAGTGATCGCCAATAATAGATTTATTTGTGCATTAATATTCAACCAACATAGATAAACAGGTTTAGGGTAATCCTATTGATTGCATGTTAGTCAGAAAGCGCACATGAATACAATCAGAATAAAGTACAGGCCTATTATTAGGGCAAATTCAATCTCTTTTAGGTTGGATTTGTACCTTCATCCCCGAACCCTATTTGGTTCAAGACCTTATGGAGTTGACGATCTCTTGGATCGTTATGGGGTGTAATCTTCACCTCGTGAACGGTTTACAAGTTCCTTAAAAAACTTGTTGGCGACTGTTTTGCTCTATCTTCTTTCCCTTTGGATGCCACCGTACTTTATTGTATGATCACAATGGGGTTCAAGCTAGGGGATTAACACTTGAAATATTCCCTACACTACCGCTTCAAGTTAATCGTTAAGTAGGTGCCAAAAATATCTCTTTTGCTAACAACGTTGTCTAACTTTTACTATGATTGTCTTTTTTTGTTTTTTTTCGAAAAATCCAAAAAATTGTTTTTATCGTTTTTTTTTCGTTTTCGCAAAAAATAAAAAAATTTAAATAAAAAAAAAGAAAAAAAACAACGCATGTGGTAGATGCTACTCTTGAAGATGCACTTTCTACCTTAGCGCAAGACGAAAAATTGCACGCAATACTATTTTTTATTATGATGATTTGTTTACATACTTCATAATCAAACTAATGACATTACTTCTTATGAGGTTCGTCATTAGAAGTTCGCATCTCTTAATAGGACGTTATCAATATGTTTATTCTTAAACGTGCCTATTTTCGTGTTCATCATGCTTTAGTTATAATTGATCAACCTTGATTTAAGAGTATAATTTATTTATCTCTTCTACGGTTTAAAAAGAAAATCTCGAGAACTTTACTTGGGATGATTGCCTCCCACAAAAAAGAGAGAAATAGAACAAAAAAAAGAGAGTATGATAATATATATATATATATATATATATATATATATATATATATATATATATATATAATTCTAAAAAAAGGAGAAAAATAAGGAATGATAAAATCGAGAAAATGATTTAATTATTTCTTGGACTTCACATTCGGAGGCCATCATTCTTTTTATGCAAATAGTAATATATTATCCTTTAAAGATGAGCAATATGAGAATAATAATTTCAAAAAAAAAAAAACGATATAGATCTCTATTGTAAGCTAAATGACCAACAAATACCATAGTATTTTTGATCATTTTAAGGAGTGTGTTCGAGTCGATTAATATATTTTTAAAAATTTGATGAGCATTTTCAATCCAACTTTCTTTTCTTTCTCTTCTACTTTTTTCGAAAACAATTCGTTTAAAGTAAAATCCTTAGATGATTACCCTGTTGAAGTCAATACAAATCATGACATTCCATTAATGATTGTTCATGATTTTTTTGACATTCTTCATCATCAAACTTGCTTAAAGTGAATTCGTAGTACAAGGATTAAAAAGAATAGAAATAAAACAATCATTTTGACTTTAATTCATGTTTGAATGCTTGGCAGAAAAGGTTTAAGTGAACGCGCTCAATTTCCGTGATACACATTACTAGATCATCTTCCACATTCGCATACTAGTCCAATCATGGGTGACAAAGCAGCATTGGAGAAACTTAGAGAGGAACTCCGAAACCTAAAGGCCCTACGAGAAGAAGAAGCCCAAATGAAGGCTCATAAAACGGCAAAAAAGGCTAAAATAAAAGCAGAAAAAGAAAACATTCTTCAAGAAAAAGCAAGAGCCGAAAGAGTAGAGGCCTTGGAGAAACTTGTCCTTCGAGCTAACTCAGGGAATAAGTACTTCAATTATGAGCTTGCACCACAACCTAGTGGCAAGACTCTCCCAGAAAAGTTCTTGACTACGGATTTGCCAACCTTTAAGGTTACAGACAATTCTAGGAATCACTTAATGAGCTTTATTGGAATTATCGCATTGAAAGGGGTTGAGCCAAGCCTATATGCATGTACTTTTCCTCTTTCATTGGACCCAACTGCTAGATCATGGTTTTATAACCTCGATGCAAAACAAACTTCCACTTGGAGTGACGTTGTAAAAGCGTTTTTAACCCAAAGTGGAGATAACATCGAGCTCACAACTACCTTGCGCGATCTCGAATTGCTTAAGCAATGGGAAGAAGAAGGCTTCATTGACTTCTTTTCCAGGTGTCGATCAAAGGTTGCCCTTATTCCACAAAAACCTCCGGATCATGAACTTGTCCCAAAGTTCATAGACAATGTAATACCCCGTATTTTCATACGTATTTTCCTAATTAATTAATTAATTATTATTTTCTAAAAAGGGTATTTTAGTAATTCAACTTACTATTTAAATCTTGGAGCCAAAATAATATTTGAATTTTGGCGCCAAAAGTATTTTAAAAACAAATTATTATTTTGGATAAGATTTATTATCCATTTATTTTATTTTAAAAACCGGATTATTTATATATTTTGGATATTTTAATTAAGGCAAAAGCTATATTTTATTATTTTAATAAGTCTGAAAATCCCATTTATTTGACTAATAAATTTCGGATTTTCCTATGTGAAAATCTGATTTTATTAGTTAAATTATTTGGTGAATATTTGGTATTTTATTATTTAATTATTTATTACAATAAATATTTTTTACACAATTATTTTAATTCCTTAAAACTAGCAAAATATTTTCCTTCTTTAAAAAAAAAAAAAAAAAAAAAAGCAAAATAATTTCCTAAATACTAAATAGAAGGGCCGAAAATATGAGCTTAGGAAAGCTCAAAAATTTCGGCCATCCCATGTAGATTTTGGAAAAAATATTTTGGTAATTTGTATTTTTAATTATCTCCTTAAAATCTCTTATTTTCCTTAATTCTAATTCTCCATCTTTTTAATATCCAATCATTATATTTTCTTGCCATTCATTCTTCTTAATTATTCCCCAAGTAATTCCAATTTCCTTAATATTTTTCATGATATACATACCTTCCATATTCAATTTTACACAATCTCTTGAATATTGAAACTTTCCTTAAATCTGTACTCACTTCTCCAAGTAATCCCTTAAACCCTACTTACCATAATTCTTCCTACATTTTCCTACCATAATTCTTTCATGAGCTAGCCTATAAATACCCCTTCATACCTCTCACATTCTTCACACCAATTTTCTTCTTTTCTTCTCCTCACTTTTACACAAATTATTCCATTTATCTTTGAATCCAATTTTAGGGCACTTCTGTTCAGTTTTGGGGTATTGACGTTTCACAGAAAATTGTTCCTCTCAAAAAATCCTTGAGTTTAGGCTCAAGAATTACCCAATTTGAAGCTATAACAAAGGATTTATAGCCTCTGCAATTTCTGCCTCCTTTTTCCAACGGAAATCCAATTCTTCTTTCTCCTTGGTTTCTTATCTTTCTTCTCCTTTTCTCTTATTCAATTATTATTATTATTATGGGAGATTAATATAAAATTATTATGAGTAGTTTTAATTATATAAAATCTGATTTTAATGATGTTCATGTTGAATTAATTTAAAAGATTCATGTACATATGGTTGGGAGGGTTTAATTTAATTGTTTGTGATTGTTTGATAACCTTATATTAATAAAGGTTATATTTATTTAATTTGTAGGGTGTCTTTGATCAAGCTACTTGAGAGTTCTTTTGAAGTGATTTTTGGCTAAGCAAGGATCAAGGTACGTTTGGTGGCTAGATACCTTGAAAGTGATCGATTTGAATGAACATGTTTGAATGACTTATGTTGCTTGAATTAAGTTGACTTGAATTATGGTTTATGAAATAAAAGTATGTTTAAAAGATTTTTTTTAATAATCGAATTGGAGTATTGATTTTCATAACATGTTTTGATTAATTAATTTATTATTCAATGTTTAAAAAGGGATTGATTTTAAAAGCATGTTGGATTTATTAAAAAGGAGTTTGGATTGTTTTCATTAGAGGTTGAATTATTGGGTTAAAAAGAGGATTTATTGAATCATTGAATTATTATTATTATTATTAATTCTTTATAAGCATGTTAGTAATCCCACTATGCGGATTTGGTCTATTGATAAGGCCTTGGACTTTGTATGACCGGGTCTTTCCTCAAGAATAGCCTTGTAACATAAGAAGACTAGCTTGGGGGGTGTGCACACTTGGGAGATGAAATGGTTTAATTGGTTTATTATGAGGAATTGGTTTTTATAATATGAGGAATTGGTTTTAAAATAATTGGAATTGGTTTTATTGATTACTGAGATTGGAATATTGGGAATTTGGTTTTAAACCATGAGTGGAATTATTGGAAATTGAATTTAAAAGCATGTTTGCAAATAAATTGAGTTTAATTATCTTGCACTCACCGTACGTAGCATATTTTGCTAACCCGTACTTCTTATTTGTTTTGGTTCGCCTTGCTTGCCGTAATAGTAAGCAGTGTTATTTTAGGCGACGTTAAAAAAGTGATGCATTGGAGTCCCGGGATTTGGTTTCACTAAATTAGGATTCTTGGTCTTGTATTTAATTTGAGTACTCATGACATTAGTTTCAATTTATAATTTTTATTAATAAGAAGAGTTTTGAAGTTTCCGCTGTAAAGTATTGTTTTGTTTAGTAAGTTGAGTAGCCTTGCGTAATCACGCGGCGGTAATACCTCTTAGTCTATCTCTACGGTATAATTATACATATTTTACTGTTATTTCCGTAGAGGGGGATTTGGGGGTGTTACAGACAATATGCCTCCACCATACAAGTGTCATTTACAATACCTTGGTTTAGACACATTTCAAAAGTCTATACTGTGGGAACATTAATTGAAAGGGACTTGATAAATATTAGTTGAGACGAACAATACAAGAGGGGGGGGTGAATTGTATGTGAGTTCCTAGTGACTACTTTTGCAGAATAATAAAACAATGCATATAGGAACTTGCAAAGACACACAAATTTTACGAGGAAACCTTCCATAGACGAACTGCAAGTAAAACCTCGACCCTATCTAAGGGATTTCAGCCACAAACAACTTCACTATACTGAGGCAAACACCAAGTTACAACCTACTATAACCAGACCTTTACTCTCAAGTTCCAGAACGAACTTGCTACACAGCAGGACCCTATCCTACCCAATCTAAGTACCACACTTAGATTCCCTCGTACTCCCAAAGTACAAAAACTCTCAGCTTCACACTACAAGCTTACACAAACTGTATGTAAATATTAAACACACAAACACCCAAATAACCCAACCAATACAAGTAATGAAACCTAGTATATGATAGGCAAGCTATGCACAAAATTCGAAACTAATATGACAAGGTTAGAATCTTGGTAAACTTACTCAATTAAGGCTCTGTGATTTCTCCACGCATAAACTCACACAAACCTAAAACAATTTGATCTCTACTATTTATACAAGTACAACTTTTATAGCAAGTAGTTTTTCTAAAAGATAAATAAGTTAACTTGCCTTATCTTAAAAACACGGTTTGAGTAAATCTTATTTGGAGAAAGTCGTTTCCGGAAAATAAGATAGAAAGAAAAATATAAATAGAATAAAATCTTTTTAAAAAACTGATTTTAAGAAACAAATTTTAAATAAAATCTTTTCATAAAATCTATCTTTTTATCTTTTCCAATTTTATCTTTATTTACCAAGCAACTTGTCACGCTTCTAATAAATTTCGTGCATAACCTACTTAACATATTTAACAATAAATCTAGAAGATAAAATCTTAACTAAATAATATTGTTGCGCCATATTCTTCATAGGTAGGTTACTTGGGCTTCATGCAGACTAATTTCCTAAAGGAACTTACTGTCTTCACTAGCAGTCCAGGCTGACACCTCAGCATGCTGTCTTCAAGTTCCTGTTAGGGAACGTTCCTGTTAGGGAACTTAGTTCTTGTTAAAGAACTCTTCTTCTTCTTGGTTTAACTTTCTCTTTAAAAGCTTCTTTTTGTCTTCTTAGCTCAAGTTACTTCTTCCATCACCAGGATCAACTTCACCTAAACTAATTAAACACTTAAAAACCTTTAATAGTTGACTTTGCTTTATTTTAAGTTCATCATCATCAAAACCTTTAAGCTTCAACAATATCCCCCTTTTTTATGATGACAAACTTAAGCAAACTCATGAGAAAAGTTAAAACAAATAGAATGACGTATTTTGTATTTTTGATTTATAGACAAAAAGTAAACACACAACTGAAATTCAAAATACCAAAACAAGAAAAGCATAAATAAACAAAACAGAACATAAATTAAACGAAGAGATTAAACTAAGCTACTTGGCATCATATCAGAAGAAATTTATGATACTTTCTCAACTGGAACCTAGAACAACTTCAGCTACCAAGTTTGCTTCTTCTAGTCCCGCTTTTGGCATTATCAAAAAGTCCTGTTTTTTTAAGTTTAATCAAGAATCTAGCCACAACCCACAAGCAATTCATCGAGTGTGGGAAACTGAAGGCAGCGCTGCTAACTTCCCTTAAGCAAGTTCCACTTCCCTGCATATGTGTTCAAAACATACACATACACAGAAGTATAGGCAAATTTCCAACTATTCATTTAAAAAAACAAAAAGATTTAACATCCTGCTGAACAATTTTAAAAATATTATAACCAAAAGTAATTGTTCCAAAAACTAAAACATAAAGTGAGATTATTCATGACTAAGATAGAAAAACATAGAATTGTCTAGGTTAGAGATAGGCTAGAAAGGGCTAGGTTGAAAATAGGATAATCTAGGTTTCAAGGAACTCCAAAATCTTCTTGTAGTCCTCCTTTGTTTGTTGTGCAAAATCTTCCAGTTTGTCTTCAAGGCTCTTCAGTTTTTGTTGGAGCTCCTCCTTCTGTTCCTTCAGAGCCTTGCCCTGTTCTTGCAAAAGCTTCTTATGCTCTTTTAGTTCTTTTCCCTGCTCCTGCACAAGCTTTTCCACTTTTAACACTTGAAGTTTTCCAACAGATTCCTTCATCTGTTTCTCAACCCTTTCCATCCTATCCACCATTTCTGCAACTTGCCCATCAAGGATACCTTCCTCAACATCCAGCTCTAGAGGCTGTTTCATGCTTGTCTGAGGAACAGAACCTGCATATATCCTTTTACTCTTCCTTACTGCCTGCTCAGGCACCTCTTTCTCTTTTGTTTTTCCTGTTACCTTTTCTTTATTTTTCTCCCCCTTCTCTATTCTTTGAATTTTCCCTTTCACCACCTCCAAACTCAGTCCAGCCAGAGTTTCTTCATTTATCACATTCTCTGGCTTTTCATCTAGAGTACCATACTTAACCTTCAGAACTACACCAACACTTTCAAACACAGTGGACAAAATAGCTCCATAGCCCACCTTTGTTCTACTCGGAACACAATGTGCTAAGTGCTGATACATTAGTGCAGGAAAATTTATCTTAATCTTCTTAGACAAATAGGAAATTACAGCCATATCCATCAAACTAGCTTCCCCCTTCTTTGCAGTTCTTGGCAAGATGGTTTTCTTAACTAAATTGAACAATTTGTTCAATGGGCTTAAATCAGTGTCTCATTATTTTCTTCCCCCTTTGACCACCAAGGGCTTCAACAATGTCACCACTCAGGTAATTTCCAACTTTAACACTAGCTTTACCTTTAATGTAAGTTTCATAACCCTTAGTTGGAGTTTTTAGAATTTTACCTAGGGTTTCAACATTTAATTCAATTTTTACACCACCAACTTCACTCGAAATTACCCCCAATTTTGCTGGAAAATTTTGACAAAATTTATTCATAGCAATTGGATACAAGTAATTATCAGAAACTTTTTTTAACAAGTATTCCCAGCCTTGGAACTTAACCAAATCAAGAAACTCTAGGAACCTAGATTTTCTACACCAATCAAGATCAATACGGTGACCAACAACATACCTTCCTACTTGTGACTCAAGTTTGGCTTGATGAGCAACTTCCTCTTCTTCGTCATCCTTTTCTGATTCCTCCTTTTATGAGTTGTTGTTTTCTTCTTTCTCTCCCTCACCCTCATTCATCTTTTCTCCTTCTTCATCATCCTCTTTATTTTCCTCTGGTTGTTTCCGTAGATCAAAATTGTCAACTTCTTCCATCTGTTCTTCAAGTGACTTCCCTTTTAATTTCTTCTCTTTCCATTCTTTCAGTCTTTGAAGATCACTTGAAACCGATGACTCATCTTTGTCGTTCTTACTCTCTAATTCTTTAGGTTTGGACGATGAGGTTTTAGGATTTTCAGTGGCTTTGATTGAAGTGGAAAAGGATTTGTAGTTAACCATGGCTAAGGGAGAGGTTTCCTCTTGAATTGTGTTTTCTGAGCTTTGAGAGTTTTCTAATGACACGATTTCAGCAATGATGACCATGGTTTTCGAAAGATGGTTTTAAGCTTAGATGGGTTTTTATTGAAAAGGGGTTAATATGATTTGACAGTGAGGTGAAAGTGGTGGGTGAAAGATTCCTTTTATAATTAATGAAGCGGTGTGAAGGAATTTAAGAGGTTTCACTATTCAGTCATTAATTGAACAAATTCAATTAATTTTCCAAATTTAATTTTGTAGGATGAATTTGCCAAATTCTTTTTCTTTCCAAATTCATTTAATTTCCAAAAACAACTTTCCGAAAATAAAACACGCTTTCTACACATGTGCAATGTACATAATTACTAACTTATAAAGTTAGGTGTTTTAATGAACTTACCTTCAGTAATTAACAACAGTGACACTTCAACTATGCTTAGCACACCAAGATTGTGCTCAATGCTCTTTTTGCTCTATTTACATTATTTTTGACTTTGCCATATCTTGGAACTTCAGAAGCAATCAATTCAGCTTGATCATCCCAAGTTCCAATCTTAATTTCTCAAATCTTTCTTTGCTCAAGGGCTTGTTTAGAAAATCTGCAATTTGATTTTCAGTATGACAAAATTCTAACTTAATATTCCCTTGCACCACATTATCTTTTAGAAAGTGATGCCTAATGTGGATGTGTTTTACCTTTGAGTGTCAAACTAGATCCTTAGAAATACATATAGCACTAGTATTATCACAGTAAATAGGCACACATTCAAGAATAATACTAAAATCTCTAACCTGTTGCTTTATCCAAAGTACTTCTGAACAACATGCTGTTGCTGCCACGTACTTAGCTTCAGCTGTAGACAATGCAACTGTGTTTTGCTTCTTGGAACCCCAAGAAACTAAACAAGGTCCTAAAAACTGTACCATAACTGAAGTGTTTTTTCTATTAACCAAATCACTTGCATATTCAGCAACAGTAAAGCCATTTAAATCAAAGGAGTCACTTCTAGGATATAAGATACTCAAGTCATCAGTTCCTTTTAAGTATCTAAAGATTCTCTTTACTGCTTTCAAGTGAGACTCTTTTGGGTTTGCTTGTAACCTGGAACACAAACCTACAGTAAAAGATATGTCAGGTCTACTAGCTATTAGATAAAGTAGAGAACCTATCATACCTCGATACATAGATTGATCAACACAAGTTCTAGTTGGATCTTCATCCAATCTAGTTGCTATACCCATTAGAGTGTTATTGGACTTAGCATTATCTAGCTTGTATTTCTTGATCAGTTCCTTAATATATTTTTGTTGATGGATTATGATTCCTTCTTCAGTTTGCTTGATTTGCAATATGAGGAAGAAATTTAATTCTCCCATCATACTCATTTCAAATTCTCCACTCATAAGGTCAGCAAAATACTTGCATAGAGATTCATTAGTTGCACCAAATAAAATATCATCAACATAAATTTGTACAACTAAGATATCAGTTCCATTTGACTTTAAAAACAAAGTTTTATCAATTTTACCACGTTTAAAACCATTTTTCAAAAGGAACTTTGATAACCTTTCATACCATGCTCTAGGAGCTTGCTTCAACCCATAAAGAGCTTTGTCAAGCTTATAGACATGGTCTGGGAACTTTGGATTTTCAAATCTAGGAGGTTATTCCACATAGACTTCTTCATTTAGAAATCCATTTAGAAATGCACATTTAATGTCCATCTGGAACAACGTGAATCCCATATAAGCAGCAAAAGTAATGAGTAAACGAATAGCTTCTGACCTGGCTACTGGTGCAAATGTCTCTTCATAGTCTATTCCTTCTTGTTGATTGAAACCTTGAAAAACAAGTCTTACCTTGTTCCTGACAATAATACCATGCTCCTCCGGCTTATTCCTAAACACCCATTTTAGACCAATAGTCTTCTTACCCTTGGGTCTAGGTTCCACATGCCAAACTTCATTTCTTTCAAACTCATTTAATTCAGCTTGCATAACATTAATCCAGTATGCGTCAGTTAAAGCTTCGACATAGCTCTTAGGTTCCATAGAAGAAAGGAATGCATAAAATGCACAAAAGTTCCTAAGCTGAGATCTAGTATGAGTTCCTTTTATAATATCACTCATGATTGCATCTACGGGATGTGATTTCAGATGTTTCCATCGCTTTGGAGTAAAGTCCTTGACTGGATACAATCTTTCCTGATTGTTGTTGGCTGGTTCTTCTGTAGGAACTCTGTCTTGAATCTCAGTTGGTACTTCAACGGAGGTTCCTCATTTTGATTTTCATTCTGATATTGATTCTGTTCTTGAGGTGGAATTCCTGGTGCATTCTCCACTTCAGGTTCTGCATTTGCTTTTGGATTCGTTTCTCCTACATTTTCCACTTGCTGCTTCTGCAATGATGATGATTCCTCATCTGGATCCTGCTTGCACACAAGTCCAATTTCAATATCACATCACAATCCTGTACATCAGACAACTGTTCAGTTTCATCAAATATAATATGTACAGATTCCTCAACACACATTGTCCTTTCATTATATACTCTATATGCTTTACTATTTGAGGCGTATCTTAAGAATACTGCCTCATCACTACGTTCATCAAATTTTCCCAGGTTCCTTTTACCATTATTATGAACAAAGCATTTACATCCAAAAGATCTAAAGTAAGAGATATTAGGATTTCTCCCTTTGGTTAGTTCGTAAGGAGTTTTGTTGGTGATGGCTGCAATAGATACTTTGTTAAGAATAAAGCAAGTTGTATTCACTGCTTCTGCCCAGAAGTTCCTAGGCAGTCCACTTGAGATCAACATTGTTCTGGCCATAACTTCATGTCTTTTGTTCTTACGTCCCACAACTCCATTCTATTATGGAGTTCTTGGTGCTGAGAAGTTGTGATCCATTCCATGCTTAGTGCAAAATTCATCAAATCTCGAGTTTTCAAATTCTATTCCATGATCTGATCTGAGGTGAATTAATGGATTACCTGTTCTTCTCTGTTCTTTCTTTACAAAAGCTACAAATTCATCAAATGTTTCATATTTGCTAACAAGAAAGAAAACCCAAGTAAACCTTGAAAAATCATCAACAATAACCATTACATATCTTTTACCACTTCTACTTTGGATTCTCATAGGACCACACATATCCATATGAATAAGTTCCAAAGGTCTTTTGGTACTTACCATTTTCTTGGACTTAAAAGAAATTCAAGTTTGTTTTCCTCTAACACAAGCATCACACACTTTTTCATACAGGAACTTAATGCAAGGAAGTCCTTCCACTAGTTCCTTAGATCTAAGTTTATCAAGTAAAGTAAATCTTGTATGGCCAAATCTTTTGTGCCATAGTAGATGATCATTCTCAATAACACTAAGACATGTTAAACTGCATTTAGGAACCTTGTTAAGATAAATAACATATGTGTTTCCTTTACGAGTTCCTTCTTAAATTATGTTCCCAGTGTCATTGTGAATGATTCTGCATTTACTAGAAGTAATGCTTATAGAGTTACCTTTAATTTGTCATAAAATTGTGAAATACTTAACAAGTTATGTTTTTTAACAAGTTGTGTTTGAGACCCTCGACCAAATATACATTATCAATAGCATGAGAACTTGACCTTCCTACTTTGCCAATGGCAACTATATCTCCTTTCATGTTATCACCAAAGGTCACAGTTCCACCATAGTAGGCATCCAGTGAGAGAAATCTAGATTTGTCTCCAGTCATGTGCTTAGAACAACCACTATAGAGGTACCAAGTGTTGTTCCCCCTCACTGGAACCTGCAAGAGAAATCAAACCTTAGTGCCAGGAACCCAGGTTTCCTTGGGTTCCTGTGTAACAGGAGTAGGTTCACTCTTCTTGATCCAAATCTATTCTACATGTTTTACATTTTTCTGTGTACTCTTTTCTTTCTTAGGACACTTAACCTGTTTAATTATGTCTTGTATTGCCACAGAAATAACAAACAATACTACTAGGCATTTCAACATACTTATTTTCCTTTTGGAACTTCTTTTTGAAACCCAAACCTTCTGTTCTCTTGATTTGAGCTTTGGTGATCCAATCTGAAACTATATACTCTATAGGTTGTTTACCTTTCCTAGCCCTGTCGAGTTCTCCCTCAAGTCATGCCTTATCCGTTCTTAGATCTTCCAAATTAGATTTTAGTTTTTCAAAATTCGGATATTGAGCAAGTGGAGAAAACTTCAGAGTTAGGAGCATCAAGACAAAGTTTCATTAAGGACAGTTCCACATTTAACATTATATTGTCATGTTTCAACCTATCTATAGTCTCTTTCAAAATTTTATCATCATCAAACAGACTAAAGAACCTATATTGAATATCAAATTTCATGTTATCAACCCACTCACTGTTTTCTTTATAAGTTACCAAAGCTTCATCGCTTTGCTGTTTGGCTCTATGTAATTCCTTCAAATCTTCTTGAATTTCCAATACAACATATATTAAGTTTTCTTTAGAGAAGTGTCTTAGGTCTTTTTGACAAAGCCATACCTCAGATTCCAATTCCTTCAGTTTTGCATTTTCATCTGTTTTCGCCATCAAGCATAGATGGGCAGATTCTTCTAATGGTTGGTCCTCTTCTTCTTCTAAATCTATATCTCCCCAAGCAGCTAGCATAGCTTTCTACACATTGTCCTTTGTGAAGTAAGGCTTATAGACTCTTGACTCCTTGGATTGCTCTTTTCCTTTTGTCTTTCCTTTATCACCTTCCTTAAATGGACAGTCCTTAATGAAGTGATCTTTAGCCCACACTTGAAACAAGTCGTGTCTCTGGAATTTGTGTTCTTCTGGTTCCTATCAAAATTCCTATTGTTCATCATCTTTTTAAATCTTCTTACTAGCATTTCCATCTCTTCCCCATCAACTTCTGAGTCCTCATAATCCTAAGCCTTTAGAGAAAGACTCTTGTTCTTGGAACTTTCAGTATTAGAACTCAGATGAAGTTCATGAGTCATCAATGATCCATCTAGTTGTTCCATGTTGAACTTGGTAAAGTCCTTAGCTTCCTACATGGCAGTAACCTTGATCTCCAGCGTTCATCTTATGGTAGGCTTCTTAAGATCTTTCTTGCCTGTTCGTCAATAAGAATGTGTCTGACAAGGGAATTCAACTCGTTAATAATATCATTAAACCTAGTAAACATTTCCTCTATAGATTCCTTAGATTGCATTTCAAACCTTTCATATCTAGACATTAATAAATCAATTTTAGAATGTTTTACCTCATTAGTACCTTCATGAGTTACCTCTAGTAGATCCCAAATCTATTTAGCAGACTTGCATCCCATGATACGATTATGTTCATGAGGTCCAAGTCCACTATGTAAATACTTTATAGCTAAAGCATTTAACTTAAGTTTCTAATAGTCTTCCTTTTCATAATCAGAAATAAGTTTAGGAGCTACCTCGTTCTTTTAATTGGTTGCAGTTATTTCAAAATCACCAGAGTCAATAACAAGCCAAACCTGGTAATTTTCAGCCTTGATAAAGATCTTCATCCTGTTCTTCCAGTAGGTGTAAAACTTACCATTTAACATGGGCAGACGTTGGGTGGAATACCCTTCTTCAAGTTTCTCCTTGTAATTCATCTCTTTAGGAACTTACTCACCAAAGTTATCTTCTTACACGTGAGAACCATGCTCAGATACCAATTGTTAGTTGAGACGAACAATACAAGAGGGGGTGAATTGTATGTGAGTTCCTAGTGACTACTTTTGCGAAATAATAAAACAATGCATATAGGAACTTGCAAAGACACACAGATTTTACGAGGAAACCTTCCATAGACGAATTGGAAGTAAAACCTCGACCTTATCTTAGGGATTTCAACCACAAACAACGTCACTATAATAGGGAAAACACCAAGTTACAACCTACTATAACCAGATTTACTCTCAAGTTCCAAAACGAACTTGCTACATAGTAGGACCCTATCCTACCCAATCTAAGTACCACACTTAGATTCACTCATACTCCCAAAGTACAAAAACTCTCAGATTCACACTAGAAGCTTACACCAAAATGTATGTAAATATTAAACACACAAACACCCAAATAACCCAACCAATACAAGTAATGAAACCTAGTATATGATAGGCAAGCTATGCACAAAATTCGAAACTAATATGACAAGGTTAGAAGCTTGGTAAACTTAATCAATTAAGGCTCTGTGATTTCTCCACACATAAACTCAAAAAAAACTAAAACAATTTGATCTCTACTATTTATACAAGTACAACTTGTATAGCAAGTAGGTTTTCTAAAAGATAAATAAGTTAACTTGCCTTATCTTAAAAACACGGTTTGAGTAAATCTTCTTTGGAGAAAATCTTTTCCGGAAAGATAAGATAGAAAGAGAAATATTAAATATAATAAAATCTTTTTAAAAAACCAACTTTAAGAAAAAAATTTTAAATAAAATCTTTTCATAAAATCTATCTTTTATCTTTTCCAATTTTATCTTTATTTACCAAGCAACTTGTCACGATTCTAATAAATTTCGTGCATAACCTACTTAACATATTTAACAATAAATCTAAAAGATAAAATCTTATCTAAATAATATTGCTACGCCATATTCTGCATAGGTAGGTAACTTAGGCTTCACGCAGACTAAGTTCCTGAAGGAACTTACTGTCTTCACTCGCAGTCCAGGCTGACATCCCATCATGCTGTCTTCAAGTTCCTGTTAGAGAACTTAGTTCTTGTTAGAGAACTCTTTTTCTTCTTGGTTTAACTTTCTCTTTAAAGGCTTCTTTATGTATTCTTAGCTCAAGTTACTTCTTCCATCACCAAGATAAATTTCACCTAAACTAATCAAACACTTAAAAACCTTTATTAGTTGAGTTTGCTTTAGTTTAAGTTCATCATCATGAAAACCTTTAAGTTTCTACAATAAATTAAACCATGAATCATATAGATGAACTTGATTTTTAGAGAGGAATTCACCTACATCGGAAACGGACAAAGCTCAAAGACACAATCTCAAGAAGTTGTCAAGAATTCAAGATGTAGCACCCTAGGTCTTGTTTTGTTTCTTTCCTTTGTTTTTTTCATGAAAGACTAAGAGATTCATGCTGTCGAATCTACTTATTTTGTACCCTCATTAATTAATGCATAAAAAATATATTTTCAAGTACGTCTATCTTGTTCTCTTTTAAATCACTTTATTGTTATTGACTTGAATTAGATAAATCGTATACATACAAACAGGCAATATCAAAAGGCATACATACTCAGCACTTTATGAATCTTGATGAGCTTTGGCTTACAAGATGTATTGAATGAAAAGAGGTCTTTCTTAGGCCCACAAAGAAAGGATATGATGATTTCACTAACACAGGAGGCAAATTGAAACTCCACAAATATAATCCCATGTTCTTAACCTTAATGAAAATCCATGTTTTTGGCATCCCTTTTGAGCCTCGTCAATTAAGCCTTAGTTATTTTACCTACATTATTCCATACCTTGGGATGGGAATGGTACAAAGATATAAATAGGAAATTGGGGGAACAAAACATAAAAGGGGGACACAAATTTAGTCTAAATCCATAAGGAAAGATCAAATGCAAAAGAAAAAAAATCGTTCTAAACCCAAAACAACACTTGTTAAAAAAAGAGAGAGAGAGAAAAAATCTAAAGAGAGATGACAAGGAAATGGCACCTAATGTAGGAAGTTGCCACACAAAGCAGAAAGGTTTAAATTTGAGAAACACCAAAAGTAAGGGATTTTGGGAGTATCCTTAAAGCCTTTCCATTGTTCATAACCTTAATCCTAGCCATATTACAACCTTGGAAAGGCCCTCCTTTAGGTAGACCATAACCATATACCAAAATCATCATTCCATGAAAATATGGCCAATCTTAGGCCTTTGCACATATGGACCTACTATTGAGTAGTCATGCCCATATATAAAATGCATAAGTGTAGAGTTATGATTACAAGATCATATTAAAAAAAAATCAAATGATTTGGATGATTTGATAGCACTTGGCTTGATTACATCATGTTAGTAAAGCAATCGAATCAAACTAAATTCGATGTTTTCCATATCTTTTGCCAAACAAATATGAGATGAAAATGACTTTAAACAAAAAAAAAAAACAATCATCTTATTTTCTTTTAATAATAGGGATATTTATTACCAAGGTAATTCAGGTTCTATATATATTGACTAGAAAGAAAAAGAGTTAACAAGATGAATTTATTTGATATATCAACAGCCTTGACGTCAACTTTAGATGTCTTTTACAACCCTTGAGCATTAGTCTTCTCACTTATCATGAGTAACTAATATGTCCGCCTGCGTGGGATATATCCATATTCTCTAAGCGAGGAACATTGATTGAACATGATCGCTACATGAAAAAATGATCGTTATCGCTATCACACGTATAACTCACTGCCAAGTCATCACGATGATTCAAATATTAAGTCAATATTCCTTGCTTTTCGAAAACATGTCTAATTTTCTTTCTTTATTCTTTGATGGGAAAGTTGGATTCTCCTTCCTTTTTATACAAATCTGTCTTTTTTTGTTCATTTCTTTTTTAGGGGGTAAGTCAGGATGATCCCTCCCATTTGGCAACTAAAATACTCAAAAATAGTATAATTTTTTAGCTCTTTGCCTCAAATTGGGGGCTTAAAAAAGCCAGGACATCCCCACTTCTCTCTATTTACAAATTTGAACACGCAATTTATGTTGCAAAATCAATTTCATGCATAGCTTATTACACCATTTTAATAACTTTAAATGACAAAGGGAAGAATACCACTTCCTATTATTTGACCAAGATAATTAATTATGTTACTTGATCAAATGCAATATTCCGCAAATTGAAAATACAAATCTTGAGGCCTTAAATAAACATGAGAAACATCCCCTATCATATGTATACATGAATTACAAAAGCCGCCTAAGTCTACACTTGGGGGCTTCAAATTAAAAATATAGGTCTTACCTTAACTTTCATTTTAAAATAAGACCATATTTTGGAAAGTGATTCGAATGATTTTATAAATTAATCTAACATTTCACCAAACCTAGGTTTGATAAACATTCTTTTTCAAACTACGGTGCTTATTTAATTGAAAGAAATTCACTTTCTATTAGCAAAATATGACAATAATGATAAACAGAAAAACATAAACAAAATCATATTTACTAAAGTTTGCTCACATTTTCTTATCTTTGTTAAAATAAGTTGAAAATTACAACTTATCTTCATCAATCTTGGACAAAAAAGTCACACTCAATTACGAGCTAGACTTTTCTTTCCATTTTGGGTCCAGTTTTGAAGATAATATAATTATTGGACCCTTTTTCAAATTTTGAATCCTAGCTCGAAATAATATCTTTCTAGCAAAATAATAGTATTCAAAATTTCCTTTCTGAATTTTTGCCTCATTTTCTCAAATAAATAAATTTTCAAATTCTCAATAACCGTTTGGATAATACATGTATATACATAAATATTTCTAAAAGGAATGCATTAAGATTTGACTTCTTCTTGACTCGAACTTATTCTCGCTTAGCTCCCCTGCGAATATTGGCTAAGGGATGGTAAACAAACCACCTACTAGACGAAAATCAAAGATTGATAAGAACAAAGAAAATATTTGATGTTCTAAATCAACTTTGAGAATAAAATCACCACAATGATCTTTACAACCGTTTAGACATTAGGTAAGATTACTAAACCTTAAACACAATTGTTTTGGTTTATAAACAAGCAAAGAACTAACTTGCTTTCTTAAACATGACTTTAACTAAAATGTGAAAGCCATGTCATTGTCCTAAATATCTCGAAACAAAAATAGGACATATACATAGGTCCATCTCAGTATCATATGAATGGCCTAAACAATAGCAAGTCATTAGAACTACTCCAAATTAGGGGCTCCAAGACTTGTGAAAATAGCAAGAATGCGCATAACCCAACACATGGGGGCTCCAATATCCACAAGAAAAAAAATAAATGAGATATTCATGCCATTCGAGCTACTTTCGGGAATCGCCTAAGCTACAAATGGTTTACGTAGATCTCGAGCCTTACGATTTTCAAATGCATCACAATGATTTAATGATCATTTTGTTCCTTTGGAAACTAAGTTTGCAACTGAACTTGGCCATGAAACAAGTTACATATTCGAGCCATTTTCAAGTTCAACTTTATGAACTAATCTTAGTGCATAATTGTTGTTTCAATACTTCAATTTACTAAAGAGATTAGAGAGTATGACTAGTATAGAGCAACAAAATCATGATACTTGCTAATACGAAAGTTTAGTACTCAATCATTCATCATGAAAATTGTATCATAAGACAAACAATTTCATGAGTTAGAATGTAAACAAAAGACTCCTAAATTTGAAATTAAGGAGTTTTTATTATTCTCCATTGTTGCACACATTGGAATTTCGCACGAAGGATAACATCTACTTTCCCGAGCTTCAAAACAGTGAAAAAATTTGAACTCAAAAGAAAGAATTCAAAAGTAGCAAGAATAGACGAAAAATTTGAACAACATTTCATTTTTCCCCTTACTTGTTCTAATGAATGACCAATATTACTAGACTTAGCAAATTTCTTTGTTAAAACTAAAAATGGTCAAAAAAACGATTTAAATACACTAGTTTAATCGTTTTCAAGATCCTAGTTGTTATTAGAATAAGACAAAGCACGGGATTTCTAGAACAATTACAAGCAACATGAAAGGGTCTAATTATTAAAAAAACAAACAATTCATTGAAGTCACCCAACATTGGGGGTTACAATATTCGAAAACATAAAATGGGGGCTCAAAAGCCCGAAGTATAGCTAAACTATTCCAGTTCGATGATCTTTTCAAGAATTTCCTAAAACTAACTTGTTTTGTGGAAATCTTGAAATCACAGTTTATTAGTGAATAATAATAACCATCAGTTATTTTTTATCATTGATAAAACCATTTTTGCAACTTACACATGAAAAAAAAAACATGAGTCGCAAGAACAAATTCATGCTATTATAAAAGTTCAAAATTTCATTTACAATTTAATGCATAGTTGTTGTTCTAAACACTTCAATTTACATTAAAATTAACAAGTATAGTCTATGTGAGCAAAAAAGAGAAATAAAGTTCAAGCACAAAGTCAAAATTGGAATGAAAAAAAAACACATATATGCTTGAAATGCTCATACAAGATCAATACTTTACAACTTCGCATGAAATTTGTTGCAATATATTTCTTAAAATAACGACAAACAAACAAATTCATGAAAACATGTCGAATCAGAAACCCTAACTTCAAGTTAGGATTCTTCATTTGATTTCTTCATTTTATTGACCAAGATCAAAGTCTGGTAAAATAAAAGGAGCAAGATTTACTTTCCTTAGCTTTAAAACGACAACCAAAAATCAAAATTAGAGAAAGAAGAGAAGAAGATAGTGAGCTGCTGATCGCGCTTCTCCAAAAAATTTTTACTAATTCAAATGTTGTGCGCAACTTATTAAGTTGCGCGTGGCATCCCAGCGCAACTTAGTTTCTTGCGCGCGCCTAGCCAGCGCGACTTACTATGTTGCCCGCGGACACTGGTCACTTAAAAGACCAGTACTCTTATTTTGATTCTTTTTGAATTTTTCCCAACAGTTTTGTACGTTGTTAAACGTAATAACGCGTGAATTATCAATATCTTTTAAAATTGCTTTGCATCCAGTAGTTTCTTTTCTTCTTTGATAGTTTTTTGCATCATCTTGCATTCGCACCGTGCTTTGTGCCTTCCTAAGCATACATTTTTAACGTTTTTTGTGAAAGTGTCTTAAGACGTTCTATAGTGGTGCTTTACGTAAAAGCTCCCATTGACAAGTTTGTCATTTTACTGTACTGACTTTATAAATGTCCGACTTTTCTTCTTTTTCACGTCCAAAGAAAAAAGGAAGGTGTCATCATGCAACGTAAAAATACAAGGCGTATCATACGGCATAAAATTGTATGGCGTAGGTGTTGCGTAAAATTTTACTTCAGCCCAAGCTTTGCGAGATCTACCTCTTGGAACTAAAAGGTAGAGGATTACTTAAGGCGTTAGCTCACGAGTTGACAGGCGAGCCGAACCATCAGGAACAGACACTTCTTGTTTGGAAGAAAATACGATAGTTAGTGAGCTTACTGGCTTATCGAACAGTTAGAGTGTCCATCAACCCCTTGTATAAAGAGCGACGAGACGATGTCGCACCTATGTAGTCACGTGCCCCCAGTCCCGAGACACGTGTACTCATCTTGTGGACAAAACTGATGAGAGAGTTGCTGACTTTCTTCTCTGTCATTGGATTTGGATATGTGCCTCCAGTCTCGAGACATGTATTTCTATCTTGTGGACTTCCGGCTTGAATGCCAAAACATTTAGGCTCGAATGCTGAAACATTTAGGCTCTAATGCCGAAAATGCCTTTTTCATATTTTTACTTTGTTAAAGTCAGGCTAAAGTTTCAATGACATATTGAGGGACTTTAGATCAACGATGACATGATTGAGAGGAAATCATCCCCTTTACTCATTTTTTAAACCGATCTCTTCTCATGACTTGACATCACCTAGAACATCTTTACTTGTAAAATTGTTCTACAAATGCAAAGGATCAATCTAGATTCTTTAGCGCATTGAGACTAGAAATAACTTTTCCTAGCCTTAATAGCTACTTGTTTCGAACACTTAGCGAACCAAGGATCGTTTTGACATCCTTAACATTTCTAAAAGATTCTCTATTCTTATTAGGGAACTTCACAGAATGAGTCTCGGATTTATTTCCTTGACTACTTTGATCATCGTCTATTCTAGAATCAATCAAAGTGAGGGCTAGGTTTAGACACCTACTTTTGGCCTCTTGTCCCGAAAGGAAGTGTGATGATGTTACAAAAATCCGTTCTTCATGCTAGATCAAAGTTGAAGTGTTTATGGACTATGAAAAGAATTATGAAGTAAGTTAAAACCCATATTTGATACAAATGTATCTTAGAGTCTTGTCCCATTACTAATTAGGCCTAAAACATATTCATACATGTTTAAACTTGATTAATAACAGACCTAAATGCGTCAAATGCAATGATTGGATCCAATAGAACCTACATTGTTGAAAAACCGAGCCAAAAAGATGAACCAAACATCAAATTCCCATAAAAAGCCTATACCAATGGATATCCCTTTCAAAGAGCTTTCCAACGGTATTTTATAAGCCCAATTCCGAGCCAAAACGAAGAGGTAATGATCAAAACACTAATCAGGGCCCTAAAACCGACACCCTTGCACTCCAACGGACATAACTTTTGATCCAAAACATATTTTAACCTAACTCAAACATAATTGGAAAGTACACATGCAAATATTTCCAATGATATCCCACACGCCTTAATCCGACTCCGAAATAAAAAGTTATGAAAGTTTTAAAAATGCGTTTTCGTATAAGGTAGATCGCAAACCAGCGCAACTCAATCAGTTGCACGCGCCTGGCGCGCGCGATTCATTGAGATATGCAGGACACCTAGCGCGACACAAAGATTTGCGCGCGCCACCTGACGACGCGGCTCTAAAACCCTAAACCTAGATCCCTACGCCTATAAATAGGGGGTCTTCGTTCAGCTCTAAACACACAGAAAAATCACAATATTAAACCATAATTTTTGAAAACCCTAATCTCTCTAAAACCTTCTTACGATCATACTACTTTTCATTCTTTCTTCTCAACTACTCTTCAACCCTAATCCATCCATTGAAGCTCTTGAAGGTACGAAGAAGAAAGAAAGTTCATAAACGCATAAGACAGAGATTTAGCATAAAAGAAGAACGGTTAGTTTCCTTAGCACTTAGATAAATCACTTTTCTTTTATTGTTTAAATAACTTTAATTGATTAATTAGTGTTGTTTGATCACTTTAAACAAAGTTTTGATTAATTAATTCACATAGTACTCTTTTGTTAATCAAGACTAGAATTTGAATAATTAATTGTTGTTTTATCACTTAAGACAAGGCGAATATTTTTTATTTATTGTTCTTTCACGAATATTGATTAAACAAGAATAACGACTTTTGCAATGTAATTCCTAGATGATTAATGCGTATAAATAAAATCAACTAACTTAGTTTTAGGTATCACGTTGCATATATTGTTTGTTGATGAAATTGTAAAAAAGGAAGAGCTAGTAGAGGCCGCACTAGGGCTAGAATAGCGATTCCTCTCTAAAAGGAACGTTATTTTAGTACCCTCGCTCCCGAACTAATTTATGGTTTAATTTATGTAGACCAATTTGGGCATGGGTAAACTTTCGATTTGTGCTAATTATCCCATGAACTCCACATGGGAGAAAGGCATGAACGAGGTTTATGAGTTTTCCTAAAACTCATTGGCGACTCCCTACTTGTTTCTTATAAAAAAAAGCGTGATGACAAGATCAATTCTAATTCAAGGTCCCCCAAACAATCAGGAATTCAAATCCTAATACACCCTAACAAGTGTGAAGTCCTAGGCTTCTAAAGGGCCAATGGGCATCTAAGGAGAAGATCCCCTACGATGGGAACACTCTCCTTACAGTACTTCACTTCACAATATGCACTAAACTCAATACAAAATAATTCGACAATTCCAAATTCTTACGGGAGTCATTATTTAGAATCATTTACTAAAGTTTTTGTGAATCCTTTAAAAATTACGGTGGTGACCTTTTAAAGCATAGTGTACAAAACTTGCAAACCAAGTCAAAACGTAGAGAGAGGCTAATCTCGCATAAAAACAAGGTATAATCCCATCAAGCACTTCTTGCCTCTCTACAAAAAACAAAAAAAAAAAAAGAATGAAGATTGTGTCAATGGCAAGCAGCAAGGTGCAAAATTAGGAGCAAAAAATAATTTCATATTCGAGGGAAAAGGTGTTTGTTAGTGTCGACTTTTAATAGCCAAAGATGTAAAGAAAAGACTAAAAAGAGTAAGAAAATTGAGAAACCAACAGAGGATAGATGAGAGAATGGAAGAAAATGAATGAGTGGTGGTGAGGGAAATCAAAAAAGCCAGAAGAGGAATGAGATAGCACATATGGCAAGAAGTAGAGAGAAAAATTAGGAATCAGATGATAATTTAATTCAAACCCAAAGGTATTAGTGTATATTACTTTCTATTTTTAATAGCAAAAAAAAAAAAACATAAGGAAAAACCTGAAAAAAGAAAGGAAATGAGAAACTAACAAAGGATAAAGAAAAGAGAGCCAAGAAACATGATAGCAAATTAATGTGTGATAGTGTGGAAAATCGGGAAGGTAAGAAGAAGAAACGAGATAACAAAGGTGACAAGCATTATTAAGGAGTAAAATTAAGGGCAGAAAGATTAAAGTATTTGTTATTACTGTCAATTTTAAAAGTATTTAAAATATTTGGAGAAAAACTGAATAGAGGAAGAAAATTGGGAAACTAACAAAGGATAGATGAGAGAATAAGAGCAAATGAATGAGTGGTGGTGAGGGAAATCAGGAAAGCAAGAAGAAGAAAGGACATAACATAGGTGGCAAGCTGTAGGAGCAAAATATATTAGGGGGCTGAAAGATAATTTAATTCATAACCAAGGGCTAATTGTCCTTTACTATCAATCTTTAATAATACTCCCTCTATCCCTAATTATTTGTTCCACTTTCCTTTTTAAGGTGTCCCCAAAAGATTACCCCATACTACTTTTTGCATGTTTTCCCACTTGCATGCACTCTCTCTATCGCTCCCCTCATTGATATTTGTGTCAATCCATGTGCACCATATTTTTCCCAAAGCCTTAATAAAGTATATTTAGACTTTGGGGCAAACAATTGAGGAAATAGGGAGTAGTCATTAAAAGATGCAAAGAAAATTTGAAAAAAGGAAGAAAATTGGGAAAATGACATTAGATACATGAGAGTCAGTGTCTCATATAACATGGAAACAAATGAATGAGTGATAGTCATGGAAATCAGGAAAACCAGAAAAGAAACGAGATACCAAAGGTGATAAGCAATAGGGAGTAAAATAAGAGGGGAAAGATGATTTCATACCCAGGGGAAAAAATGTTTCTTATTGTTCATAAGGAAAATAACATACATTTCTTACTTTTAAATAAGTAGTAGGTATTAAATTAAATATCAATATATCTCTTGATATCAATTGTATTAATTATAGTATCTTGTTATCTTTGGTATAATAGGATATTATGTTATATAAATATCTTTAATTCAAATTTAATTAATAATTATGTAGAATAATATCTGATTATATCAAATATAATAATACAACAGTTTATAACATACAAAGTCAAGAGCATACCTTTTGACCAATCTAATAATTTAGCTTTACTCTATAAATAACCATTCATTTCTCTTTGATATCTATCTCTTCATATCCTTTAGTCATTTATACACATTGAAAATAAAATGTCTATCAACCCTTTTGATCTCTTTATTTTCTTCTCTTTTTTTCTCTTCATTTTCTCTTTCATATACTTTCTATTCCTCAAATCCAAACTACCATCATTCTCAACAAAACATTCTAATACTACCATAGCACATGGTCCTCCTTCTTACCCTATTATTGGCTGTCTTATTTCCTTTTACAAAAACAGAAAGAGGCTCTTAAATTGGTACACCGACCTCCTCTCCGAGTCATCGACACAAACAATTGTTGTGAGCCGCCTCGGAGAACGTAAGGTGATCGTAACAGCTAACCCGAAAAACGTTGAATACATTCTTAAAACAAACTTCTCTAACTTTCCAAAGGGTCAATCGTTTACAGAAGTTTTAGGAGATCTTTTAGGTAATGGTATATTTAATGTTGATGGCGAATTATGGGCAAATCAAAGGAAGTTAGCGAGCCACGAATTTACAACGAAATCATTACGAGAATTTGTTGTAAGAATTTTGGAAGAAGAAGTTGACGCTCGACTTATTCCATTGCTTCAACTTGCTGCTCATGAAAATAGAATCATTGATTTGCAGGTAACTTATTATGTTTAATTATTTGTTAATTATCCATGTTGATTACTTATGTAACATATGTCATGTTATCATAATTCATTCCTTTTATTTAAATATGATTATTTGCATTGTACCACCCCTCAAATCAACCCTTTTTATTTAGAAATTCTATTGTAGGTAGACCTATCAATTTTCGACTCGACTCGCAAACTCAAACCAAACCTAACCCGTTTTTCTAGATCTTGAACAAAGTTATTTGACGTGTAATCTAATATAACCCAAACCCGTTTAACCCGTAAATTTGTGGGTCTAACTGAACCCGAACCCGACATGACAACCCGATTTTATGGAATTTTAATAATACCTACATTTATTTGAAAATTAATATTAGTTTATTAATTAAGTTTGATTGTTTATCTACTATCAAACATTTATTTTATCTCTTTCTCATTTATCTATATCTCATATAACCGTATAGCTCATATCACCGTCATACACTGATCGATAGGTTTACTAATATTATTTCAAGAAATATTATACTTTACATACATATAATTATGTTGTTCTCTTCCTTAAATTTTGGAATATAATTACAAGTTTTATTGTAAGTTTATTATCATTTTTTATTAGTTAGTAATTGATGAGCTTTGTTGAAATGGTGACAATTTAAATTATATAGTATGTAATTGCTAAAAATAATATGGTGATATGTTTGATTAAAAAATTGGAAATAAAATAGCAAAGTAATCTTGAAAAAAAAAATTAAAATTAAGCTAAAAAAAATAAATAAAAAAATATTTAAACCGGTTAGGTTGACTCAAACCCAAAACTTTGGGTTTGGGTTGAGTATTTCTTGACCCGTCACCCAAAATGACCCGTGATTTGGAGCAACCCAACCCGAACCCGACCCGATTGACAGTTCTATATGATAGTCATCCTTAAAATGGCTGGTACTGTTATACTAATTTTATATTGGTTGTTTTTTTTATTTATTTTTAATTTCAAAATTAATTATAAATGTTTATTTACATTTTTAATATATATATATTTCATAATTAATATATGAATCATTTTCTCATTTCAGTATTATAAAAAGTGAATTTTGTAAATTAATTAGAAAAATTATTAAAAAAATTCAAAAACTATTTCGAATTTAATAAATTTTTTTTGATTAATTTTGACATTAAAAAAATAAAAATAACTAATAAAAATTAGTACACTGGTATAGTTACCATATAATTATATTTTTTTTATTTATTATCCTTTAACTTTATTCAAAAAGTATTAGACATAAAATTGCATTGCACCACCTTTTACCTTGATGCGATTAACTTTCCGGTTGTGGGGCCCATATAATGACTATTTTGACCATTTTAAAGTCTTTTCTCCTCCATTGACTACTTCTATACTATTTATTGAACAAAATGATACAGACATTTGGATGAATAAGATGAGCGTTAAGCATTAATATTTAATAATACTCCCTCTGTTTGTTTTTTTTTTTTTTTTTTTTTTTTTTTTTTTTTTTTTTTTTTTTTTTTTATGTTAGTCTCATTTAGAATTTTTAGACTATTAAAAATTAGAAAAAATCTATCAAATTTCTCTCTATATATAAGAACAAACAATATCTAATTATTATAATTTTTTCTAGTTTGAGATTAAAGATATTAGCGATTAAAGATTTTGCATTGATGTACGTAAATGAGACTAACATTAAATTACAAAGAGAGTAGTAAAGTATACTTCCTCCTTTCCTAAATATAGGGACCATTTGACAGACTTTTCACGGTCTCCAATACGTGTCTTAAAACGTCTATATATATATATATCTTTATATTCAATTTATACACCTATAAATTATAAAAACTTAATGTTAAAAAAATACACAATGTGACGAATCCAATAATATCCTACATGAGCATATAATCTTTTATAAATTAACAGAAATATATGGTCAAAGTTTTCAGAGTTTGATCTAAATAAGTCAAATGAGAACTATATTTAGGGACGGAGGAAGTACAAAGTATTAGTTAGAATATTTCTTTATTAAGGGATTCAGAGAGTAGGGGTGATGAATTTTATGGTCAAATATCAAAATATGGTATATTTTACGAAGCGGTCAAATGTTGTATAATGCACGCATTTTTTAATTGAATTATTTTGACATTTAATTTAGTACTACTTATTTAATTTACTTTGACTATTGACTAATGTTAATGTTTTGTAGCTAAGAAAAGGTATAATA
The DNA here is from genome assembly GCA_024500155.1 of Chenopodium formosanum. NCBI lineage: Eukaryota > Viridiplantae > Streptophyta > Magnoliopsida > Caryophyllales > Amaranthaceae > Chenopodium > Chenopodium formosanum. Next base: position 17,719,949 of record CM044868.1, on the reverse strand, counting down.
TTGTCGCTATTTAATGGAATCGTCATAATAAATAGTTTATTAATACTCAATTGTTATAATATTTACTACTCCGTAATTGATAATTAAAGAAGTTATTGGTTAAAATATTGCATTGGACATACATGCCTAGGAGTTCATGTAAAAAAGGGAAGGAGTGTTCGGAGAACCATTTTATTATGAATGATTATTATTTTATACTACATAGTAATAGTAAATGTGTGTATTAATAAACTATATATTTATATATTAAGAGTTAAGTTGTGTGTGTGTGTATATATATATATATATATTAAGAGTTAAATTGTATATATCATATATTTTTTTTTTATTTAATAAAAAAATAGTATTGTAAACTTAAAAATTTTGTTGTTGAACTTTTAAGTCATGGGTATTAAGGTTGTGTTCAGATCTGATAAGTTCTGTTAGAGGTTAATTGTGGTTATCTAAGTTCAATTGACAACTTAAAAAGGTCTAATAATAAGGTCATGAGATTTATTTTGTAGTAAATTCGGTTAACACAAGGTAATTTCAAATAATTGTTATTTTTTTTAAAAAAGATTATTCAAAAATAACATGTGACGCAAAATCCACAAATACGTTATAAATAAATAAATAGAAAAAAAATTCTTTCAGCAAAGCTATGATTGTTATTGCAAATTCTACATTCTTCATATAATCATAACATCTTTTATATCGTTATTGTTTGTAATCTTTTTTGTGAGGAGGTCTATTGATTTTGTTGTAGTTGTGAAGAAAATGCTTTCTCATTTCAAATATTTATAATAAAAAGATAAATTCTTTTTCAATCTTCGATAAATCTTTACCCGTAAAACAACTTGTACAATACCCAACAACTGAACTGAAACAAGATCCAACATAGTGACACTACACCTGAAGAATGTAGTATTATAAAAATTATTAATAAAACATGAAGAAAATAAAGGATCGAATAAGGGTTGAAAATAGCCAAATTTCCAAAGAAATTTATTTATTTTCGGCCTAGGAAACACTAATGTTAGGAAACTAACCTTAGACACGAAAATAGGAAATAGAAGAAGGGACGACTAAGTATACAACCATAATAATTGAAAATAATTAATAATTCATGTCGTTCAAATAAGTTTAAATTAGATAAATAAGTTTAGATAAATGAAAATTAAGTGCACAGAATACTTCTATACTAATAAAGAAAAAGCATACATCATCATGTAGATTATTTATATATTAAGGTGGTAGATATTTTTAGGATATAATGATATTAAATTTTGAGTTAGTGCGATCAATGTCAAGCACACTTGGGACTTTTTCTCCTCATGACCTTATAATGAAATTTATTTCTCAGAAATTCCATTAAAAAAAATGCTTTTCACGATAAATGAAATATGTAGACCTTCTAATTATCATTTATTTTAGGAGTTTGTTGGAAGTATATCACAAAAATTGAGAGTTGTAACTTGTAAGGCCTTTGATATTATATATCTTTGGCATATTGCAAGTAATATTTATATGATTATTATTTCATGTGTGAATCGTGTTCGGGGAAGGAACTTTGATCAAATGATTTATAAAGCTTTTACTTAGCTATCTATTGAGTCACACTATTCACTGATTAACCAGTGATAAATGAAACTTAGATATGTTTAACAACAATGTCTAAAAAGAAAGTAAAATTGATAAACAAAACAACATTAATAAGGCTGGAAATAAAGTACTTATGAACATTTCCTCAATAAAAAAGTACTGCAGAAAAAAAAGTTAAAAACCTATTTTGGAATGGAAATAAGTAGTGAATCAATTTAGGTCATTTTCTTTCGCTCATATATTATTTAAGGTACTTGTTAAACAATTCAAACAAAGTTTTAAGGTGTTTACTATTAAAAATCAGATTTGAGGTATTTGAGATGTGTCATAGTCTAGATATCTAGTCAATTCGATTTGTTACATACTCTATCTCCTTCCTTTCATCTCTTTTTTGCTAAATCAACATTTTCCATATTCGCCACAAACCAAAAATTATTTACATATACATTGATATTTTCAATACTTTTAGCATTATCTTCACAGATTTCTAATTTTTTTATCCTTTATTTAAACATAAGTTGAAGTAAAATCTCATCAAATGCAAATTATATTTTCTATCAATGCTAATTTTTAACCTTCATTCATTTACTTACAGGAAATACTAAAAAGATTTACATATGATTCTATATGTAAAGTCTCCTTGGGGATTGATCCAAAATGTCTAGACCTCTCAAATCCTACCCCGCCAATTGTTACCGCCTTTGAAAGCGCGGCCGAGATCTCGGCAAAGCGAAATGCTAGCCCAATCAATGTCATATGGAAGATTAAGCGAATTCTTAACCTTGGCTCCGAGCAACAACTCAAGAAATCCCTTAACATACTTCATAATCATGTAAGTGACATCATTTGCACTAAGAAAGAGTCACTTGCTAACTCAAAAGAATCTGAAAATCATGATCTCCTTTCCCGCTTTCTATTTGCTGGTTACGACGGCAATTTGGCTAGGGATATGGTGATCAGCTTTATTATGGCCGGTCGTGATACAACTGCGGCTGCAATGACATGGCTTTTTTGGCTTTTATCATCGGTGGACCTTGGTGCTCGGGAAAGTATTAGGGCTGAATTGACAAGTGGGATAGACTTAAGTTCGGGTCCACTAAGGTATGAGATATTAAAGAAAGAATTAAGGTATTTGCATGCTTGCATATGTGAGGCAATGAGGTTGTACCCTCCGGTTGCATGGGACTCAAAGCATGCCATAAATAATGATGTTTTACCAGACGGCACTAAGGTTAGTAAAGGAGATCGTGTTACATACTTTCCTTATGGTATGGGGAGAATGGAGACAATCTGGGGGAAAGATTATATAAAGTTTAAACCAGATCGTTGGTTTGAAAGTCAGACCGATGACAAATCATTTTCAGACAATGAGAAAGACAGAAATAATCATGCAAGAAAGTTAAAGATGGTAAATCCCTATGAATTTCCTGTCTTTCAAGCCGGACCTAGGGTATGTCTTGGGAAAGAAATGGCATTTATTCAAATTAAGTATGTCATAGCCTCTATCATAAGTCGTTTTAATTTTGAGCCGGTTAATTGTGAACATCCAATATTTGTGCCCCTTTTGACTTCCCAAATGGATGGGGGATTGAAAGTGAAGGTGAAGGAAATAATAAATTAAGTAAATTAGGGACTTGTCGGATGATGCACAAACCCATTAGTAGTAATTTTGTTTGTTTTCCATTTTTTTAGAAAATTAAAAAAAAAAAAAATCAATCAATCATGCATTGTCATATCGTAGGGCATATCGAATGCTATATTTCCTATATTTGCCCAATTTTTTTATTCTGTCCCGTTTAATTTGTTCATGCTATTTGTAACAACTCAAATATCCCTCAGCAAAAATACATACTAGTATAATAATTATAATTATTATACCTTAGGGATAGAGTTAGGCGTATTAACGCCACGTGATAATGTAAGACTACTTTAAAAACTCAGTCAGCTTAATAATAACTTGCAACATAAACCAACTCTTTCTTTATTATTACTTCAAAAATAACCAAATCATCGCCATGAGTACTCAAAATTAAATAAAAAATAACATGATCTCTAATCTAGGTGATGTAATCCTTGACTCCCATATGTGCATCCAGACTCCACTTGAAAATTCACTAATGCTTACCAATAAGGCAAATTTGATGAACCAAAACAAAATAGAAAATACGGATTAGCAAAATATGTTAAGCACACTTAAGTAAAAGATATGTAAACTCAATTTATTCGCAAACATGCTTTCAAAGATTCAATTATGGAAATCAAATAATAATTCCAATAATTCAACTCTCATAATTTCAAACCAATGCTCAACTCAAATTCAATAACTCAAATATAGTTCAAAATGTTGAAAATCAATTCCTTTTTATCCAATCACTCTCCTACGTGTGTACACCCCCAAGTTAGTATCTTTATGTTGAAAGACTATCCTTGAGGAGATACTAGGTAATACAAAGTCTATATTCTTATCATTTAAAACTACATAGTGGGATCTCGTAAACATGCTTGTAAAGCTTTAGTGAATATATAGTTTAATAATTCCTAATAAAATCAACCTTTAAGAAATTCCAATTCAAACCTTGTAATTAATTGAATATAACATATACTCCTGTAAGTCAATTTCTTCAATCATTAATACAATCAATTTATTCAAACATGATATTAAAATAAATCCTTCAAATTATTTATTAAAACATGATATTAATTCAAACAAACTTTAATTATCTAACATAACATTTTTAAATTCATTCAAACATAATTTCACATAAACATGTTGATCAATTCAAACACTTTAATAAAGTCTCTAGCCACTTAAATGTACCTTTTCTTCGTGCTAAGAAAAACAACCAAAAGGACTCAAGAACTTTCGCCCTACAAATAAATATAACTTTAATTAATATAAGATCATCAAATAATCATAACAAGACTAAAATAAACCCCAACTCTATGTACATGAGTCACTTAAATTCTTTTTACTAATTCTCAAATTGATTGTCTATTTTATTTAATTAAAACATAGTATAATATATAAAATCATAGCATTAATATTAAAACTTAAAAAAATTTAAGAAAGAAAAAGAGGAGAAAAACCGAGAAGAAGAAAGAAGGAGAGGAGGTGCAAAAGAGATAATAGTTCGGTTGGCATGGCTGCTGGTTGAAGGTGAAGTCAGACGGTGGTGAAATTTTGTGTTAGTGGTGGTTGGAGCAAGAACCGCTGGACAAAGGCAAAGAGAAAACTGTGGGACATTAGGGGGTGGGGGTGGGGGGGGGGGGGGAGACAATTTGTGAAGTTTTTGTGTGAATTTTTGCATTGGAATGAGGGAGTTATTATGAATTGATGAATGAAGAAGAACTACAGTAATTTTAAGTTATGGAATTACTTGGAGAGCTAAGCTTGATTTTAAATTACTTAATTACTTGGACAATGTGAACTTGATGATCAAGTAAATAAGGAAATATGGAAAGTATTAATATCATAGTTGATCATGAAATTAAAGAAGGCAACGATATATAGTTGCTTGTGGGATAATTTAGAGGCAAATAAAACAAAAATATCTATGATCATATATTTGATATGTTTGAGTAAGGAAATTTTTTAAAATATAAAGATTTAATGAAATACTTGTCTACAAAAATCTAACCAATAATCTAATTAACAATATCTAAATTGGTTGAAATTATTCAAGCAATTATGCTATAATCTTTTCGGACCTCTTAGCTTATTAATTAGGTATTTTTAGTTTTAGGAAAATCCGAAAATTACTTAATTAAATTTTTTATTTTTATTAAAATATTACAATAGAAAATATTAATTACTTTGACCTAATTAATTTAACAAAAATCAGATTTCCAATGCTAGAAATCTAAAATTATTGGGCTAATTAATAGCTAGGAAAAATTCAAACAATATAATTAATATAAGAGTTGTGTTTTAATAATTAAAATATCTGATTACATATATATATATATATATATATATATATATATATATATATATATATATATATATATATATGACTGTCTACCTTACCTACGACCCAATGATTATATGATGTCCAAATGTCGAACTCCCAATCCTAAATTATTATGATTCTTTTAGAATTTTCTAGAAGGTTCTAATTTATCATTTAAAGATCAAAGAATTTTGAAATCGAATATAATTTCATGTTTGATGATCCTAATCTTGTTAGAACTCAAATAGGCTAAGATATATTTTGTTAACATAACTCCATTATAAATCAAACTCCGTACAACCTTGAATATCCTTTAGAGCCAGCGTGCAACGCCAGGACCAACACACGACGATAGCCTCAACGCGGCGCGACAAAAGTCAACATGGCCCTACAATCCTGTTGTGTCGCGTCAAAACATGTTTTATCGAACATTTACGTTTTTCGCCTTAGCGGCCTAAACACATCCTTAATACATTACAAAGCATTCAACATACCTCCTTCGCGAGATTCGAATACTCCAAACCATACTCGACATTGCTTTCAACCTCGACATGAAAGGTTGATAGTTTTAAGTGTTTGGTCCCAAATCTATATTTAAATTCATATTTTATTTATTTACTTTATTGATTTAACTTTGTTGAAGTTTACGAACGCATGTATTTTTTTAATAGCAAGAAGGTTAAGGCATCAAAGTAAGTAATTTAATTATTTTAATATTCTTTTAATTTTGGAGTAGAAATTATGTTTAGGATGTTATTTTGATTTCTAGTATCATGTTTAGGATGTTGATTTTGGTTTTTAGTATCATGTTTAGGATAATGCTTTGATTTTTTTTACCAGTGACATGATGGGATTTGTTATTAATCTGTTTAGTATCATGCCTATGATCTTAATACTAATGATGTTTTGATGATGTTCTTATGATGATGATTGTTGTATTGATTATATTTTTCTTTATTATTCATTATTTATTGTTATTACTTGATCACACCCTTTTTATAGGTTTAAAGGAAATTTTTACTTGAAATCACTCTTAATAAGATAATTAATAATTGAATTTAGGTTTAATAGGATTTTAATTCAAGTGATCATCAATAATAGATATGATTTTGCATTAATAATTAACCTACGTAGATTAAGCAGGTTTAGGATTAATTTGATATATGTATGTTGATCGAAAAGCACACATGAATATCATAAGAATTGAGTATAGCCCTATTCAGGGTGGATTAAACTTCTCTTATGTCAAATTCGTACCATCATCCCCGAACATCCAGTCATAGTTTCAGACCACTATGGAGTTAACAATCTCTATGACTGTGAATGGGGTGTCAGCTTCACACTCATTAACGGTTTACAGGTTCCTAAAACTTGTTGGCGACTCTTCTCTAGCTTCTTTTCTTTGGAGCGCCTCCATGCCGTAAAACATGACCCATATGTAGGGCGAGAGTTGAATATTTCCTACCCACATCAATTTAATTTAAATTAAAATCAAATAAAAATTAACCCTTCCCCAATAATATTGCAAACAATAAAAAAATTTGGCATTTTAAAAGTATTGACGGTTTATATAGTTGTTTAGGGTAATTTCACCCCGCCACGTGGTCCAATCAGAGAATGACACGTGTCAGCCCCAGGATGGCCCAAGGTGGACCTATCCCTGCTTGACACGTGTCACTCCAGAAACCTGGGAGGAATGGTGGCCTTCAGGCCTAAATCCCGAGAAAGCCGCAATGTGGCATTGCCCACCAATGATTAGGGTTCAGTAACCTAATTCGGGGCACAAATCCCGAGGAACCTATAAATAGGGAGATTCCCCTCTTTTGGAGGGCACATTTAACCATTTATTAAAAAACTGTCCCTGTGATAGAGACATCTGAGCTTGGAATCCGATCAGAGACCCACCTAAATTTCCGCACCTTTTTCTCTCCCTTCAAGTTACTAATTTGTTCGTCGGAGGCGGAGCACCACCCAACCGGTGTCTCTGTTTGTTTTGCAGGTACAACTCACGTCAGATCAGTCTTCGTGTTGTAACTCTCCCGAGGGACAAAAATACCCAAAACATTTGGCGCCGTCTGTGGGGAGAGTACCTCGAAGATGGTTCAAGAGTCTGTACCACCTCCTAACCCTCTGAGCGATGACCCAGAAGTCTTTACAAACCAGGTGGATGAAGATCCTCAGGTCGAAACCTATACAGCCGATGATGGCTCTCTGATAACCAAGCACATCTGGCCCAGAGAGACTCTGGAGTGGGGCGCCTCCCAGGCGGGTGCAAATCGACCCCCTAGGCAGCTGGAAGGGGAAACCCATACGACTGCTGGATCAGCACCTGTCACCCGAGACGAACTCATGAGATTCATGACAAGTTTCAAGGGTGAAATTAAAGAACTTATCACTAAGAGCCGGGCTGGCCCAAGTAGGGGTTAGACGGTCAAGAAGACTTCTCTGGAAAAGGAGAAGTCAGTTAGAGATCGGCAACCCACTCCTCATCCAAAGGAGAAGGCAGCCGGGACCATTGATTGGTCCAAAATTCTTCTTCTTAAGAGGAATACCAACAATACCCGCCGGACTCAACAACCGGTGGGAAGTAAAAAATCAACTCTTAATGCTCGGGAAATCATCAACCGGAAGAGAAATCAACAGTTGTCTGAGTCAGCTTCCACTTTGAACTTTCCTGACAGCTTCAACAACACCTCTGCAGGGAATGCACTTTCCCTGCATGAGAGCCAGACAGGCAGTAATACCATCCATTCTTGCCCTCAGATGATAGAAACTGTACCGTATGTACCATCTCAGGTCTACAGTCATTATCCCCTCACTTCATGCAGTCGGCCCTCTTCGGAGGTCAGGCGACATATCACAATGTCCAGCCACTGGATTGGCAGCTCCGTCTACTTTGCCTGGGTGAACAACCTTCTGCGTTCACCCGAGAGATAACCGAGGCGGCACAGCCGGCCAAGGTTAAGAATGTATTGGTAGGTACCTATGATGGTACCACCAACCCGGAAGATCACCTCATGGCTTACACCAACCTCATATACTTACAGGGGTTGGATGATGCCGCTTGGTGTCGATGCTTCCCGGCTACATTGAAGGGCATTGCCCAACAATGGTTTGGCAACTTGCCAGCCGGGTCCATTGATAGTTTTAGGAAGCTTGCCTTCCTGTTTGCTTCCAACTTCTCAATGAACATCCCTGCTAAGAAAACAAGCCTGGACTTGAGTTCCATTACGTAGGGGGAGAGAGAAGGGTTGTGCTCCTATGTCAGGCAGTTCAATCTGATTAGAATTCACATTCAAGGACTGTCTGATGAGGTAGCTTTTATAGACTTTTTCAAGGGTCTGAGAGATGGGTGGACTTTTAAGTTTGACCTAGTCAGAAAAGGGGCTTTCACTTTACAGGTGGCCTTGAGGGAGGCAGAAAGCTATATTCAAGCAACCGACCTTTGCTCACCTGGAAATCAGTCGGACTCCAAGAAGTCTGACAAACAGAAAGACAGCCGGCATGCTAAGCCGGCCAAAAATAAAGAAGAGAGCAAGAAAAGAAAAGAAATCTTGGACGGTTAGTGACTCTGACCAGCCGTCCTAGAAGAAAAAGAAAGAATTTAAACCGTACGTCCCTAAGTACGAGTTTAACAAGGACTGCAACTCCATCCTCATGGAAATTAAGGACCGGCTGTCCTTAGAGAAGCCGAATCCAATGAAAAGTTCCATTCAATCAAGGAACAAAAACAAATTCTACCAATACCATGAGGAAGTTGGCCATGACACCAACGACAGCTTCAGCCTTCAACGGGCGTTGGACCGTCTGGCTGACAAGGGGATGTTAAAGACCTACATTTCTAAGTTCCCAGCCGGGGTAAAGAAGAAGAACAAGGGTCAGTCCTCCAAGACTACCCCCCAGCCTGCTAGTAGCTCGGATACCAACAAGGAGTCGGTCTACACAATAGCAGGCGGGTTCTCATGTTGTGGCCCTACCATCCGGGGCACCAAGAGCCATCTTCAAAAGATGGACAAAGATGATGATGAGCAGGCGTCTGCAAGCTCTTCCTTCCCAGACGTCCTGATCACTGAGAAGGATAGAGGCAGCGTCCACCGTCCGTATGATGACCCGGTCGTCATTGAATGTAAGGTTGCCAACTAGCTGGTTAGACATATCCTTATTGACACCGGTACCTCTTCAGACATCATCAGCCTCTGGTGCTTGCAAAAGCTGAAATACAATGTCAGCAGCATGCATCCGGTCAGCCACCCCTTGGTTGATTTTTGGTGTGGGATGGTCTACCCAGCCGGAAGAATTGACTTATCAATCCAGATGGGAGAGAAAGGCCAGGGACGACATATTGTCGTCAGATTCTTGGTCGTTGAGGAGTTGACCGCCTACAACATTATCCTTGGTCGGCTAACTTTCAACGAAGCCAAGGCGGTTATCATCCCGTCTCTCATGGTCATCAAGTATGAGAGGGATGACGGCTCTGTTCGTTCCTTAAATGGGGATCAAAAGACGGCCCGAGATTGCTATCTTTCAACCGTCAAAGATACTGTGGCCCCAGGCGGCCAGGAACCAATAGATCTTGACAATGTTAAGAATGCCAAGCCAGTACCTGCCCCACCAGCAGTCGGGAAGAAAAGAAAGGCACCTCTGCTGGTGGAGGTGAAGAAAGAGAAAAAATAGCAACCACTGACCGGTGAACGGTCAGACGAGATCCGTCCCCAACCGGCTGGTGAAAACATTGATCTCGCTCTGAATGACAGTCGTCCAGAGCGTACTGTAAAGGTTGGGATGGTTGCTCATGCTACTTTGGGTGCAAGCTTGCACCTTCTGCTGAAAGAATTCAAAGACATTTTTGCCTTTAAAGTGGAAGAGATGCCAGCGTCAGCCCGGATCTCGATGTCCACAAACTCGCCGTGGACCCCAAAAAGAAGCCCATCCGGCAAAAGAAAAGAAACCACAGCAAGGAAAGAAGTCAGGCGGCAGCTGCCGAAGTCAAAAACCTGCTAGACGCCAGGTTCATTCGGCCTTGTAATTTCCCCGACTGGATGGCCAATGTGGTCCTTGTTAAAAAACCGAATGGGACCTGGCGCATGTGTGTTGATTACACAGACCTCAACAAGGCGTGTCCAAAGGACAGTTACCCGCTTCTAAAGATTGACAGTCTGGTCGACTCTACAACCGGTCACGTCTTGATGAGCTTTATGGATGCCTATTCCGGCTTCCATCAGATACCCCTCTGGAAGAAAGATCAAGAGAAGACGACCTTCGTCACTGATTTGGGGTTATTCTGTTATACTGTGATGCTGTTTGGCTTGAAAAATGCGCCTGCCACTTTTCAACGGATGAATAATACGGTTTTCATTAATCAAATTGGGAGGAATGTGGAGGCGTACATTGATGACATGATAGTCAAATCCAAGCAACAGGCGGATCACCTTGCTGATCTCCGAGAAACATTCACCACCTTTAGGCGGCATAAGGTCATGTTAAACCCCAAGAAATGTGTCTTTGGTGTTGAGTCTGGGAAGTTTCTCGGATTACTGATTGATCAAAGGGGGATAGAGGCTAACCCCGAAAAGATACAGGCGGTGATTGACATGAAGTCACCCCGTTTTGTCAAAGAAGTTTAGAGACTCACCGGTTGCCTGGCCGCCTTGGGGAGGTTCCTCAACCGGTCAGGCGACAAATGCCTTTACTTCTTCCAAGCAATCAGGAAGAAGACCAGGTTTGAATGGGGGGACGAGGCTGAGACGGCATTCCAGAAGTTAAAAGAACATTTGCATTCTCTACCTAGGCTGGTCAGTCCCTTGCCTAGGGAGACGTTGTACATGTATTTAGCCATCTCATATCACGCCCTCAGTGCTGTTCTCTTTGCTGAGCGAGACGGCGTTCAGCTCCCGGTTTACTTCATTAGCCATGTTCTCAAACATGCTGAACTCCGGTACCCCATGGTTGAAAAATTTGGCCTTGCTTTGTATATGGCATTGAAAAAGCTGAAGCCTTACTTTCTGGCACATTCGGTGGTGATTTACACCGACCAGCTGATGAGTGGCATTTATGCCACTCTTTTATCCTTTTTCTTTAAGGATTCTCCCCTCATTTGCACTTGATAGGCCCTTTTTCTAAGCATTTTTACTTAGTTTTGCTTCCTCTTTTCTTTCTCTTTTATCCTCCCTTTTCTTAGTCTTCCCGCTTTGTTCTTATTGTGATTTTCATGCTTATGCTTTGTAGGAACCATCGGGATTTTCAAGAGGAGGAAGCTAAGCTCAAGGGAAGCTAGAGGAAGCATGATTCAGAAGAGGTTCGGCCGAACCTCCTGATGGTGTGGCCGAACCAAGGTGTGGCTGAACCTGCTCAGTGGTTCGGCCGAACGTTGAGGCAGGGGCAAGATGAAAATTGGCAGTTTTGCAGGAGTGGCCGAACCACAGGAGTTTGACCAGAGCAGGATCAGGGAGGTTCGACCAAACCTACCCATGGTTCGGCCGAACCTACTCTGTAGTCCGGCCGAACCTTCCCATTTGTTCGGTCGGACCTCTCCTTTTATCAGCTGGCTCTTTACGGACTATATAAGTCCCATCTTAGAACATTTGGAGGATTAGATTAACTTAGTTTTAATTTTTCTACATTTTAGCTTAATCTAGAGAGAGTAACACTATTACTCTTCATTGGTAGAGAGAGAAAGTGTGGTTTTCTTCATTGATGAACTTGGATTTTGAAGAAGGAGTTTTGTTCAATCCTTTATAGACCTTCATCTTCAATTAATGAGCAATCTCTTACTCTTTCTCTTTACCTTTGTTTTTTATTTTGCTTATTTGCTTTGATTTTTCTTCTTTGCTTATTAATCATGTTGATGCTTATTGATTTGATGATTGATATTGTTTCAATATGATTTGTGAGTAGTCACCTAGCCAAGGGTGTGGGGATGGTGTAGTTGCTAATTTTTCATGCTTATAATGTTGGGGTTATGTTAATGGTGGTTAAAGTCTTTGCATGCTTGATATTCTTTGGTCTTTCTTGCAAGTGCACATTGTTAGTTGATCAAAGATAAGTCTTTACTAACAAGTAACGGAAGTTGACTTAGTTGAGATTCATTACTATCGATAATTCTTTGTTTGCACCTTCTAATATATGGTTCTAATGTGGAAACATAGAGGTTATGTTAGGAGAAACCAATTAACCCCGGAAGACGGTTAGATTGGACCCCTTTACTTCGGTATTCGTGCATGTTTAGTTTACCATTGATATGCTACTTTGTTATTGCATGATCAAGCGTCAACTTCACCTACCCATTTCCCTTGGTGCCTAGCTATATTAATTTTAATCCATTTTGTTCTTAGTTTAACCTTCTAGTTATTCACACTTCTTGTTCCGAGATAGCTTAGACCCTAGGTAATGAATGCAGTGCTTAAGTATTTCTCCCTGTGGTTCGACCCCTCTATTTACCCTATACACGTATTAGGTCGGTAGAGCGTTATAAATTCATTTGATTTAGGTGTAGTCGCTCAACAACACGATTATTTCCTTGTCATCAGCCACTCAAGCGGCCAATGTCCACCTTGGAGTCATCCGGGAGAATGTTGAAATGGGCTATTGAAATTGAAAGTCTTGAAATCACTTACGAACTAAGAAAGGTAGTGAAAGGTCAGGCGTTTGCCGACTTCATTGTTGAAATGACCCGTCCGGTGGCTCCGGATAATCTTGATCAGGTTTGGAAAGTGTATGTAGACGGGAGCTTTACAAAAAACGGCTGTGGTGCAGGTGTAATCTACGAGTCTCCTAAAGGGGACAGATATGAGTATGCACTACGGTTCAAGTTTCAGGCCTCTAACAATGAGCCGGAATATGAAGCCCTGCTAGCCGGTATCCGTATGTGTAAGGCGGCAGGAGGAATGAAAATTGATGCCTACTCTGATTCACAGTTGGTCGTTAGCCAGTATGAGGGAAAATATGAGGCAAATCATCCGGCTATGATCAAATACCTTCAGGCAGTCAAAGAAGAGGCTTGGGCACTTGAGGAATTCCGTCTGAATTAAGTGCCTAGGTCGGACAACAACCAGACGGATGCATTGTCAAAGCTGACATCTTCTGCCTGCCATGATACGCCTCGGTCAGTCTTCTGGGAAGTACTTGAAAAAAGAAGCATCTATGAAGATCCCATTGGAATTCTTGACTGAAGCTCTACCTGGATGGATGGCATCCGGGACTACTTTTCATACGGTACACTTCCTGATTCGCCACAGGAGGCAGCCGTCCTGAAGAAGCGAGCTGCAAGCTTCGAGTTGAGAAACGAAGAACTCTATAAGGCGGGGTTTATGAAGCCTCTGTTGAAGTGTGTCACCCCAGAAAAGGGGAAGCAAGTTCTCGAAGACTTGCACTCGTGATTCTGCACCTCCCACATAGGCAGCAGGTCCCTAGCCGTCAGAGCCAGACGACATTATTTTTGGCCCACTCTTGAGGCGGACGCCAAGGAGTTGGTGAAGAAATGTGACAAGTGCCAAAAATTTGGCAAACTTATTCACCGTCCGGCTACTAATCTGACGGCCATCCACATCCCAATCACGTTTGCAAAATGGGGCATGGACATTTTAGGTCCTTACACGCCTGCTCCAGGCGGAAAGCGCTACATCTTGGTGGCTGTGGATTATTTCACCAAGTGGGTGGAGGCTGAGGTGGTTAAGAACATCAAGACCTCAGATGTAATTTCCTTCATCTGGAAGAATATTATCACCTGGTATGGGGTGCCTATGTCTATGGTGTTCGATAATGGTCCTCAGTTTGAGACACCTCAGCTCAAAACTTGGTTGGGAGATCAAGGGATCTCAAGCTATTTTGCATCAGTCGGCCGACCCCAAGCAAACGGCCAAGTTGAAGCCTTCAACAAACTAATCTCAGACGGAATTAAAAAGAAAATTGAAAGAGCCGGTGGCTTGTGGGAAGAAGAGTTAATCTATGTCCTATAGGCCATCCGGACAACAGCAAATGGAGCAACTGGTGAAACCCCATTTCTCATGGTTTACGGTGCTGAAGCCGTCTTGCCCATTGAACGTTACAAGCCGACTCTCAAAGTCATGCTATATGATGAAGAGGAAAATTGGGAAGCAATGCGCCTGGCATTGGATTCACTCCCAGAACGCAGGGGCAATGCGGCCTTGCGTCATGAGATTTACCGTCTGAGAATGACCAGAGCTTACAACAAGAGAGTACACAAGCGTCCCTTGAAAGTTGACGACTTAGTGTTACAGAAAATGGAGTCAACCGGTAGGGCCAATGAGCTGGGAAAGCTAACTCCAAATTGGGAAGGTCCCTACCGGATTTATGAAGAAGTAAGAGACGACACCTACCGCCTGGAAACTCCAAACGGTAGACGCGTACCTAGAACTTGGAATGTAGAAAATTTGAAAAAGTACTAATTCTGAGAAGGAAATTTTTTGTAAACAATGAGTCAATTAATGAGAATTCAGACTTTGTTTGCAAAATTGTTTTGATTATCCGCCTAGGTAATACTCAGACGGATTCTTCATTTACCTAATTAAGTTCGATACTTAGTAAAGGTTACATTTGTTTGACCGCCTGGGTAATACTCAAATGAATCCTTTGTTTATTTAACTAAGTTTGATACTTGGTATGATTTAATAATTGCCCGTCCGTCTGGGTAATACCCAGACAGGCTTATTTGTTTAAACCAACTAAGTTCGACACTTAGTGTAAATTTAATGCTTTAATAATGCTCGGCCAATGCTCCGATTAAAAGCTAAGCACAAAATTGCTTAGTGGCTATACAACCGGTCCTAAAAAAGACCAAAGGCTAAACCAGCCGGATGGTTGCTTATTTTATAAAACCGCCTGTCCCAACATGGACAAAGGCGTCCGGCGACACCTCTCCGGGTACAATCGTCGCAGAGAACAAAATATTTGTCAGTTCTACGTGCCTATGCAGACGGCAAAAATTAAACGACCGAATTGGTCAACTCATAGCCGTCTGACTAGAATGATCTGTGAAGAACGATCAAGTTACCGAATACCAGATGCCCCTAGACATCAGTCGGTCACCGGCTGAAGTTCTCACTTAGGTTATTTATTCCAAAGTTGCATTTTCTATCCCAATTGGGGCAAAAGAGTTGTGCATGGCTATGCAATCTCTACCAAGACGGGGAAAAACCGCTTGGGTAGTGACTGGAACGCCTGTTGGTGTACGGATGTGCACTTGGTTTGGGGCAATCACTACTGTGATTGATTGACTTACAAACGTATCATGCTCTTTGCAACATCAGACGTTCCCAAGTCAATCAACCAGCTCAATTTGAAACCAACCACACAGCCGTCCAGGGGCAAGGACATCAGGCTTTTAATAAGGTAGGCAAAAAATTACCGCATGCTTTGCATAAGATAGACAAAAATCAGGCATATACGCACAAAGGCAAAAAAATTGAAATCCAAACATAAATGTAAAATGATCAAAACCGACTTAGTCGGTGCATTAATAAAAAGTCCACCCAACCAAACGGTTATAGTGGATCAAATGTTAACCAAACCCCGTCTGGGAGAAGATAGAAATTGTTGATTACCCGGCTCCTCAGCCGGTAAATACACGAATACTCGGCACGCAGGCTGGAAAAGCAAGTTATTGGCATACTGCCGCAGATTAAAGAAAAAATAAAAAAAGAGTTGGCATACTGCCGCTGAAAAATTACTTCTGGCCCGCAAGCGGCTCTTCCTGGTCATCATCGGAGGGAATCTCATGCGCTTCACAAGGACCAGGAAGCTCAGGCGCAGGAAGCTCAGTGTTGGCGTTAGCCCAGGCGTCGAAGGACTCAGGCTTTGGCTCACCTTTCTCTCTCAAGTACACCACGTCTTCGGCGTACCTGTGAGCCAGTGCCCAGATGCCATAATCCTTGTCTGAGTACAAGGCAGCCCAGGCGATCTTCATCCGGGCGTCGTTGTCAGCATCGTTTTCAGCAACCTGACGGTTTTGCTCCGCCTCCAGAGTTGTTGGAAAGTTTATCTGAGCCTGAGCAGCCTCCTTCTCCAACTTCTCAACCTTGGTCTTCAAGTTGGTGTTCTCTTCAGAAACACCTTGGAGTATGCCAAGGTCCGCCAAGGCCTTCTTGAGCGCTTCCTCAGGCCTCTTGAGGCTCTCCTCCGCCTTTTTTTGGGCTTCCTCCGCCCCTTTCTTAGCCGTCTCAGCGTCGCTCGCCCGCTGGTTGGCCGTCTTCAGGTCCGCCTCCAGCTGCTGGATTCTCGGCGTCTGTGTCATTGTGATTGCTTTAGTTTCAAGTTCATTTACGATAGTGGAGTATAAAGCAACATTAACAGCGTCTGTGGCGGACTTCTTGGCCCTTTTTACCTCTTCCCGTTTGCGGGAATAAGGACGCTTGAGCCCGTCTACCTGCAGCAGAGCCTGAAAAAACAAATCAAGTTAGTATTGTTGGCGGAGTAAAGCACCTGGAAAAAGTTGTTAAGTATCTTACCTCAGCCAGAAGGGACAAGATTCGTTCCAGGTTGAACGTCTCTATCCCAGGGATAGCGTTCTTGTCCTTCTTGCTCACCGCCTCCAGCATGGCTTTAGCATGCTTTTGGACGTCTGGCCAGCGGGGAGATTGATCTGCACCATAATCAATAGGTGATGAGTGCGAAATTAAGGCAGCACCTATCTGTTGCCGACCGTCTGAGGATGATGTTTGTTGGGAGTGGGATTTCACTCGCAAAGGCCACCCCAGCTCAGGCGGGGATTCAAATGGGTTCTTACCTTCAGAGTCGGCCAAACGGGAGCCGCTTGTAGGCGTGGTGAACCCACTGGTTGCTGATAAGGGATTGACGAGGTCGAGGCACAGACTGCCGCCTATTCTCTCGTTTCGCCCCCTTATCCGCATCTTTTGGTTCCCGGCTGAGGCGCCAGGAGTTAAGGCGAAGGCTGAATTTTTGGTCTTGTTAGGGGTGGAGGCGGAGTCCTCCCTGGCCAGTCTGAGATCTTTCTCAAACGTCTTCCCTACCTCTCCTCCCTGTGAAAATAACCAAGTTAAAGTTAGCATTCGGAGAAAGTAAACTTTGAGGCCAACCTAAGAAAGAGTCAAGCGTTCTTTACCTTGGCCCTGACTACGACCGCCTGTTTTTCCGCAAGCTCTTTGCGAATGGTTGTAGAGGACCGTTTGGGTGTCTTCTCTATCTGCAACATGCTTAAAGCTTCTTATGCAAAAAGAAAAAAATTGATTAATACATCATCAAGCAATTCTGATACAGAAGTACTATAGGCGGATGTGAACTCAGGCGCATACGTATGGTAAACATGTTTCCTAGCCCGCAGCGGCTAAGAAACACTCGTCCCTGAACCAGGCGCTCTTAGGGATCCAGTTCTTGGGAACTTTTATTGTCTCCCCGGTTGACAGGGTTGCATCCGTGAGGCCGAAAAAATCCGCCTCAATTATTTTGTCAAAGTCCTCGTCTGGGATCCGGGGAAGAGCACACTTCCGGCCCATCATGTCGGGCTTCTTATTGTATTGGCGGAACTCGTAGTTTTCCCGTTTGCTTGGAGCCAACAGCAGGTAGAACCTCTGCTTCCAGCCGTCAAATTTGGAGACCTTGTCTAAGGTCATCATGTATTTGGGATACGTGGTTAAAGTGTACCACGCCCTCCAGCCGCCTGGGCTTCGGCTAAGATAATGCATCTTAGCAAAAGCTTTTCAGCCGGGATGGAGCCCCTAGAGCTCGCAGACAACAACATACCCCAAGATGTTTGCCCAAGAATTGGGGGTAAGTTGCCAGACTCCGAGGCCGTAGCCTCTCAAGATCGCCTTGGGAAAGCGAAGACCGGCCTTGAACGCCGCCTCATAACAGCCGAAGTAGCTGTTGGCGTTCTGTTGATCGTCTTCCCAGGCGATGGTGCCGTCCTCAGGCGGCACTCTAATCTTGTACCCGTCTCCTAACGGGTGCATTTGTTTAAATATTTTTAAGTTCTCCTCCATGTGACCCCTGTCTTTGGCTGAGACGTGGATTTTGAAGGGGTCGTCCTTCTCACTCCACTTCTTCCTCTCCTCCTCATCGCTATCCTCAAGCGGTGACAAGTCGTCACTGCTCTTAGAAGTGGAGGCGGAGCTGTCACTCTCCGTCTCCCTCTCAGTTTGTGGCAAAGGAGCTGAGACAGCTTCGTCGCCGTCTTGGTCGCATTCTTCTAAAAAGGAATCTGCGGGAGTCGAAGGGGCACGTGGAGGGGATCTCTCCAGAGCCGTCTGGTTTCCCTGACCAGACGCATCTCCCTCAGGCGTTTGGCCGCCTGAGCCCTCACTTTGGTAATCCGGATCGACATCCGTCTGCATAGTCCAAGCCATTGTGTCTTGCACAGACACATAAATGGTCGGAATCCAAGCAAAAGGGTGGTCCCAACACCCTGAGACGACACTCCCAGTCCTAGACTCAGCCATCCCCGGTGACCGGCTGGATTCTAACCTAGGCTGTGCTGTGTGTGTTGGTGATGCATCCATTTATTGCAAGAAATATGTACAAGCGGTGAAACAAGAAAAAGAGTTGAGAGAGGCAGAGAGGGTACCTTTAGATTTGATATCTGAAGATAGACGGGTCCGGCTGGGTTGACGAAGAACGAGTTTTCTCGCTTGATTGACTCAAACGGATGACTTCTGCTCTCTCAAAGTTGTCTCACTTGAAAATTTGTATAAAAGTACAAAATGATGAGGGTAAACGGCTATATATAAAGGGTAAATGCGGGGGCATTCCCGTAATTTACTCGGAAGGTGAACGGTTACTCTTTGGTGGTAAAATTACCATCAACCGGAGCGTGACGCGTGTCACAGATGCCACGTGGCGTGCCACGTCATATCTGTGAGGGGCAAATGTTTAGGGTAATTTTACCCCGCCACGTGGTCCAATCAGAGGATGACACGTGTCAGCCCCAGGATGGCCCAAGGTGGACCTATCCCTTCTTGACACGTGTCACTCAAGAAACTTGGGAGGAATGACGACCTTCAGGCCCAAATCCCGAGAAAGCCGCAATGTGGCGCAGCCCACCAATGATTAGGGTTTAGTGACCTAATCAGTGGCATAAATTGCGAGGACCCTATAAAAAGGGAGATTCCCCTCTTTTGGAGGGCACGTTTAACCATTTATTAAAAAACTGTCCCTGTGATAGAGACATCTGAGCTTGGAATCCGAGCAGAGACCCACCTAAATTTCCGCATCTTTTTCTCTCCCTTCAAGTTACTAACTTGTTCGTCGGAGGCGAAGCACCACCCAACCGGTGTCTCCGTTTGTTTTGCAAGTACATCTCACGCCGGATCAGTCTTCGTGTTGTAACTCTCCCGAGGGGCAAAAACACCCAAAACAATAGTCATTGACATTTTATGAACCACATATAAGGAAATATAGACGGCTAAACTATGGTTATAACAAGCCCAATTGGTTCTGGTCGTCGCCCCCTGCTTGGAATTTTCTATTTAATAAAAAATATAGTACCAAAAACAATCAAAGTTTTATTCGAAAATTCTCCTTGGTAACATCGAATGTTTTATTTTTCTCTTAGGTAAATAGTAAAAAAAAAAGGCGGAAATTCTCTTTGGTAACACTATAGTTTTTTATTTTTCAGTGGTAAACTGTAAAAATTATTATTATCGTTAGTAAACTTTAATTAGTTATAATTATTCATTGGTGACATTAATGGAGTTATAAGCTTAACCCTAGTTTATTAAAGATCATCGTCATTGGTGACTAATTTGACCTTAATCCTGAATTCTAGCTTTTCCTCCAAAAGCCTTCAACCCAAAAACTACTGCCAGCAATCAGAACCACTGCACAGCAACCATATTCACCTCCTAGCTGCCATCGCCATCATCACCAAAACCATTTCCCAACCGTCAACACCACCATCATCAACTGATCCAACTTCATCGCCCACCCAAATTGCCCTAAACTCACTCGAAAAAACCTTCCTCCCTAAAAATTACCCCACAGCAAACACCCTAGATCCTCCCCGTTAGCCTGTGACCAAGCACCTAACTTAATTTCTATTGGGTGTTCAGAATCCACCGTCACTACCGATAAATCAAACCGGGTCTTTTTCGATCAAAAAAGTAGCGGTGGCTGGTGGTAGAGCTTCGATCAAAAAATGTAAACGGTGGCTTTGTGGGCGACACTTGAATAAATCAAACCGGGTCTTTTTCGAAAAAGGAGGAATGGATTAAATTTTTGTGGGTCTTCTAATTTCTTGGTGAAATTTGGAAAAAGGATGAGCTTTTGATAGTGGATTATGGCCAGAAGAAATAGGCTGGTGGAGCTTTTTGAAATTTCAATAATGGAGTAAGTTAGTGGCTTTGGTGTTAATTTCCGGTGTAAATTAAATAAACTGGGGAAGACGGAGGTGTAGCGGCCCTTTAATATAATATGGGTTTATTAAATAAAGTGAAGAATGGAAATGTGGGTGATGATGGTGGAACAATGACGATGATCTGATGATGATTATAGAACGGTGGAAGAAAGAGAGGAGGTCAGGAGGATGATGATGATGATCATAATGATGAGTTGATGATAGGTTGGGTTTGAGTGAGGGCATTTTAGGAATTTGAGTGTATTAATTGAGGACATTTTAGGAATTTATTTTAAGAAAATATTTATGGTTAAGCATTCAGTCTGTTGTTTCATTAAGTTCACCATCGAATAATTATAACTAATTGAAGTTTATTAAGAATAATAAGAATTATTACAATTTACCATTGAGAAAAATAAAAAATTACAGTGTTACCAAAGAGAATTTCCACCAAAAAAAACCAAAAATCAGTTATATTTGATAAACTTTTATTATTGATATTATGTAACACATAATATTAATGATGATTTTTTTAACGAATCTTTAACTATAGTTAAATATTTTTATAATTTTAACAAGAAAAAATTGTCTAGACTAAAACGACGTTTCAGTAGTCTTTTAAATATAAAACAACCTTTTGTTTATTCTAAAATAAAATGACCTTTGATAGTCATCTACTAAAAATAGAATATTAGCGGTTGTCAACCTATTTAATAGGTTGATGTGACATGTGTCACAACATGATAGGTAAGGTTTTTTTTTCAAAAAAATGATTTTAAATTTAAACAAATCACCTAGGCCCCTGCCCCGTGACCTACTATGGTGGAAGAACCGCTACCCCAGGCCCTACCACTGTTGCAAACCCAAACCAGCCTTAGACCGATCCCCTACTCTTGCTACCGTCGACAAACTTAGTCTTTGTAATGGCGAACCACACCCAATTCCACCCTTCTTCACATGCAATGGCTAATGGGGTTTGTGAGATGGTTAGTGAGGTTATTTTGGGTGATTTAGGATAGGTGAGGGGATTTTTGGTGATTTCAGGATGGTTTCAAGGGATTAGGTGGTTGAGGGATGAGCTTTGGGGTGTGTGGGATAGGTTTCACGAGTTTACAGGTTGATTTTCATGGATACGGGTGGTTGAGAGATGGTTGGGGGAAAGGGGAGGGCCAACAGAAGGTGGCCATGGGCTGGCATGTTGAAAGGGGTCGGTGGTGGGTGGTTGTGTACTTGCGGTGGGCGACAGGTGGCGAACGATTAGGGGAGGAGAGAATTTTTTTTTAAAAAAAATTTAAGTTTAAAATCTATTTTTATTAAAAAATATTGTAAAAATAATCCTAACAAATAATAGTTTGACATGTGTTCAGGTTCTACCTCTTAAATCAGTTATCCATTTTTTATTATCTTTTGAGCAAATTAATATCAACGATCGTTAAAAGGTATTTTTAATTTTAGAAGACCGCTGAAACGTCTTTTTATTCTTGACAATTTTTCCATTTAACAATTAAATAAAAAAATGAATAATTTATAGGAAAAATGGAAATTAAAAATCCAATCGTTGGGCTTTCTTCCCTAAAAAATCTAACCTTAATTTATTCCCCCAAAAATAAACCTTCCACCTTCACCAACAGATTCATTTACCTTTAACATGTTAAACAAGTTAAAAAGATTATTTTTTTTTTTAATTCTCTGACTTTCCCTTCTCGCTGCTCCTCTTCCTCTCTCCTTTAACAGAAGCAACATAGCTGACATGCCTTGCCACCAATTCCGCTACCACAACAACATCCAAAAACCAAAGCTATTGCATTAGCACCTCGCTGGTCTGTTCGCCTCCCTGCCTGAGACCCCAAGCCATACCCATTTGTTTCCTTGAAACCCTAAGACGACAAGATCTAGCAGCTACAACGACATCTGCCAAAGTTTCACCATCACAATCACTCGGCGCCTGTAGGCGTCGTTTGAAGTGCTCTTACATTAAGAATGTGTGAATATGCTTGGTACTCATAGGAAGTGGGAATTGACGTATGTGATTAGGGACAAATAAAGTATGGAGCCGCCAACAAGTTTTTATGGAACTTATAAACTATTCACGGATCATAAAAGGTAACCAAGAATAAAGGGACAATGATAGGGAACAACAATTGACCCGTGAAGGTTACACCCCATTCATTATTCATGAGATAACTAACTCTGTATGGTTTGGAACCATGAAAGGAGGATCAAGGATGATGGTACGAAGTGAGTCATGGAGTCATATTTGCTTGTATTGGCCTCTACAGGATTCTTATAGTGAAAAGTGATTCCTGCGATCTCAAAAGCATGCAAACCATATATTTAATTCGCTCCAAACTATTATTATGCTAAATTGATTGAATATTAATGCAACATATAATTCTAAAATATCTGTGATCACTTTGATTTAATAACAAGATTAAAAATGAACCTAAACCGGTCGTCCAAATTATCCTATTAGGCGTGATTTTTGATTAAATATTCCCTTTAAAAATGCAATATAGTGAACAACAAATATAGTAAAAATCAACATTAATATTGGAAGCAATTCAACAATCATTGTTAGTTAAATCAAATCATAATAAACCTAATCATTATACTAGGAACAACAATAAAAATAAAAGTAATTAAGTGATTAATTATTCACATTTTCCGCGTTTCCTTGAATTTTTACATCATTAATAAACTGTTAGTAATTCAATAAATATATAAATCAAATTGAAATAATTAAATTAAATAAAAAGTAGAGTTGATTTGGTCCAAACCCACGGTTAATTATACCTTTCACGTCTTTGTTTAAGTATAGAGATTTGGGTATTGTATGAACTCTTTGGATTGCTTAAGGGAAGTATTATGGAAGAATAGGGAGGCTAGTGTTTAGGCTAAGGAGGGAGAAGAGAATGATTTAAGGTTTAAAGGCACGAAAATTGGAAAATAAGTTATGGTTTGGGGAAATGGGCTTGGAATTGGGTTGGTTTATGAAATTTATTGGGATTGAATATGGATTTAAGCACTCCATGATTAAATACTCAACCCGACCAATAACAGATGTGAAAGGTTGTTCGTCATCGGGTTTGGTTTTGGGGAGACATTTTTAGGTGTCTATAGAAGCCCCCATTTTAATTGAGTTTGTAGAAATGTCATTTTGAATACGGTTGTCAAAGTAGTCGATAGGGACGGAGAATTATTTAAGACGTTATGAGATCCTAAATCACTCTTTATATGCCGATACATGCGATGAGTATAGGGTACTGACTTTCTCCCGAAAAAGAAAGACATGAAAAATGAAGTTTTGATTTAAACTTCCCTCGATGAGAAAATTTTAAAAATTTCTTGAACTTCCCTAAAACAAAAATATGAAAAAAGAAAATAAGTTTAAAATTTTCTTGCTAAGAAAATAGAGAAAAGTGAGGTAAATCGCATATAAAATTATGTTCGTCAAATTGAATTGCTCGTCTTGAAAGTAATATATGCATAAGGAATGTTCTTAGGCCAGGAGGCTAAGGACAATTACATCATGCGACATGATTAATGAATGCACTTAGGTCATTGAGCTAAGTATCATATATAGTGTAAAGAAACGATCTAAAACGTCACTTAGGTCCGGAAGCTAAGCACATTATGCGATGTGTGAAACAATGAATATTGCTCAGGTCAAGAAGCTAAGAAAGTATACAATGTTTATTTTAATGAATGTTGTCTTGAAAAATGATGAATCATGCGTGGTAGGGGAACAAGATTTCATGATAAAGGGTTCTTAAGGAAGGATAATATGGCTATGTATGTGTGAAAGAAGTGTGCGAATGTGATACTAAGGCTGGCTGCAAAGGTTCTGGTGATGGAAATAGATTTGAGAAGGGTCAAAGATGATGACTCTTTAGGCTGGGTAAGCTAAGTGATGTGGGTTCAAGCCCCCAATTCTGGCTCTATATGGGTAAGGATAATCATTGGAAATGACTCGATCATGTGTGGATATGAATATGAATGTGGCTGCACCTCGATGTGAGGTTTCTTAGGTATCTATTAGGACTCATGCCAAACGTATCTCTAACCAAACTTAGCACAAGTGTATGTACACCTCAAAGAGGTCTTTCAAGGGTTTTAATATGGTTAAGTTGATGGTTTACAGAAGAAAAGGGTAAAAGGCCCAAGACCCGAGAGAATCTCCAAGATGTGTGATTGTGAATTTGAAAATTTTGAATTTTGCAAGTTTATTTTCAACATTTTTTTTGCTTTGATTATTTTTTTTCATTCTTTTGAATCAAAGTGGGCAATATCAAATCATGCGGTCCATCACTCACTTAGCGTTCATGTTTCTCAGGCATGATACCAAGCATTCGATGAGAGCCACAATTTGAGACATATTCATATCAAAGACATTGGAACACTTGCCCTTAGGCATTGTTTTATTGTTGCTTTGCTGCATTTTTTTACTTGCTTTTTGAATGTTACACAAATTTCACACTTTTTCATCCCAGGGATAGGTTAATATGGGTTGAATAAATAATGCCAATCTATAGACGAGGTTCAAAGTGGTTGATAAAAAAATGGATATGTGATTGAATGATTAATGGGGAATGAATGAGTTGCAAAGGTACCTCGAATCATTGGTATACCTTGTATTCGGTTTGGCAATTGTTTTTTTTTTTTTTTTTTTTTTTTGCTAATCACATGATCGAATGTAAGAAAGCGATGCTCATTTATGAAGAAGGTAAGGAACGTGACACATAGACACATGGATAAGGAAAACCTATGGTAGACTTTTTAGGGGGAAAAGTTTGAAACAAAAGAAGAAAACATGAAATCTTGGTGAGAAGCTTGCATCGTGCTTTGTCTTCGTGGCTTTTATGACTTACTATTTGCCACCTGGTAGGGCAGGCAATGGATTATAAGTGAATCGGGTGGAGCGTAATCCACATATGTCCTCCAATGATCCATCCGTCATCCAACCCATCCATCAGTATATAATTCTTCATCCACATCCAATCCATCCATCATCCGCGGATGAATTGGGTGGATTGGGTAAACAATAGGTGAAATAAAATACATTATCCTTTAGTCATAATACTAATATACATAAACTAATATATTGATATATAGTTGACGAAGTCTTTAAATTTTCCAACATTCACACTATTATACGAAGTTTAACTTATATTACTAGTACATATATGATGGGTGTCATAAATGGCACCCATTTGATGAGCATTTTGGTTGTATTTACCTTCTTTTCATAGCATTCATTCTTAATAAATGCTTAATTTTATGCTTTTTCTCTTTGTTTTACCTTTTTCTCTTATTTTGTGGTTTTGTGTATTTTGATGGGTTTTCTAGTCTTTTCTCTTTTATTTGTTCTCTTTTTGTGGTTGTAGGTATTGTACGAGGTTCGGGTCTCGATAGTGATGATTTTCTAAGTTGGAAGATGCTTGTGGAGTAGGCTCATAGCATTGAGGAAGCTCAAGATGCAAGGAAGTGGATGCTCCAAGTTATAGCTCTTGCTCTCTCGAGCCGTGCTCCAATGAAAAAGTGGTGTTGAACCCACCAAAAGTGCTCAAACTTGTTTCATATACCATCATGCATCATCCAGAGCTCGCGGGTCCACTATCGAGCGCACGAGCGACAAAGAAAGTCATAAGAAACCTAGAACTGAGTGGGCGCGCAGCCTGGATGCGGGGGCGCGGCATCCTGAAGCGCGAGCGTGCCTACCCGCGTGGTCGCTCCTCTCCAGCTTTCCAGCTTTGTTCGATCTCTTTTCTGCGCCTCTATAAATACCTTTCTTTAACCGAATTTTGCAAGAAGTTTTTAGACGTAATTTTGATCATATTCTTAGCCTAGTTGAGAGCTTCTCTCCCTAGATTTAGGGTTAGTTTAGGAGTAGATTTTAGAGAAAGAAAGTGAGGAATTTAAATGGTGTTTGAGAGATTGAAGATTCAACTATGACAATTGTGTTGAAGATCTTCTCTATTATCAATGAGCATTTCTAACTCTATCTCATTTATTGTTTTGTTTAATATTTTTGTTTGTTTGGATTGATTTTGATGTGTGATGCTTAATTAGTGTAGTTGTTCTTGATATTTTGTTGATTCTTGATTACCTTAATTGTTTGTTGATTAGATGATGATGTTATAGTAGTTGTTTGGCTAGGTATTGGGTAAAACTTGTATGATTGATTGATTGTGCTTAATTTAGGGATTATGTTGATTAATTGTTAAGATTAAAGTGATTAATGAAAATTGTACGTGTGTGTAATTTGATAGGCCTTGAGAATTATGCTAGACTGCATTGTGAGTATACATTGATACGGACCATTGATTTGTAAATTGCAATTATCAATTGAATATGATTTGTAACGTTCCTAGTTAGTGTCTCGTAGTTGGCGCTAGTTAGACCTCTAGGAGATAGCTTGTCGAACTCTATGATTACTCTTACCATTAGTCTTTGCAACCATTGATTTGTATATTGTTCCCTAGTTGCTACAATTTTCATGATTACTTGTTGATCCCCGTTCCTAGTGTTTTATTTGTTTGGTTTCTTTGTTTGTTAGTTGTAAGTATTCTTTCTTTATCTTTGTCTTCGACCTAGCTTAGGTGTATAATTGAGAGCGCTTGAACATTACCGTTCCTTTGGATTCGACCCTTGACTTGTCTCTATACTTGTATTTAGGTTTGTTAAGTGTTTATAAATTTAGTTTGACCAAGGGAGGATTAGTTTCAACGACCTAATTCCACCCCTACGTCAAAATGGTGTCGTTGCCGAGGAACGGTGTCTATGTTTGAGTGTTTTTTATTGCTTGAGTCTATGTCTTTATATATACTTTTCTTTTATTTGATTTTTGCTTTTTTTGAAAAAAAAATGGCATGTCTCTCATTTCCTCAATATAATAATGAGCCGTTTGTTAATATTTCAATAAACTTGAGGGATTTCTTAACTATAATCGTTGTAGTCTTTGGGAGGCTTGTGAGATTTGTTTTTTTGGTTTGATTGAGCAAACTAAAGACATAATTGAAAGCATGTTTAATGGTAGATTTCGAGCATTGTTGATCGATGATGCTTGGGATTTTAATGTATGGTTTGCTTGAGATACTTATGATCACGGTCATGGTTATTCAAATGCTTCCATTGATGATTTTTATGGTCCATGTTCCATGAATGATGAATCTAGCATGCCTACTTGTGCCCCCACTCCCCAATTTGATGAATATGCTCATGATCTTAATTTTAATTCTTCCAATCTTAGTTGCACTTATTCTTCTCTTGTTGAACCTCAACTTTCTACACCTTTTGAATCTCATATTGTTACTTTGGAAACTCAAATTAGGAAAAATGAGCTTAGTGATAATCTTGGGCCTCATAAGGAGTTGATTCTTAATCTTATAAGAAGTCGATTGGAGGTGATGAAAAAGAGTGAGGAGAAACTTGAGGAGAGAAGAAGGAGATGTAGATATCTTGATAGCCAATTGTCATGTTTGATGCTTGTGTGTGAAAACTACAAATCCAATGTGTGTGTTGAGGATGATGATGATAATTTCGAGCAACCCTGATAGTGTTAGGATCCCTTTGATGAGCATTTGAGTGATGGTGAAGGAGTTAAGAGTGAAGAGAATGTTGAATTTGAAAATCCTAACCCTCTTTCCCATCTTGATGAGTCTAAAGTGCATGATTATGACTCATCTATCCATGAGTATTTGGACTTGTTTGAGGTTATGGCCAATAAGTTTTTTATGAGTCAAAGGAAAACCAATAGCCTTTTAGATGATTTCATTGAGAATGCTTCATGGGAGATAGATGATTTTGAAATGAATTTGCATCCATTCATGCATGGTTTCGAGACTTTAGGGTTTAAGGAAGTGGAGGAGAATATGTAGTTCCTCTTGGAAGTTGGATGTTTGAGTGAGATGGTGATCATGAGTGTTCTTCCTTTGAGGATTCTATGATTGATTTCCATCATCTTATTGGTTATTTAAAGCATGGTGGTGAGAAAGAGTTCATTTGTGAGACCATTGCTCCTATCCCCTCCTCTCATGTCCCTTTTTCAAGAAATTTCAACCATATCCCTTACACTCCTATATCCTTCCCTTCCTTTGTTGATGAGCCTATTGGGGACTCTCTTGCCTATGATGATTTTTTCCCTCATTCGTCTATTGTTGAGGAAAAGGGTGATGTTGCCACCCAAAAATATTTTCAGGAGAGTTTGCCTTATTTTTCTTTTTCTTCGTCTTCTTCTTTTTTTTCTTCTTTTTTTTATTTTGTTGAATTTGATTTTGATTTTTCTTCCTTTTCTTGGCATCTCTCTCCTCATTTGCATGCACTATTCTTGTTGCACGTACTCTGTCTGTCATTTGCCTACTTTCTATCTTATGAAATGTGCAGTAGTGCATTTGACAAGCTCTTGCGTTCGTTGCAATATTATTTTCTACAGCGGTCAAGCTTGGACCTTAAGCAAGCCTTTCTCGGGAAGTAACCCGTGGTTATTTCTTTCATTTTATTTTCTTTGTAAGAGAGAGAAAGTGTGGAATTTCAATGGTGATTAAGAGATTGAAGATTCAATGGTGACAATTGTGTTGAAGATCTTTAATATTATCAACGAGCATTTCTAACTCTATCTCATCTTATTATTTATTTGGTTTAATTTCATGTTTTTTAGGTTTGATTTTGATGTTTAATCTTGATTAGTATAATTGTTCTTCATATTTTGCTGATTCTTGAGTCCTTTAGTTGATTGTTGATAGATGATGATATTTGAGTAGTTGTTGGGCTTAGAATTGGTTGAAACTTGTATGATTGATTGATTGTGATTAATTTGGGAATTATGTTGATTGATTATTGAGATTATAGTGATTAATGGAAATTTTGCATGTGTGTAATTCGATTAGGCCTTGAGAATTATGCTAAATTGCATTTTATAATTGCTAATGACACAAACAATTGATTTAGGAATTGCAATTATCTATTGGTTTGGATTGTGATTCTCTTAGTTTGTTATTCATAGAGACATCTAACGTAACGATTAGGAGATAGCTCTTTGATTCCAATAGATTACAATTCCTAAATCAATTGTTTGTGTCATTAGCAATTATCTATTGGTTTGGATTGTGATTCTCTTAGTTTGTGATTCGTAGAGATTTCTAACTTAACGATTAGGAGATAGCTCTTTGATTCCAATTGATTGCTCTTATCATTAGTGTTCACAACCTTTGATTGACATGTTTGTCCCAAGTTATTCTAATTGTCATGATTACTTGTTGATCCCCTTCCTAGTATTTTATTTCCTTGGTTGTTTGTTTTGTTAGTTGTTAGTCTTACCTCTTTATCTTTGACTTTGACCTAGATTAGGCGCATAATTGAGAGCGCTTGAACATTACCTTTCCTTTGGGTTCGATCCTTGACTTGCCTTTATACTTGTATTTAGGTTTGTTAAGTGTTTATAAATTTAGTTTAAACGAGAGAGGATTAGTCAACGACCTAGTCTCACCCCTCGTCACCCTTCCTTTCCTATCTTAAGCAATGGGTTAAACAATTAAGTGAGTTGTTTTATTTCACAATACATGGATAAGGAGCAGGGGTAGATTAATACAGTTTGAGTCATTGCTGCAACAATCCCTTATATCTAAGAGGTGTTCAAAGAAAACTTTGCCATCTCTACATTACTTATCACCTTCAAACTACTTTCAGTTCGTTCCAATGGCCACTAAGGAAGATATTGAGAACATTAAAAAATCCATCGAGGCACTGTCTGGCATTATGCAAACCCTTACCACTAAGGTAACTACCATGGAACAAAACAAGGTCACGGCTGCTACCCTTGACAAATGGAAAGAATAGATGAGCAAGATTTTTGAGGATTTCACTTGTGTGGAATAGCCTCCTACTCTTGTGGATATGAAGGACAGGCTCCCTGAAAAGCTCTCCACTGCTAATATTCCAAAGTTCAAGCTTACTGACACCAATATTCCATTTGAAGGTGTTCTCTACAACCATTGCTCTCAAGGGATTGCACGTAACACTCTTCCCTACGGTGTTCCCGCCCTGCTTAGAGCATGCTTGCCAACAATGGTTTTATTCTCTAGATGCCAAGCATACTGCATCTTGGCAAGATGTCACCGACAATTTCATGATCGTTACAAGTGTAATATTCAAACTAGGATTTCTGAACGTTAACTCTCCATTCTCAAACCAAAAGAAAATTAAGGCTTCACCGATTATCTAAACAGGTGGAGGGAAACGGCTGCACTCTTGGTATCCTCCCAAATAAAGATATATGGTTCGCCTCTTCATCCAAAATTTGACTCAAAAGTTTAGGGAACATCTCAAATTTCTGCCATTGAACACTTTCAAAGCGGTATATGATATTGTCATCAATATTTGAAGACGAGCTAATAAAAACTACTAGTAGTTACAATAACAATTGGAAAAACAAGATGAAAGACCTTCCTTCTTCTTCGTCTTCTAAGCACAAAAATACCGCCAACAATATAAGCCAAGTTGATCTGAATGAAGTGTTAGCTCTTGAATTCTTGATGCTCCCTTGCCCAAGAAAAGGAGAACTTACACTTCTTTAGGAATGACTTATGATGCGGCCTTTGATCGCCTTTACGGTCAAGGCTTGATCACACCTATTGGGCCATTTCCAGAGCAAAAACCTAAAGAAAGGAGCACCAAATGGAATCTCAATGCCCATTGAAAGTACCGCCGAGGATGGGGTACTCTACTGATCAATGATGGAATTTGAAGGACGCCATTCAAGACTTAGTAGACGCCAACAAACTTCCCGTCCCTCCAGGTGGCAAGAAGTGACAAGAAGCAATGAAGACAAGGTGCACGATGATCCCTTCGCACGAGATTTCATGATTTCCTCTTTTTATTAGTTTCCCTTTCCCCAATTCAAGTCCAGCACAGATTTCCCTTTCTGTAATTTGATAATTTTGTTAGCTTATTCACCATTTTCATCAATAAGTTGAGTATTATTCTTTACATCTCGATCATTTTCACAAAAATAAAAATAATTTTCCGAACCGAACACAAGGTACACCAATGATTTGAGACACCTTTGCAACCCATTTTTTCCACTAACCGTCAAACATACACTCCATTTCTTCATAAACCATTTTGAGCCTTGTTTAACGTTCGGCCTTCATTTCTTCAACCCACATTCACCTAACCCCGGGATGGCAAGGTTTGCAATTTGTGTAACATTTGGAAAGCAAGTTAAAAAAAAATAATAAGTAAATAAAACCAATGCCTAACGGCAAGTACTCCAATGTCTTGGATACAAACACGTCTCGAATTGCGTCTCTCATCGAGTGCTTGGTACCGTGCCTGAGAAACATGAATGCTAAGTGAGTGATGGACTGTATGATCCGAGATTGCCTACATTGATTCAAAATAATTAAAAAAAAAGAAAAAAAAATTCAAATAAAAAAATATATGAAAAATAAAACTTGCAAAGTCCAAAATTTCAAATACACAATTGCATATTTTAGGGGCTTCTCTCGGGTCCTGAGCCTTTCACCCCTTTTTTCCTTAAACCATCAGCTTAACCTCATTACAACCCTTGAAACACCTCTTTGGGTGTACATACACTTATGCAAAGTTCGGTTAGAGCTACGTTTGGCCTGATTCCTAACGGATACATAGGCAACCTCACATTGAGATGAGGCCATATTCATATGCATAATCGAGTCAAAGAATATCCAATACTTAACCCTATGACCCTATCCATCTAGAGCTAGACTTGGGGGGCTTGAACCCAAATCATTTAGCCTACCTAGTCTATAGAGTCACCATCTTGACTCTTCTCACATCTCTTTCCATCACCATAGCCTTCGCAACCTCACCTTAGTATCACTTTCACACACTTCTTTCACACATACATAGCCATATCATCTTTCCCTTAGGAACCCTTTATCATGAAATAATCTTGTTTCTCTACCGCGCATGCTTTATTCTTTCAAGACAACATTCATTGCAAGAAACATTATATACTTACTTAGCTTCCTGACCTGAGCAATGTTCATTGTTTCACGCATCGCATAATGTGCTGTGCAACATTTATATTTCAATGATTTGTAATCATACAAAGCATATTGTGCTTAGCTCCTTAACCTAAGAAACATTAATTATGAAATAATCACTTCATCTATATATGTGCTTAGCTTCCAGACCTAAGTGACATTCAAGATCGTATCTTTACACCATATATGATGCTGAGCTCCATGACCTAAGTTCATTCATCTAACGTGTCACATGATGTAATTGTTCTTAACCTCCTTGTAACACCCTAGAAATTCCTTACTTTTAAAATACCCGTTTTGCCATGTGTAAAACTTTAAATAGGAATATCTAAGACATTACCGCCACCGTGAAAACAGCTAAGGCAACTACCAAAGACACACAGCGGAAGACTAATTTAAAAACCATTCAAAACAAGTAAACTTAAACAGTCAACCAACGAAAGTAAAGTCAAACCAAAGTAAAACGAAGTAAAATAAAATCAACCTACAAAATGGAACCATTATAGGCCCTTATTAAAATCGAACCAACTTCAAAACTTTGCGTTAGGCATGTATAATAATAATATCATAAATAATTAAAGCATTAAACACATCATATAAGAAAATAGCATGATTCGCTGTTCACTCATGCCCATTCATGAATATGCTTCGTCACCTGAAAAGCTTCTCTTTACTTGTTTCCACTACTCTCCATTAAAAATGGGTCATCATATGGCCAAGATAAAGACAAGGCCAAAAAACACACAAAACACACAATCAACAAAGCTGAGTACATAAGCGTAATTAACACACTAACATGCAATTACCTATCAACACACAACTTACCTTGTTGCACCTGTTTTTCAAGCATACAACATTCAACAAGACTTCTCACTAGACAACTACACAACTTATTTAGTGTTGATTACGCATCGAACGGGTTTCCCCACTAACCTCCCCCAATAAATTGAGGTTACTAACACGGGAGCTAATCGTGCCAGCATCAAATTCTACTCGTAAGTGACGGAATTCCTACGCATAATAATAATAACAGGAATGTACAGCGTCCTGTACTCCAATAGAAATTATAATCAAATATAAAGTAAATAACTCCCCCCATATGTTCATACTCATGGTGTATACGTTCCAAGAGTTTTGATGCGTAATCTCTTTCACTTTACATTACTTACAGATTATTAAACTTGGTGATGAGTCTCAAACCATAATCATTCAATCAACAATAATTATTCAAACAAGCAACACACCAATTTAATTCTTGAATAATTAATGACCACATAATATGTAATGTTGAACCCTTTTTAAATCTACCTCGGTACCAATGACACCTTAAACGCATAAAGCGCCACAAATCCTATCCCTTGGTGTTAAAAACACCTTAAGTGCAGTAAGGCAGTGACATATAATTTATTCCTCGCGTACTTAGACACTTACATAGATCCTTTCCCATGTTTAAAACATTAATAAAAATTATATGAACCATAACAAAATTCCCTTTCAATATTCCAAACCAAATTAAACATTTAGTTTAATTAAACATGCTCTCTATTATGCTATAAATAAAAGTGTGGTTCATAACAATATTCCAAACTATAATTTTCCATCCATTAATCCATCACAAATAAATCATGCTTCATAATTCAATCATCAATAGCATACAAATCATAATTTCCATTCCAAATCTAGCATGATACAACTTGTAATCAATTAAACACATCTATCATGCTACTACATCAATCAAATTATGCAAAGTATGCGAACACACCTTGTATACGATCATAAAATCGTCACGACTAATAGAAATCACTCACTTCAAAGTCTCCTACAATTTAAATTCATAGAAGAGTATTAAAATCCTCTCTACACAAATTTCCAGCTATATATACTATTATAAAACCCCTCATAATTTAATTAAATAAGCTGAAATTATATTTAAAACATCATACTACACTTTAATCCCAATTAATAAGTAATTGAAATTCCTTAAAGAAAGTTGATTTTTAATGCACTACCAAAAATTCGAGCATTATATTTTAATGAAAACTTGTTGTAATTAGGCCTTAAAACACTTTAATCAAAGGTTTAAAATATTGTATATCTTAATCTTTCAATAATTCATAATTCAAGAACCTAGAGTTTCAAATTTTGGGGCTTTTCAATTAAAAATAAAATTTGAAAATTAATTTACATGATACTAATAATCAAACATCCTAATTAAATCACAAAACTCATAATTAATAATAAGACCTAGGATTAAACTAGTTTTAAAACAAAAAGATTAAAAAAAATTTTGTTCGAAAAATAGGGCAGCCGACAGGCACCACGGCTACTGCTAGACCTGGCAATCCTAACCAAGACCCGATGACCCGACCCGAATGACCCGACCCATGACCCGAAATCGACCCGAAACTAGTGACCCGAAATTGTCCCAAAACCCGAATTAACTCAACCCGACCCAAAGTGGAACTTACCCGACCTTGACTTGAAACCCAAAATGACCCAACCCGAGATGACCCGACCCAAAGTTGACCCGAGACCCGAAACGACCCGACCCGAAGTTGACCCGACCCAAAAATGACCCGGCCTTTAACTTTTTTTAGTAAATAATTATATAAGTTACTACCTCCGCTAACTTTTATTTGCAATTTTGAAATATTTTATATCTCACAAATAATACCCCAAAGTTACAAATAAAAGTTAATGGAGGTAGTATAAAAAGTTTATATTAGGAAATTATACATTAAAATAGACCCAACAACATCTTACATGACTACATTGACTTTCATATAATAGCTAAAAAATATGGTCAAAGTGAGATGTGTGAATAGTGCAAAATGTCAAATCGTTAAGAGTAATTTGGGACGAAGGGAGTACAAGAATAATTCAAAGAAATTATTACAACAATGACAATGATAATAAGAGTACGTATTAAAACTAAGATCAATAAGAGAGTGAGGTATAACTCAATTAGTTCTTCTTAGTTTCAGGAGATCCTGAAAGTGATTCTTTGCTTAAAGTTCTAAACACACAAAAAAAAAAAAAAAAAAGTTAATAAAAGTCAAACAATTACTATAATCCATGAAAAAAATAGCCTTAATAAATATAGTGAGTTTTTCGTCAATAAATAAATAAATAAATATATATACAGAGTTGAATTATTTAACCCAATGAATCACCCGAATATGACTCGACTAGAAGTTGACCCGACCCGAAGTTGACCCGGAAATTGGACCCGAAAATTGACCTGACCCGAACTGACCCGACCAGAAAATTGACCCGACCCAAACTTGACCTGACCCGAACTCGACCCGAACTGTTGACCCGATACCCGACCCGACCCGATTATTAGTCGACCCGAAATCAACAGAAGAAATTTCAATAATAATTGGAGTTGGAGGTGGATTTGGGTTAGAAATCTCTAGGAGTGAACTATCTATCTCCCCTTGATCTCCATTCTCTGCTTGACCACCCTGTGAAGAAGAAGAAGAAGAAGAGGAGGAAATCTTTTACTGATGACTAGGATAAGGGGGATCTTGTCCCACCAGATTTTCATAATAGTAGTCAGGGTATGGAAGGTTGAATTGTCTACAATGGGATTTCTCTACCCTAAAGAGGTAGGAAATCAAAAATTTGTAATCAGGGTACCACTGTCCATAGTAGTCTCTATATTTGTAGTAATTTGGGATGTCCCCTGGCAAGTAGAAATCATCAAATTTGGCTTTGACAGCATAATAAGGAGGTTCCTCAGGCAAACAACGGACAATCATAGCTGATATATGATCAGGGCTATCAAAAACTTTGTTCCTTACAACATTGCTCCTATAGGAACAGTAAAAGCGAATCTTTTGAACATAATCAAAAGGTTGTTCATTAGGTTTCTTTTGAAGAGTACCTAATTTGGTGCATCTGCTAGGAAGATTCGGCATCATGTAAAGAAAAGACTTAGAAAAGAATTCTCTTCCTAAAGAAAACAAAATAATACAGTTCTTGCATGAAATAGGTTCAATGTTCAATCAAACAATTTTCTTATTTCTAAACACATAAATACATATCTTCAAGCAATACATTCATGATAAAACATTCATAACCTAAATATTAATGCATACAAGAACATGATTATTTCTAACTTATATGCCCATATTCTTTAATACCCATTCTCACCAACATGCTTTTAAAAACTGTAAACACATAATACTTACCTAAATCCTTGCTTTCCGGCAAAAGAAAAAACTAAAAAAAAAATATTTTTGACTCCTTTTTAATTTAATTTTCAAAATTAAATAAGAAAGAAGACCAAAAAAATTTCGGCCCTCCCCCCATAAAAAGAATTTCGGACCTTCCTAATAAAAAAAATTTGGTCCTTATTTTAAAAAATTTGGACCCCCTTTAAAATAAAATATAAAAAATTCGGTTTTTAAATTTAATCAATAAATATTTGATCTTCCCAAAATAAAATAAAATAAAATAATTCTCTAAAAATTTTCACCAAAAATAAATACTTGGCCAAGTTTAAAATTAAACCACTTTGAAATACGTTTTTGGCTTTAGTGGTAATAAAATCTCAACAAAAGCTCCCAGATAGCACTTTGTAACACCCTAGTAATTCCTTTCTTATAAAATACCTGTTTTGCCTGTGTAAAACTTTAAATAGGAATATCTAAGACATTACCGCTACCGTGAAAACGGCTAAGGCAACTATCAAAGATACACAAAGGAAGACTAATTTCAAAACCATTCAAAACAAGTCAACTTAAACAGTCAACCGATGAATGTAAAGTCAAACCAAAGTCAAACGAAGTAAAATAAAATCAACCTACAACTTGTAATCATTATAGGCCCTTATTAAAACCGAACCAAC
The DNA here is from genome assembly GCA_024500155.1 of Chenopodium formosanum. NCBI lineage: Eukaryota > Viridiplantae > Streptophyta > Magnoliopsida > Caryophyllales > Amaranthaceae > Chenopodium > Chenopodium formosanum. Next base: position 17,682,239 of record CM044868.1, on the reverse strand, counting down.
TTCAAAACTTTGCGTTAGGCATGTATAATAATAATAGCATAAATAATTAAAGCATTAAACACAACATATACTTACCTTGTTGACTCATGCCCATTCATGAATTTGCTTCATCACCTGAAAAACTTCTTTTTTCTTGTTTCCACTACTCTTCATTAAAAATGGGTCTTCATAGGGCCAAGATAAAGACAAGGTCAACAAACACACAAAACACACAATCAGAAAAGTTGAGTACATAAGTGTAATTAACACACTAACATGCAATTACCTATAAACACACAACTTACCTTGTTGCACCTGTTTTTCAAGAATACAACATTCAAGAAGACTTCTTTACTAGACAACTACATAATTTATTTAGCGTTGATTACGCATCGAACGGGTTTCCCCACTTACCTCCTCCAATAAATTGAGGTTACTTACACGGGAGCTAACCGTGCCAACATCAATAACCACTCGTTAGTGGAGGAATTCCTGCGTATAATAATAATGAAAGGAATGTACAACAACATGTACTCTAGTAGAAGTTATGATCAAATATAAAGACACATAACTTCCCCCATATGTTCATACTCAAAGTGTATACGTTCTAAGAGTTTTGGGGCGTAATTTCTTTCACTGTACGTTATTTATAGATTATTAAACTTGGTGATGACTCTCAAACCATAATCATTCAATCAACAATAATTATTCAAACAAGAAACTAACACACCAATTTAATTCTTGAATAATTAGTGACCACATAATATTTAATGTTGAACCCTTTTTCAATCTACCTCGGTGCCAATGACACCTTAAATGCATAAAGCGCCAAAAACTATCCCACGGTGTTAATAACTCCTTAAGTGCACTAAGGCACCAACATATAATTTATTCCTCGTGTACTTAGACACTTACATAGATCCTTTCCCATGCTTAAAGCATCAATAAAAAATTATATGAATCATAATAAAAATTTCCTTTCAATATTCCAAAGCAAATTAAACATTTAGTTTAATTAAACATGCTCTCTAATATGCCATAAATAAAAGTGTGGATCATAAACAATATTCCAAACTATATTTTTCCATCTATTGATCCATCACAAATAAATCATTCTTCATCATTCAATCACCAATAACATCCAAATTTTCCATTCCAAATCTAGCATGATACTACTTGTAATCAATTAAATACGTTTAGCATGCTACTACATCAATCAAATTTTGCTAAGTACGAGAACGCACCTTGTATACGATCTTAAAATCGCCACGACTAATAGAAATCACTCACTTCGAAGTCTCCTACAATTTGAAATCATAGATGAATATTAAAATCCTCTCTACACAAATTTCCATCAATATATACTATTATAAAACCCCTCATAATTTAATTAAAATAAGATGAAATTATATTTAAAACATCATACTTTAATCCCACTTAATGGGTGTAGGGAATATTTCAAGCATTACCCCAAACTTGAAACCCACTGTGATCATACACTAAAGCATGGTGGCGCCCAAAGGGAAGGAAGCTAGAGCAAAAGAGTCGCCAACAAGTTTAGGAACTTGTAAACCGTTCACAAGGTGAATGTTACACCCCTTAACGATCCATGAGATCGTTAACTCCAATAGGTCTGGAACCATGACTAGAACGTCGGGGATGAAGGTACAAATCGAATCTAAAAGAGATTGAACCTGCCCTAATAATAGGCCTTTACTTTATTCTTCTCGTATTCATGTGTGCTTTCTGACTAACATGCAATCAATAGGTTAACCCTAAACCTGTTTAATCTATGTTGGTTGAATATTAATGCACAAATAAAACTATTATTGGCGATCACTTGAATTATAACCATATTAACCCTAAACAAGATTATTAATTATCTTATTAAGCGTGATTACAAGTACAAATTTCCTTTAAGAATGTATAAAAGGCGTGATCAAGCAATAACAATAAATACACATCAAGCAACATCATAATAATCATAATTAAAATAATCATATCAACGCTAAAGCATAATAATGGCAAGATCCTAGGCATGATACTAACAAGATTAAAAACAAACCCTAGCATGTCACTAAACAATAAAAATCAAAGCTTTAGCCCTAACATGATACTAACATGTATATTAGGAAAGAAATAGGAAGCATCACAGAAATCATAATTGACATTATATTGTTTACCCTAAACATCATACTAGGAACTTATTGTTGTCATTCTAAACATCAAATTAAGAAAAGCATCCTAATATGATACTAGGAATCAAAATAACAACTTAGACATGATTTCTATATCATAATATCAATCAAACAATTAAAGGACTTACTTGGATGCCTCATATCTCTTTCTAATAACAAAATACACACGTTAGTAACTTCAAGGAAAAAAAATAAACAAACAATTAAATTAAATAATTGAAATACAGATTTGGGACCAAACCCTCAGAAATTAAACCTTTCACGCCTAGGGCAAAGGCAACTTCAAACTTTGCTAGGTGTGTTTAGATCTTGCGAATGCGGAATTGTGTGTTTGAGAGAAGGCTAGTTTAGAAAAGAGAGAGAGAGAGAGAGAGAGTAATCAAGAATTTCTTGATGAGAGTTGGTCATTGAAAAATGAGGTTTAAGGAGGCTATTTATAAAGAAAATTGGTCGGATATGATAAAAAAACAAATCAGAGTTTCAAAAAGAATAAAACACGACGCTGTCGCCAAACACGCGCCTGTCGCCAGACGACAGGGTTGTCGCCAGACGCTAGACGTGTCGCCAGACGCCAGGCCTGTCGCCAGACGCTGCAATTAGTTTTTCCACGTGTTTTCTTATTTTGATAAAATTTAAGCGTACGAGAGGGTAAAATTGTAATTTCCTTAAAAACACTTCTTTTATTCTAAATAAAACTCTTAAAACTCATTTATCAATGCTAATAAAATTAGGATTCAAAAGAACCTTCTAGAAGATTCTAGAAGACTATAATCAATCCTAATTGTAATAGGAATGATAAATCATAATAGGCCCTCCTCTAGATCATTGGGCCGCATATAAATATCAAATCGGGCCCAGTTTAGTAATTTGGCCATAACTTCCTCATTATTCATCGGAATTGGGCTTATCATATATCGTTGAGAAGCTCTTTTCAAGCCCAATCCAACTACACTATTATTAAAACCTTGTTATGGACCAAACTAAAATGGATCGGCTGTTTTCACAAAATAGGTTTTTAAAAACAAGGAGAAGAGATATTTTAATAAAAACATCCTCATCACTAGACTTTTCAAACTTTTGCCTCGTTTGATAATCAAATGACATGAAAGGTATTCATGACTGGGTTTGGTTTTGGGGAGACACAAATGGGTGTCTATAGAAGCCCCCACTTTGACTGATTTTGGAGAAACACAAGTTTCGAAAACGAAAGTCAAAGTTGTTCGGGTTTGGTGAGTCCGACTCACCGCGAAAACAACCCCGATCCAAGGAATCACTTGTAATTAATAAAACCATAAAGCATAAATAAATAAACATAAGAAAAGAAAGAACGAATCATACCCTTGAAGCGAGCTTTGCCCTCTCAAAATGGGCTCTTACTTGAAAGCCTTGAGCACCGCAAATGCCGTGCCTCCAACGGTATCCACCCACAAAGGACGAACACAACTTTTTAGGTCCTCTACCTTGGAGTTAGCAAGGTCCGACCAAAACCCAAGTGTTAATGGAGTTTAAGAGTTTTTCCCAAAATATGGAATGCTCTTTCAAACTCCCACTCAAGCACTTTACTCCAAATCCCAAGGTTGGTATTTATAGAGGAAAGTATGAGTGGGAATTTCTATCCCATCAATGTGGGATCATGAAATTCCACAAATTAATTTAAAGATAAATTAAATTAAAATTGCAAACTAATAATAAATCTACAAGTGGCATTACCATGCGAAATGGGTTGGTGAGGACCACATGGAGAGTAGGGGACCATAATTGCTCCCCACTCAATACTCTCCTTGTGCCACATGTCCTTACCCACTTGCTCCCATATTCCTCAAGCTTCCCCATAGTGACCGACCCTATGGCCCAGCCCGAGCCCAGCCTCGCACCAAGATACGGGCTGGTGCTGTGTGCGCAAGCCACGCACTTGGTGCGGGCTTGCTGCTGTGCATGGCTGCTAGCACGGTGCGCTAGCACGCACCTAGCCAGCCATGCTAGGCTCCGCTTGGTGCGCTTGCTAGCCACCTATGCTTGGACATTTTTGCCCCTAGCATTCGGATGCTCGGGGCATTCCGATGCTAGGGGTATTTTGGGAATATGGTCAATTTATTATTATTTTGCGCGTCTTGTATTTTTATTATTTTTGACTCGACTTCCGACGATCGGTTTCGACGCTCCAAGCTCGAATTACCGACGTCTAAATATTTAACACTCGGGCGACGAATTAATTTCTACCGAATTAATTCGTCGAGTCGGTTCGTATATTTTGCTTGGGTGTGACCCGAAGGGTTCAGTCAAGATTAAGCTGTAATATTAATTATATTAATATTACTGATCGGAAGCGGCCTCCACCCAGGCATTTGGATCACTTGACCTTACTGAATATATTAGCTTTCTAATAATTTTGAACCCGCTATCAGAATAATACACTTGTTCTAAGAACACCATTCCTTTCAATCTCCCACTTGTCCTTCTGGACAAGTGTGTATTTAGTGTATAACCCCTTTCCTATGTCTTTTCATATCTCTTCATGAACTACAGAGTATGATTACTCGTCATCTCTGTTACGTCAAGAAGTGTTTCTCGAAATCCGAGTTTGACTGTCAATAAACAGATGATTTCTAAAATCCATCTGAGCACGGCCATGCATTTTCACAGTCTCGCTCTTCGAGAGGCCTTGTAAACAACAAGACATGTTCCCTATTGTTAGTAGGGGGACATTTTCAGTCTTGTAATGTAGCTTCTCTTACTAAGAGGACCTAGCCGCCCGATATCTGTCGTTATAATCCCCAGTTACGGCAGGCGTTTGGCGGATACCAAAGCGGACTAGTACTCAAACAAGAGACCTCCCACTACTCATGGTCAAGGAAAAGAGTTCCGATAGTAATAATAAGAAAAATACTTATGACGATTTTAAATCTCTTAAAGTATTCTCATAGGTCGATCCAGTATGGTTTTAAACCAATACCTGTGCAAATGATTTATATCCTCATAGAACAAGAAACGGTGCTATAAATCATACTACACACTAATCTCTAATGGTCATTAATCATCCACAAAAAATATGACCTTGATTAGGGATAATTTTCGATTAAAATATTCAATGTTCACTTAATAGGTTTTTCTTTATCCAAGACATTGACTTGATACCATATTTTGAATATTTATTAAAATCGAATGGACTCATTATTTAATTCTAAACCAAAATTAAATAGAGACGGAGTGATTTAAATTGCATGAAAAATTTAATTACTCCAAAAACTGAATGGTTCATCATAGTGCTTTACATTAACATTTTATAAAATTTAATTAAATCACTATAATATGGAAATCAAATCCAGTTCGCGACATGCTTGATTCCCATTGCCTCAATGTGTTTGTTGTGCTTCACTTGAGACAAAGGTTTAGTAAGTGGATCGGCTACATTTTCATCCATTCCCACTTTGCAAATTCTGATTTCACCCTCTGTCTTCCATTCTCTAATCATGTAAAATCGCCTCTTGACATGTTTGACCTTCTGATGCTCTCGTGGCTCTCTAGCCTGAGCAATAGCTCCATTGTTGTCACAATGGAGGTCTATTGGATCCTTGATGGAGGGTACAACACCAAGTTCATCAATGAACTTGCGAATCCAAACTGCCTCCTTGGTTGCCTTAGACGCTGCCAAGTTCTCGGCTTCAGTTGTAGAATCAGCGGTTGTGCTTTGCTTTGCACTCTTCCAACTAAACGCTCCTCCATTGAGACAGAATATGTATCCGGATTGTGACTTGGAGTCGTCTCTGTCTGTCTGGAAGCTTGCGTCGGTATATCCCTCAACAACCAATTCATCTTTACCCCCATAGACCAGGAATTTATCCTTGTTCCTTTTCAGGTTCTTCAGAATATTCTTAGCCGCAGTCCAATGCGCCTCTCCTGGGTCTGATTGGTATCGGCTCCTAGCACTCAAGGCATATGATACATCCGGCCTAGTACATATCATGGCATATATGATCGATCCAATAAGCAAAGCATATGGAATACGACTCATCCTTTCTCGCTCATCAGGTGTCTTTGGACACTGCTTCTTGCTTAAGGTTATGTCATGTGACATGGGTAGGTGCCCTCTCTTGGCTCCTTCCATTTGGAATCGATCTAGTACCTTATCGATGTAAGTACTTTGACTCATTCATATCATCCTCATTGATCTATCCCTATAGATCTTGATGCCTAGTATGTACTGAGCCTCTCCCAAGTCTTTCATTGAAACACATTTCCCGAGCCAAGCCTTTACAGACTCTAACAACGGAATGTTATTTCCAATGAGCAAAATGTAATCGACATATAAGACTAGGAAGGCGATGTCACTCCCACTGACCTTCTTGTAAACACAAGACTCGTCTGGATTCTTGATAAAACCAAACTTACTGATGGCTTCATCAAATCGCAGATTCCAACTTCTGCTTGCTTGCTTTAATCCATAAATGGACTTCTTAAGCTTGCATACCTTCTTAGGATTGTTCTGGTCGACAAAACCTTCAGGCTATGTCATGTACACAGTTTCTTCCAAAATTCCATTGAGGAAGGCGATTTTGACGTTCATCTGCCATATTTCATAATTGTAATATGCAGCAATCGCTAGAAGAATTCAAACGAACTTAAGCATAGCTACTGGAGAAAAGGTTTCACCATAATCAACGCCGTGAATTTGCTTATAACCTTTTGCTACCAGCCTGGCTTTGTAAATGAATACATTTCCATCTTTGTCGGTTTTCATCTTGAAAATCCATTTACATCCGATAGGTGTGTAACCTACGGGTAAATCAACCAAGTCCCATACTTGATTTTCAAACATGGAGTCCATTTCGGATTTCATGGCCTCTTGCCATTTTGCAGAGTCGGGGCTCGTCATAGCTTGCTTGTAGATTGCCGGCTCATCTCCATCCACTACTAGGATGTCCTAATCTTCGGTTAATACAACACCGAGATATCTGTCAGGTTGAGATCTTGGCCGAGTTGACCTACGTAGGGTAATGGACTGAGCATTTGCATTGTCGGTTTGACTTTGCATATTTTGACTTTGACCAATGTCAACAGATGCTTCGTGAGCACTTTGATTGTCAACTTGTCCTTGTTGCTCGTCCTCTCGAACTTCGTCGAGTTCGATTTTCCTCCCACTTGTCATTTTGGAGAGATGCTCCTTCTCCAAAAAGACACCATCACGAGCAACAAACACTTTGTTCTCAGATTTGTTGTAGAAGTAATACCCTTTGGTTTCTTCTGGATAACCCACAAGGTAAACTTTGTCAGATTTCGGTGAAGTTTGTCAGAAATGAGTTTCTTGACATATGCTTTGCATCCCAAATCTTGAGAAAAGACAACCTTGGAGGTTTATTTGTCCATAATTCATATGGAGTCTTTTCCAATGCTTTTGACGTAGCACGATTCAGTGTAAGTGCCGCAGTTTAAAGTGCATGTCCCCAGAAAGAGATTGGAAGTTCACTAAGAACTATAGCCGATTGGACCATGTCTAACAGGGTTCGATTCCTCCTTTTAGATACTCCATTCCATTGAGGAGTTCCCGGAGGTATCAACTCTGAAAGTATTCCATGTTCTTTCAGATGGTCATCGAATTCTTGGCTCAAATATTCGCCACCTCGATCCGATCGAAGCGCTTTGATTTTCTTGCCGAGTTGGTTTTCAACTTCGTTCTGAAATTCCTTGAATTTATCAAACGATTCAGATTTGTGCGACATTAGATAGACATAACCATATCTACTATAGTCGTCCGTGAAGGTTATGAAATACCGATAACCACTCCTTGCGGGTGTACTCATTGGCCCACATACATCAGTGTGTATTAGTCCCAACAAGTCACCGACCCTTTCTCCCAACTTAGAGAATGGTTGCTTTATCATCTTGCCTAATAAACATCCTTCACAATTCTCAAAGGATTCTAAATCAAATGAGTCAAGAATACCTTCTTGAAGAAGCTTCTTGATGCGTTTGATGTTAATGTGGCCAAGACGACAGTGCCATAAGTAAGTTTGACTAGACGGTGTAGTCTTAGCTTTCTTTTCATAGGTATCAAACATTTTGTCTAAAAACACGTGAAAGTGTCATTCTATAAACATATTCAAGACATCAAAACAAAAGTCTTGGTTGATGAAAACGACGTCCAATGTCGGAAATACATCAAAAGTATGGTGCATAAAACTAAATAAGTTCTACTTCTTTCGACAAAACATGAGATTACAAGTTTTCTTGGATAGATCACCTTCATCCTACTTGTGTACTTATTTCCACATGAAAAAGCACCGCTCACTTGGTTCCTGAAAAAGGAGTGTATTGTGAGTCAGATTTCCGGTATCTAATACCTTTTAAAATTATTTATATTCAAGTGTTTAAGATGATACCTGAGGTTGAGGTTACTTTTTCTTTCGCCTCATCATCTAGATACTTGCTGCATTTTCTTTTGTAGTGTCCGGGGTTACCACAACAGAAGCAGCGCATCTTCCTCTTGTCTTTGAATTCCTTCTTCCTTGATCTAAGGGCAAAGTTAGTCTTCTTGCAAGAATAGGTCTTTTGGAGCTCTTGGATGACTTCCCTTAAGGACAGTATATCCCTATTGGCGGTGAGACGCATTTTAAGCCCCACATATCCCGAGTGAAGAGAGCTAAGAAGCATGTGAGCTGCTTGCTCGTCTTCCACTTGTTTTCCAATTAGCTCCAGATGGTTGAATCACCTTGTCATGTTAATTACATGAGCTTGAAGTGGCATTCCGGGCCTAAGTCTTGTATTGTAGACTTTTCCCCACACCTCTTGACTTTCTTTCGAGAGACAACCATCTTGCGGTGGCTTGATCCTCATTTTTGAGACTGACCTATTCACATCCTCCACGTGACCATCATTATTGCCCCTAGCACTTTTGGTGACCCTCAAATTGACTACATCCTCAAGAGCTTTGAGCATCATGTCCGGAAAATAGCCGGAGAAAATCTCCTTCCATTGAACCGGGATGAAATTTGCCATGAGTTTCGAAACTCTCTTGTAATCCATGCTCCATTCATCATGAGCTTCATCACTCATGATCCCTTTCGAGTAGAAATAGGGGATCGGAGTGTCCAAGATATGCTCTAGGTAGCAATTTCTGAGTGTCTTTCGGAGTTCATCTTCCCATTCCATAAAGTTCACTAAATTGAGCAAAAATGGTAACTTTTCGGGAAGTTCCGGGTACATAAGGTTGTTGTCATTAGTTGAAGACATGATTCTACAATTGAAAGAATTTTAATGAAAAACAATTCAAAATTACTTAAATAAGATTGAATTTTATTCATGCAAATTTTCAATACTTATTTAACGTCTTATTTACACGTAAAATTGTCCCTATTTTGTGAAAATAAGGCGATTCCATGATCCGAAGAAACAAAGAGTGGTTAAGCATGCTTTGGCTTGTCTTAACACTCAATCTTATAGGGTAAGCATTGCCTTGCTATTGGCTCTAAGCCACTCTTGGTTAGACAATCGTCGCATTTAATGCATCTTTGACGATGTATCTATTTTGTCACAGTATGTGAGGACTCCTCACTCATACCGATGAGTTAAACCAAAACCAACATGCACACCCGGTGTGCCTTATGAGCCTTGGAGAAGTGATGGCACCTCGCTTTGGCGTAGCCTACCATAACCCTCGTTCGGTTGGTAAGTGTTGTTTTTGAAAGGCAAGTTTGACTCATATTATTAGGGACCTAGGATTTCTATGTTGGTTGATTTAAGTGAACTTATTAACTAATCATTGAACATAAAGAAAACCTAAACATGCATCTAACGAATAATTCACATGTATATAAGCATAAAATATAAAGCGAAATTATAAAAGCATATTGACAACTAGCATGACCCCTTGAATTCTTCAAATCTTCAAAAGGTATTCATTTGCAATTCAAGGCTTTGTCTTCCAAGATACGCCGTCTTCAAGACTTAACCAAACTATGCAAATACTAGTGTCTACGACTAGGAATAATCTAAATATTAAGGTACAAAAATACTTAACGGTGCGTAGACCGTATTTAGATTTACAAAAATACATAACGGCAGGTAGTTCGTATTTTCTATCCTAATTGGGTCCCACTAGTTGCCATTTCATAAAACCTGTGAGAGAGAATATACATTCCATTCATCCATTCACTATTTGTGAATGGCCCATGCAATTTACAATATCAAACAAGTAAAATGCATTTAAACAACGCGCGCACTAGTAACAAATGTAGGTGGTTAATCCGATTAACACGCCTAATTAAAACTAGTCAAAGTTGTTTAACCGATTATGTAATTTGACGTCATTAATTAATTGAAGCTCCCACTAAATTCCGCATTTCCCTTAATTGATCCAATTAATTAAGTCGGTAGCACCTAAACTTGTCAAAATAAAATTTTGCCAATGCCGCTCAAAACCGAGGCCTAGCATCCCAAAATTTTAATTAAAATAAACCAAAATTAATTAAAATAAATAAAACGGCAAAATAAGCAATATTAAGCCAACCACATTTCAAGTGGCTTTCGCTTTAAGCGTTTTGCCAAGGAAACTCGAATAATCGCGGCTCATGCAAACCAAGCATACTACGGCTATTCACCTCACCGCACCAAGCATATGCACACACAAACAAACTCCGCACACACGGCTCACGGCAAGCAGCCATGGGCTGCTGCCACTGCCGCACGCACGCGCACACACAACCATGGCTGCTGGTGCGTGGCTGCTGCGGCCGTGTGCTGCTGGCGCGCGTGTGGCCGCACGCAAGGCGGGGCAGCCACATGCGGGCTGCTATGCAGCCCGGCTAGCCAAGGGTGGTTCTTTGCCTTGTTATGCGTGCCATGGCCTCGGGATTTAATCCCATTTCGCGAGACATAATTAATTAATTCTAAATTAATTTTAGAACTAACTTAATGAGCAAAAAATAAAAATTTTAAACAAGTCTAACATAATAAAATTTCAAAGTGCAAATAACCAAAATAATTCCTAGAACCATTCTTAATTAAATTGGTTTAGCTTGGTGCAATAAAAAAGTTGAGGCAATTTCTCACTTTTAATTTAATCAATTTAAATTAAACTTGAGAATTTAACAAAGTAAGGGGAAGTTGGAAAAATATGAACTTTAATGTTCAAATGAAAATTCCAACATCTAAATTTTGTGAATCCTTGAAAATTATATCTTCCACCATGAAGATAACCAAATTTCTATCACAAAAATTGAAACTTTATGTTTCCAATCAACTCAAAATGCTTGAACCAACAAAGTTTAATACAAAATAACATGGAATTTAAGGGTTTTTAATGTTTCAATCACTTATCACACTAAAAAGCAGTTAGTTTGCAATTATGTGAAAATAAATCAACCTTTAAGCATCAAATACTACCAAGTAAGTGTGCTTTAAGGGGACTTCAAAATGCAAAAAATAATGCAAATAATCAACCACATAATCAACAAGTTAAGCCATTAATTTCAAGGTTAGAAAAGACTTAAAACTTTTCGTCATAAACGAAAAATCCCTCGAAAAAGGCATTTCTGGTCAGAATTTTGCTAAAATCACAGTTTTGAAGGGGATAAAAACCTTTCCAGAACACCTTTTCCACCCAAAATTCACTATTTTTGGGCGAAAATCTGGGTTTAGGGCCAAATTCGACATTAAAAGCGGGATTAAAATAAATAAAACCGAGCTACTAATCTAATTAGCAACTTAAACCAGAAAAATAAGCCAAAATAAACCTTGAAAAACATGATTATAAAAATAAACGAGCGGGGCTCCGATACCGCTGTTGGGCTTTGGTGAGTCCGACTCACCGCGAAAACAACCCCAATCTAAAGAACCACTCGTAATTAATAAAACCATAAAGCATAAATAAATAAACATAAGAAAAGGAAGAACGAATCATACCCTTGAAACGAGCTTCGCCCTCTCAAAAGGGGCTCTTACTTAAAAGCCTTGAGCACTAATATACCGTGCCTCCAACGGTATCCACCCACAAAGGACGAACACGACTTTTTAGGTCCGCTACCTTGGAGTTAGCAAGGTCCGACCAAAACCCAAGTGTTAATGAAGTTTAAGAGTTTTTCTCAAAATATGGAATGCTCTTTCTAACTCCCACTCAAGCACTTTACTCCAAATCCCAAGGTTGGTATTTATAGAGGAAAGTATTAGTGGGAATTTCTATCCCATCAATGTAGGATCATGAAATTCCACAAATTAATTTAAAGCTAAATTAAATTAAAATTGCAAACTAAATCTACAAGTGGCATTACCATGTAAAAAAGGTTGGTGAGGACCACATGGAGAGTAGGGGACCATACTTGCTCCCCAGTCAATACTCTCCTTGTGCCACATGTCCTTACCCACTAGCTTCCATATTCCTCAAGCTTCCCCATAGTGATCGACCTTATGGCCCAGCCACGAGCCCAGCCCGAGCCCAGCCCCGCGCCAAGATGCAGGCTGCTGTTGTGCGCGCAAGCCACGCACTTGATGCGGGCTTGCTGCTGTGCGTGGCTTCTAGCACGGTGCGCTAGCACGCACCTAGCCAGCCATGCTAGGCTCGGCTTGGTGCGCTTTCTAGCCACCTATGCTTGGACATTTTTGCCCCTAGCATTCGGATGCTCGGGGCATTCTGATGCTAGGGGTATTTTGGGAATATGGTCGATTTATTATTAATTTTGCGCGTCTCGTCTTTTTATTATTTTTGACTCGACTTCCGACGATCGGTTTCGACGCTCCAAGCTCGAATTACCGACGTCTAAATATTTAACACTCGGGCGACGAATTAATTTCTTCCGAATTAATTCGTCAAGTCGGTTCGTATATTTTTCTTGGGTGTGACCCGAAAGGTTCAGTCAAGATTAAGCTGTAATATTAATTATATTAATATTATGATCAGAAGCGGCCTCCACCCAGGCATTCCGATCACTTGACCTTACTGAATATATTAGCTTTCTAATAATTCTGAACCCGCTATCAGAATAATACACTTGTTCGAAGGACACCATTCCTTTTAAAAGTATCGATAGGGACGGAGAATGATTCAGAACGTTCTGCGATCCTAAATCATTCTTGTAACGCCGATACCTGCAAAACTAGCGTTAGTTTAAAACAGATAAAAGAGTTAAGAAACGCGTATCTTGCACCGTAGAGCACACGTCTCTGGAGTAATCGATTAGTGTTGCATTTTGCTGTTGTGACATCCTTCCACAAGCTAGAGAACACCATCCTGCTGTTTTGATGTTGTGGTCGTGCTTTGCCGCTGTTAATGTTCATTTGTCTCTAAACAAAAGAGCTTCTTTTTTAGGATTGTTCACTCGTCTCTGAACAAAATAGCTTTTCTGGATATGTTCACGCGTCTCTGGACAAAGAGCTTCGATGATATGCCCACGCGTCTCTGAACAAAGAGCTTCTTTTTATTTGACGATCTTCCTCGAGCTAGGGGATATCGCCTGAAGACTGCTACGCCTGTAACTGCCTCCAATTTCCGCTGTGATAGTCTTCTGCAAGCTAGAGAATTGCTTCGCCTGAAAAGATCTTCAATTGTTGCGATACTTTGGGTGATGACAATCCTCTTTTCTTTGGGAATAGTTGTAAACACAATTCTTGTATGATGTATGACAATCCGATTTAGGGAAAGTCGTCAATGCTTCGTAACAATCCATCCTTGGAAATGTTGCCACGATGAAACGACAATCCGTTTCTCGGAAAATTTGCAAAAATCCAACTTTGTGAAAAGTTGCCAATGCTTCGTAACAATCTTTCATAAAAACTTTTCTACGATCGACAATCAACATCTTAGAACATAACTCTTGGAATTAATCCACCTTGGAAAATTTCCAATGCTATGCGACAATCCTTTTAGAAAAATATTGCTACAATTGACAATCCGCGTCTTGGAACATTTGCAAAAAAGAGTCGACCGACAATCCACTTCGGGAAAATTTGCCACTTACTGAAATAAATGACAATCCACGTTTGAGGAACCTTTTCCAAAATTTATGATGAGTAGAGACCTACGACAATCCTTTGGGAAATTTTTCCATAGGGAACTATGTGTATGACAATCCAATCTCGAAAAACAAGCCAATGAATCAATGAATGTATGACAATCCGAACTTGGAAAAACTTGCCAAACAAAGAAGGAGCACGACAATCCACGCTTGGAAACTTTGCCAGAGATGACAATCCTATCTTGAAAAAATTGTCATTGAAGAATATGCGCGACAATCCATATTTGGAAATATTGTCAGTTGGGGATGACAATCCAATCTTGGAAAAATTGTCATATAAGTGGTTGCTTTGCTTTTGAATCGATGCGTTGATATTTGTAATGAGCCAATGCTTAGGTACTTAAGCTAAGTGAGACGATCGTTGTCAAGTCTATCACTTACTGCGATTGTAATTGAGCCGACTACTAATCATGTCTATTTGCTTACAAGGGCTAAATAGCGTACCATGTAACCCGAAATTGCTGTATGGGATCGAAATAATCATTCTGAGAGGCTTCGAGCTCAGTCGCCGCTACAAGCCTCTGGCGCCGCGATTGTGCTCTGTCGCCAGGCGACAGCCTTGTCATCTGGCGCTGGAGTCGAGTCTTCCCTATTTTGCTCTTGCTGCTGTTGTTGCTCGGTTTTGCTTCGAACTTTGAATTTGGGCGTTTCCAAATCCGCTCAAATATTTTGTCAATTAAATCTCTTCATCTCCAATTTACTAATCCATGTAATTTTGCTCAAACTCTTCTCATCTTGGAAGAAACTCATGTGTCATATTCACGGTTTTTCGAAAAAATCCGGGAATGTTCTTGATTGCTTGGATGCACATGCATTTATATCTTTGACTATAGGACTTTTCTTATGTAATTAGGGTTGACCTAAGACTTAGTGTTGCTTGACTCATTGACTTGACATGACTCAAGGTATGACGACTCACCTCATGTGACTCGTGTGTGCATAGTGTTGACTCAATGTGATAACACGACATAACTCAATGTGTACATGACTCGTGTGTGCATTGTAAGTTGGTCGTGCGACTCAAAAATGCAAAAAGGAAAAAATTTTCCGTCATTTTTGTGGAGGGTACCGACTTTCTCCCGAAAAAGAAAGACGCGAAAAAAGAAAGAAGCAAATTTTTTGAAGGTGCATGTTGAATGAGCTTAATCCGTTAATGTTGTCTCTCATAGTACAAGGATTGTAACATCTTAGACTATCCTAGTTGACTCGATAATAAAAGTATTTAGGTAACTTAGGTGCGGAGGCTAAGTGCTTTATACTTTGTGATGTAATGAAGATTGATGTCGATATGACAAGGCACGCTTCAGCGTTGTGTTAAGATTTCATGACAAAATGTTCCTAAGGGGAAGTATATTTGGTCATGTATCTGTGATATGTGTGATAATGACACTAAAGTTTGGCCGCAAGGGCTAAGTGTGTGGAAAAATATATTGAAAAGAGTCAAAAGATGGTGACTCATAGGATGGGTAGGCTTAATAATGTAAGGATCAAGCCCCCAAGTCTAGCTCTACATGAATAAGGATGAACTTAGGAGATCCCCTTGATATGATTAAGGTGTTAGTGTGTGAATGTGAATATGAATGCATGTTTATTATGGCCGCACCTCAATGTGAGGTTGCCTACATATCCGTTAGGAATCCGGTCAAACGTAGCTCTAGCCAGACCTCGCACAAGTGTGTGTATACCTCAAAAAAGTTTTTTAAAGGGCTGTAACGTGGTTAGACTAAAGGTTGTAGAAGAAAGGGATAAAGGCTCAAGACCCTAGATAAGCCCTCAAGGTGTGCAACCTTGCTTTTGAATCTTTATATTTTTATGTTTAAGGCTTTTAACTCTTTTTTTAGCTCTTTTTCTTTTTTGCTTTTGCATTAATTTCATTTTTATAAGTGTGGGCAATCTCAATCATGCGGTTTATCACTCACTTGGCATTCATGTTTCTCAGGCACGATACCGAGCACTTGATAAGAGACGCAATCTGAGACATGTTCACACACTTCACTCACACATAACCCTTGCAGCCAGACTTAGTATCACATTCACACACTTCATTCACACATCCATATCCATACCAATCATCCTTCATTTTAAGCGCCCTTTATCATGAAATCTTGTTTCAACACTGTGCATGTTTCATCGTATTTTGGGACAACATTCATTACAAGAAAAATTGTATGCTTGCTTAGCTTCCTGACCTGAGCAATATTCATTGTTTCACGCATCGCATAATGTGCTGAGCAACATTTATATATCAATGATTTTTAATCATACAAAGAATATCGTGCTTAGCTCCTTAACCTAAGCAACATTCATTTTGCAATACTCAATAATCACTTCATCTGTATACGTGCTTAGCTTCCAGACCTAAGTGACGTTCAAGATCGTTTCTTTACACCATATATGATGCTTAGCTCTATGACCTAAGTTCATTCATCGTGTCACATGATGTAATTGTCCTTAGCCTCCTGGCCTAAGGACATGCATCATGCATACATTACTTTCAAGAAAAGAAATTCAATCCATGCGATTCATTTTGTCTTGCTCAATGAGGAAGTTCAAAACTTCTTTCCTTATTTCGCGTCTTTTGTTTTGGGGAAGTTTTAAAAAAAAAATTCAAACTTGTCTCATCGAGGGAAGTTCGAAAATAAAAGTTTAGTTTTCACATCTTTCTTTTTCGGGAGAAAGTTGGTACCCTCCACTCATGACAAAAATTGACGGAAATTTTTTGCTTTTACATCTTCGTTTGCTTCTGTCTGCACACATACATATACACACACACACACACTCACAAGTCATACACATGTCTTGTTACATCAAGTCAAACTTGGTCAAGTCAATGGTCAAGTCAATCACAATATATACGAGTCCCTTGGCAAATTTCATTTTGCAGGTCTCAATTACAGCCCACGTCCGGGGACAAGCGAACCATTTACAGCCCACGTCCGGGGACAAGTGGACCATCTACAGCCCACGTCCGGGGACAAGCAGACCATCTACAGCCCACGTCCGGGGACAAGCAGACCATCTACAACCCACGTTCGGGGACAAGCGGACCATTTACAGCCCACGTCCGGGGACAAGCGGATCATTTACAACCAGCCCACGTCCGGGGACAAGCGGACCATTTACAGCCCACGTCCGGGGACAAGCGGACAATCTACAGCCCACGTTCGGGGACAATTGAACCACCATAATTTCATGACGCAAGGTTCTCGATACACATAGACTTGCAATCTCATCATCTGTCGACTTTCCTCAAGCATGGAAAGTATTATCCGGTGGATTTTTCTTCAAGTATAGAAAACCGCCAAATCGGCTTTCCTTAGGCATGGAAATCATTATTGGTGGATTTCTTCAAGCATAGAAAAACGCCAAAATCATATTTCGGCTTTCCTCAAGCATAGAAAGTGTCATCCGGTAGGTTTCTTCAGGCTTAGAAAGCTACCAAACTCATCTATCGGCTTTCCTCAAGCATGGAAAGCATTTCAACAAACGTCATCCGGTGGATTCCTTCAAGAATAGGAAAATACCAAACTCATTTGTCACCAATACACTGGTGTCAGATAAGCGTTCTATCCCTTTACTCTTTTATCTGTGGAATTAACATTTTTTGCAGGTATCGGCGTATACAGAGTGATTTAGGATCGCAGAACGTCTTAAATCATTCTCCCTCCCTATTGACTACTTTGACTATCATTTTCAAAATTGATGTTTCTACAAACTCAGTCAAAGTGGGTGCTTCTGTAGACACCTAAAAATGTCTCCCCAAAACCAAACCCGATGATAAACAACCTTTCACCGCCATTATTGGTCGAGTTGAGTATTTAATCTTGGAGTGCTTAAATCCATATTTCCATTTCATAAACCGCCATAAATCCTAGCCCATTTTCCCAAACCATAATTTGTTTTCCTCTTTTCGTGCCTTTAAACCCAAAATAATTCATTTCGTGTCCTTTAAAATCATTCATTTCAGAAAAACGTTTATCCCAGTTTATTTTGGTCCATAATCTGAGTTCAATGAATGAATATTTGTATGGGGCTTTAAAAGAGATTTCCAACGATATATTATAAGCCCAAATCCGAGATATAACGAATAAGTTATGGCAAAAATATTAAACTGAGCCCAAACCGAACCTAAGCCCACCTTACCTACGACCCAATGATCATGTGGAGGGTCCAAATTATTTAATCCAATTCCTAAACCAATTAGGATTAATAAGAAGCTTCTATAAGTTTCTAAAAGATCTTGATTATCCTTTTTGAAAAGATAAGATTAAATAGTTTAAAATTGAATAAAACTCCTTTTTTGAAAGTCCTAATTTTATTTGAATTGAAAGACATTCAAAGATAGATAGATATTATTTTTTTTCCCTCATAGTTTTTATCTAAATTTTATATGGTTCGATAGCCCTTGAAATTTTTTTTCCAATGATATATTATAATATCAATTCCGAGCTATAACAGAAAAGATATGAATAAAATGTCAAACTCTATCAAAAACTAACACCGTCTCACTATTTCGGCCATATCTTATATTCTATAAACTATTTTAATCTTTTTCAAATTGGGTTAGAAATTAGACTTCAAGATCTTTCCAACTATATCTTATTCATTTTATTCCAATTTCTGGATCAAAAGATATGAATAAAAACAAAAACCACAAAAACTGCAGTCTATCGAGTTTTATTCCGATTTAATTCGGATCTTATATTGTTTTTTTGACCCTTCTTTTTTTCTCTATAAATAGAGGTCATATAACCCCTTTTCCAATAATAAACAAGCTTGAACATAAAATAATTATCTTCTCCCTCTTTAGCCTAAATACTAGTCATCCTATTCTCTCAAAAATACTTCTCTTAATTAAGCACTCCAAGGAGTCTATACTAAACCCAAGGTTCTGTCCTTAAACCAAGGCGTGAAAGGTATAATTGACTGAGGGTTTGGACCAAATCAACTCTACTTTTATTTAATTTAATTTTCATTTGATTTATATTTTTATTGAAGTTACTAACAGTTTATTCATGATGTAGCAATTTAAAGGAACGCGCAGAATGTGAGTAATTAATTAATTTAATTACTCTTATTTTATTTTAATATTGCTAGTATCATAATTAGTTTTATTTATTATTCGATTTGACTAATGCTATTATTGTTAAATTGCTTCCAATATTAATGTTTATTCTATTATTGTTATGATCACCATATTGCATGATAAAGGGAATATGTAATTGAAAATCACGCCTAATAAGATAATTTGGACAACCGGTTTAGGTTCCTTTTTAATCTTGTTATTAATTCAAGTGCTCACAAATATTTTAGAATAATATGTTGCATTAATATTAAACCAATTTAGCTTAATAATAGTTTAGAGCGAATTGAATATTTTGTTTGTATGCCTTTGAGATCGCAGGAATCACTTTTCACTATAAGAATCGAGTATAGGCCAATACGGGCGAATGTGACTCCATGACTCATTTCTTACCATCATCCCCGATCCTCCTTTTGTGGTTCCGAACCATATGGAGTTAGTAATCTCATGGATTATGAATGGGGTGTAACCTTCACGGGTCAATCGTTGTTGCCTATCGTTGTCCCTTAATCGTGGTTGCCTTTTTATGATCTGTGAACGGTTTACAAGTTCCTTAAAAACTTGTTAGCGGCTCCCTACTTTCCTTGTCCCTAATTGTATTATGTCCATTCCCACTTCTTAAGAGTGCCAAGCATATTCACACATGCTTTTTACGTAGGTGCACTTCGAACGACGCCTACAGTAACACCAGCCATTTGCTTCTTGAGCTCATTAACTTCTTCTTGACTCGCCATTATCTTCTTGGCTTTTCTTTTTCGAGCCATCGTTTGTCAAAAAGTTTACTTGAACGAAACAGTTGTCTTTGATCAAACGCCCTTCCTTTCTTGACCACGCGTTGTAAATTAAACCATTTTTACTTTAATGACTTGACTCAAATTGACTTTGACTTTACGGGTTTATAAAGAAAAAGAAAAAAAGAAAAAATAGGGTGTATATTTTTGGGAATCAAGTATAAGGTTCAAACAAGTGGTTTAATTGGAGGATTAATATTTGACTTACCCCCCTAAAAAAATGACAGAAAACACGCGCATACAAAACTCTCTTAGACATGGTCAAAGTGTTCATAATATTAGTGTTTGCTTTATTTGTGAGTGCAAGTGACATGCTTTGGACTCTTGTGTAAGACCATGGGACTTAGTGTCTAGACTCAATTAAGGACTTAACACGGGTACTGTTAATAACAAAATAATTGAACTTATTAGCAAACTGTGGAAATAGACTTGTCGTGATGACTCAAGTAAAATGCTGAGCAGTCGCCAAAGCGAGAGGACTGTCGCCGCACTCCCCAGTGCAACGCCGAACGACAAAGTTATCTCCCATCGTTGCACGGTAGCGTGTGGCGCTGCAGCCCAAAATGTGGCGCCATTAATGGGGCATTAATCTGGGACTACTTTTAGTATTTTTACTCTACGGGACATGCCTAAAATCGTACTAAGTCAATTTTGATTAAATTATTAGACTTTAATTACTCAATTTAATTAATTAATTAATTAATTAGGCAAAGTCCTTTTAGTCATTAATCAGTTTATTAAAGATTTAAACACAAGTCAAACAAACAGTTAGGGAAGACACATAGAGTATGCACAACAAATAATGCACAATTAGTCAAGTAGGCACAATATGATGCAATGAGTTTGCAACCTAACCATGGCTCTAGTTCTCTATAGTTCGGGATTTAGGTTAGTCAAAGAGGATCCATGGTTATTTGTCCTGATGCACCGCGCGGAAGCCTTACCTTTTGAAGGGTTGGCGCGAGTGGATAAGACTCTGCGAGTAAAACTCGCTTCCATGGTTTGGTGAATTCAACATTCTCGGATGTACCTTTTGTTGCACAGACTGTTCAATCAGGTAGATGGAGCATGAATTCCCAGAGGATTATGTCAATATGTAGAACACATATGGGTTTCTAAAAAGTGAGAAAAACTCAATCAGGAAGTAGAATCGAGCCAACAGTGCTAGAAATGGTCAAAATTAGGATTCATATTTCTGACTCGGTATTGGAAGAATGCATCGCCAGCCAAAAGAGACCATCGCCGCAATATAGCCCTGTCGCCTGGCGACAAGAGTGTTGCCCGGCGACATAGCCATATTATTGGCAACAAGCTCTTTTTTCTATACGCCAATTCCTACATGCCTCAGCAGCTTTCTGTGTTCGATAAAATTTTCCAGTTTTTCGTAGCATTATTTCGATCCTAGTTGTGAAAGATATTCCTCAAATTTCCTACGTGTAAAAAATCCTATGCTTTTAACTCATTATGGATGGTCTTTCCAATGAGATTTTTTTTATGCATATGAAAATAATGTTAATCAAAATTACACACATGAAATACTTAGAACTTTTCGAGTCTCATCCACTCATTCTAAATCATTGCTGAAATAAATTTCAGGAATTAAAATAGAAATCCTCCCAGTGTAGTCGCCAAAAATTGTAGGGAATATTTCAAGCATTACCCCTAACTTGAACCCCACTGTGATCATACACTAAAGCATGATGACGTCCAAAGGGAAGGAAGCTAGAGCAAAAGAGTCGCCAACAAGTTTTAGGAACTTGTAAACTGTTCACAGGGTGAAGGTTACATCCCTTAACGATCCATGAGATCGTTAACTCCAATAGGTCTGGAACCATGACTTGAAGTTCGGGGATGAAGGTACAAATCCAATCTAAAAGAGATTGAACCTGCCCTAAAAATAGGCTGCTACTTTATTCTTCTCGTATTCATGTGCGCTTTCTGACTAACATGCAATCAATAGGTTAACCCTAAACCTGTTTAATTTATGTTGGTTGAATATTAATGCACAAATAAACTATTATTGGCGATCACTTGAATTATAACCATATTAAACCTAAACAAGATTATTAATTATCTAATTAAGCGTGATTACAAGTACAAATTTCATTTAAACATGCATAAAAGGCATGATCAAGCAATAACAATAAATACACATCAAACAACATCATCATAATCATAATTAAAATAATCATATCAACGCTAAAGCGTAATAATAGAAAGATCCTAGGCCTGATACTAACAAGATTATTAACAAAACAAAGCATGTCACTAAACAATAAAAATCAAAGCATTAGCCCTAACATGATACTAACATGAATATTAGGAAAGAAATAGGAAGAATCGCAGAAATCATAATTGACATTATATTCTTTACCCTAAATATGATATTAGGAACTTAATGTTGTCATTCTAAACATCAAATTAAGAAAAACATCATAACATGATACTAGGAATCAAAATTACAACTTAGAAATGATTTCTATATCATAATATCAATTAAACAATTAAAGCACTTAATTGGATGCCTCGTATCTCTTTCTAATAACAAAATACACACGTTAGTAACTTCAAGGAAAATAATAAACAAACAATTAAATTAAATAATTAAAATAGAGATTTGGGACCAAACCCTCATAAATTAAACCTTTTACCTCTAGGGTGAAGGAAACTTCAAACATGGCTAGGGGTGTCTAGATCTTGTGAATGCGGAATCGTGTGTTTGAGAGAAGGCTAGTTTAGAAAAGAGAGAGAGAGAGAGAGAGTAATCAAGAATTTCTTGATGAGAGTTGGTCATTGAAAACGGAGGTTTAAGGAGGTTATTTATAAAGAAAATCAGTCGGATATGATAAAAAAACAAATCAGAGTTTCGAAAAGAATAAACACGACGATGTTGCCAAACACGCGCCTGTTGCCAGACGCTGCTATCAGTTTTTCCACGCGTTTTCTTATTTTGATAAAATTTAAGCGTACGAGAGGGTAAAACTGTAATTTCCTTAAAAACACTTCTTTTATTCTAAATAAACTCTTAAAACTCATTTATCAATGCTAATCAAATTAGGATTCAAAAGAACCTTCTAGAAGATTCTAGAAGAGTATAATCAATCCTAATTGCATTAGGAATGATAAATCATAATAGGCCCTCCTCTAGATCATTGGGCCGCATACAAAAATTAAACCGGGCCCAGTTTAGTAATTTGGCCATAACTTCATCATTATTCATCAGAATTGGGCTTATAATATATCGTTGGAAAGCTCTTTTCAAGCCCAATCCAACTACACAATTATTAGACCTTTTCTATGGACCAAACTAAACTATATTGGCTGTTTTCACAAAATAGGTTTTCAAAAACAGATAGAAGAGATATTTAAATAATATCCTCATCACTAGACTTTTCACACTTTTTCCTCGTTAGATAATCAAATGACATGAAAAGTACTCATCATTGGGTTTGGTTTTAGGGAGACACAAATGGGTGTCTACAATGAGTGATTGAAATTTTTTAAAGAAACTTGATTTTTAATGCACTACCAAAAATTCTTGCATTATATTTTAATGAAAATTTGCTGTAATTAGGCCTTAAAACACTTAAATCAAAGATTTAAACCATTGTATATCATAATCCTTCAATAATTCACAATTCAAGAACTTAGGGTTTTAAATATTGGGGTTTTTCAATAAAAAATAAAATCTTAAAATTAATTTACATGATACTCATAATCAAACATCATAACTAAATCACAAAACTCATTCATTGACATTTCTTTATTTACATAGTAGTGGTTCTACGAGTACTTTCCATCTCTTGCGCCGGTGAGACCTTCACCTCGCGAGCTCCCTGTTGCTGCCAGTTGGGGTGGTTGTCATAGTACGAACGCTACTACTAGGCGCGTTCAAGAGTTGATCCTCTCGGTATGTTCCTTAAATAATTGCCTTTTTATACCTTTAGTAGGATTTTTTCTTATGAGTACGCATTTTTTAGGAGCCGACTGTAGTGTTTCGAACGGGGGCCGATTTTGACATTCATACGCTTGCTGCGCAATACACCGCTCAGCGTTGGTACTTCCTGGGGACGTATGATGCTGCGATGTATCCAAGCGAGAGAGTCGCTATTCATCACTCCTCGGAGGCTTTTGTTATTCCTGCTCGCCCTCCTCGACATATATTTTATAAGGCGAGGTTGAGGACCTAGGCGAGTAGGGCGCCAGATGGCACACCTTGGCGGACTCATGCTCGTCTGAAGCTATGCTACACAGAGGCACTGCTGCGGCTCTTGGCTCCACCACCTACTTTGCTGGAGGGTACATAGGAGGTATTCTTTATCTTGTGCATTTGTTCCTTGTATAGCCCCCAAGTAGATATTGACTACTCAGTTTGTTTTGTAGGATGTGCACGCGGAGTTCGTCGCTCCACATGTGTCCATCACTTGTCAGGGGATGTATGGCGCCGTCGAGGAGATGATTCCTCTGGCTCCTCCGTATGACAGTTTTATCGAGCAATCGATACCACGACACCAGACTTGGGTGAGTAATTTGTTTGCCCTTTTACTTGCACATATATCTATGATTGTTACTGACTTATCTCTTGACAGTTCTCTCGCTAGGTGGTAACGAGGATGGCGAGGGGTTTGGACGCGTTTCATTACCAGCTGGTGAGATTGAGGGATCGAGCTTCTAGTCGTCGTGACGACACTACAGAGGTATTTCTCTTTTCCTTATATCATGATTTATTTACTCTTTTTAGAATCTAACATGATTTACTTTTGCAAGGACAACCTGTTCCTCCTCCACATACTTGGACGAGTCTTGAGGCTAGGAGAGAGAGATCCGCATCCAACTTGAGGCGTCGTTGTACCTCTTCTAGGGGTGAGGGTGGCCGATCGGAGACGGCTCTAGCTGAGAGACCGGAGGGTTCAGGCTCTTCATTTAAGGGTGCATACGCTAGGACGAAAGGCCAGGGAGGCGTACCATCGACTACTTTAGGAGGTGGTGGGACGTCAAGGTTGGCTCAACGTTGCAGCAGCCACCGCAGCCTATACCGTTGGCTATTCAGCATCAGGGTGAGCCTGGATGGGCTAGCCCTACTTTTTCGATCCCGACTATCGGCGACCTTGGAGCCGGTGAGGGGTATACTCCACGATCTACCTTGTTCTTTGACACTTTTGGAGTGCCTCCCCATTTGCACCGTATCCGTACCTATGTTTATTTTTTTACTTGTAGGACTTTGCTAACTTTTATTATACGACTTCCATGTTAGACATAATGTATATACAAATTTATTATGTTTATTTTATCTTTGCATTTTTTTTTTTTAATTTTGTTTGCATGTGAGTGTGTGAATAAATTATGACTAATATTTGCGCAAAATATTTTCGTCATTTTTATTATTAATGGAGTATATCCGACTTTCTCCCCCATAAAGAAATAATGAAAAATAAAATTTTGACTAACATAAGCCTAAAATTAATTATGCTTAAATTAATCAAAGAGTTTTTGAAAGGGATTAAAAACGTAAAGTCAATGTACAAAAGTGAGTCATAATAAAAAAATTTATGATATGCATAGCGCGCAAAAACTATCGTTGAACCGACTCTCTATCGCCAAACGCTAACGTCGTCCCCAAACGTTGGTCTTGTTGCCAGGCGACAGGTTTTGTCGCCATACGCTGTTGTAGACACCTAAAAATGTCTCCCCAAAACCAAACCCGATGATAAACAACCTTTCACCACTATTACTGGTCGGTTTGATTATTTTATCTTTGAGTGCTTAAATCCATATTCAATCCCAATACATTTCATGAACCAATCCAATTTCTAGCACATTTCCCAAAACCATAACCTATTTTCCACTTTTCGTATCCAAATCGCAAAACCGAGAGAAACTAATATTATGGATATCTAATTTTGATCCAATTATTATTTTTTTGGATAGGCCTTAAAATAAGCTTTCCAAACACATATCATAAGTCCAATTTCGAACTATAACGAAAAAGATATGAGCAAAACACTAAACTCGGCCCAAAACCGACAGCCTTCCACTAAAATAGCCATATCTTACAATCTACAACTAATTTTGACCTGATTCTAATTGGGTTGGAAAGTAGACTTGATAATATTTCCAATTATATGTTATATGCCTTATTCCGAGTTACAGATAAAATGTTATTATTATTTCAAAAATGGGTAAAAAACTGAAATTATAGCGCAGCAGCTAAAACGCCGCGACGCGGAACATGCTGACGTGCCACGGGGCTTATTGCCGTGTGTGGGGAATATTTCAAGAATTAACCCCTAGCTTGAACCCCACTATGATCAGACACTAAAGTACGATGGCGTCCAAAGGGAAAGAAGATAGAGCAAAAGAGTCGCCAACAAGTATTTTACGAACTTGTAAACCGTTCACGAGGTGAAGGTTACACCCCTTAACGATCCAAGAGATCGTCAACTCCATAGGGTCTTGAACCAAATAGGGTTCGGGGATGAAGGTACAAATCCAACCTAAAAGAGATTGAACCTGCCCTAATAATAGCTCTTTACTTTATTCAGATCGTATTCATGTGCGCTTTCTGACTAACATGCAATCAATAGGTTTAACCCTGAACCTGTTTAATCTATGTTGGTTGAATATTAATGCACAAATAAATCTATTATTGGCGATCACTTGAATTATAATCATAATTAACCTCAAACAAGATTATTAATTATCTTATTAAGCGTGATTACAAGTACCAAATTCCCTTTAAACATACATAAAATGTGTGATCAAGCAATAACAATAAATAAATAATATCAAGCAACATAACAATAATCATAACCATAATTATAATCATCAAAATAATAACCATAATTAAAATAATCATGTTAATAATAATTATAAAAATTATAATCATAAATCATAATCATAATAATGTTAAAGCATAATAATAGCAAGATCCTAGGCATGATACTAACAAGATTATAAACAAACCCTAGCATGTCACTAAATATTAAAAATCAAAGATTTAACCCTAACATGATACTAACATGAATAAATATTAGAAAGAATATAAAAGGCATCATACTTTTAATCATACTTGGTATTAAAGTTACCCTAGACATGATACTAGGAATCATAATAATAACCTAAGCATAATTTCTACATCATACTATCAATTAAACCATTAAAGTACTTACTTGGATGCCTTGTATCTCTTTCTAATAACAAAATACACACGTTAGCAACTTCAAGGAAAATAATAAACAACAATTAAATTAAATTAAATTAAACGATTGAAATAGAGATTTGGGACCAAATCCTCAGAAATTAAAACCTTTCACGTCTAGGGAGAAGGCAACTTCCAATATGGCTAGGTGTTTCTAAATCTAATGAATGCGGAATTTTTATATTTGTGAAAAGGCTAGTTTAGAAAAGAGAGAGAGAGAGAGAGAGAGAGAGAGAGTAATTAAGAGAATCTTGATAAGAATTGGTGAATGAAAACGGAGTTTTAAGAAGGCTATTTATACAGAAAATCAACCAAAAAGATAAAAAATCAAAACAGAGTTCTGACGCGTAAAATGAAAGTTAGCGCCAGACGCTGACATTAGCGCCCGGCGCCAAGCGCCAAGCTTAGTGTCAGGCGTTAATGCTGGCGTTTGGAACTGACTAAGTTTTTGACACGTTTTCTAGAATTAGATAGAAATTGACCGTACGGGAGGATAAAATCGTATTTTCCTCAAAAACGTTCTTTTATTCTGATTAAAACTCCAAAAGTAAAAAAAAGTCAATTTATCAATGCTAATTGAATTAGGAATGAAAAGAACCTTTTAGAAGAATCTAGAAGACTAAAACCATTCCTAATTTCATTAGGAATGATAAATCTATATCAGGCCCTCCTCTAGATCATTGGGCCGCATATAAAGCTCAAACCAGACCCAGTTCAGTAAATTGGCCGTAACTTCCTTAATATTCATCGGAATTGGGCTTATAATATATCGTAGGAAAGGTCTTTTCAAGCCTTATCCAAATACACTATTATTAAACCCATATCATGGACCAACCAAACTGGATTGGCTATTTTCTTAAAATAGGTTTTTCAAAAACAGAGAGAAGAGAAAAGAAATTAAAACTATCAGCAACACTAAACTTTCCACACTTTCACTTCATTCGATTATGATTCGACGTGAAAGGTACTCATCACCGATTTTGGTTTTGGGGAGACACAAATGGGTGTCTACAGAATCCCTCACTTTGACTGAGTTTGGAGAAACGCAAGTTTTGAAAACAAAAGTCAAAGTAGCGATAGGGACGGAGAATGATTCAGAACGTTCTGCGATCCTAGATCATTCTTGTAACGTCGATACCTGCAAAGTAGCGTTAGTTAAAACAGATAAAAGAGTTAAGAAACGTGTATCTTGCACCGTCGAGCACACGTCTCTAAAAGTAACCCATTTACTGTTGTATTTGTTGTTTTGATTACCTCCTGCAAGCTAGAGAATGCCATCCTGCTTGAAGACTGCTACGCTTGTAACTGTTTCCAATTCTGCTATGATAATATTCCATAAGCCTGGGAACACTATCGAAGATTGTTTCGCTTGAAACGATCCTCTTCTGCTTTGTGACCATCTTCCACATCTTAGGGAACACGATCGAAGACAACTTGACAATCCTTTTAGGAAAATATTGCCACAATTGACAATCCGCGTCTTGGAACATTTGCAAAAAAGAGTCGACCGACAATCCACTTCGGGAAAATTTTCCACTTACTGAAATGAATGAAAATCCACGTTGAGGAACCTTTACCGATAATTATGATGAATAGAAACCTACAACAATCCTTTGGGAAATTTTGCCATAGGGAACTGGGTGTATGACAATCCAATCTCGGAAAACTTGCCTATGAGTCGATGAATGTATGACAATCCAAACTTGGAAAAACTTGCCAAACAAAAAAGGAGCACGACAATCCACGCTTGGAAACTTTGCCAGAGATGACAATCCAATCTTGGAAAAATTATCGTTGGAGAAGATGCACGAAAATCCATTTTTGGAAATATTGTCAGTTGGGGATGACAATCCAATTTGGGAAAAATTGTCGTTCAAGAAGAATGCGCGACAATCCATATTTGGAAATATTGTCGTTTAATAAGAATGCGCAACTATCCGTATTTGGAAATATTGTCATTTAAGAAGAATGCGCAACAATCCATATTTGGAAATATTGTCGTTTAAGTGCTTGCTTTTAAACCGATACGTTTGTGCTTTTAACGAGCCAGTGATTTAGGCGCTTTAAGCTAAGTGAGACTATTTTTTGTCAGGTCAATCACTTACTACGATTGTAATCGAGCCGACTACTAATCATGTCAATTTGCTTATAGGGGCTAACTAGCGTACCAAGGAACCCGAAATTGCTGTATGAGGTGGAAATAACCATTCTGAGAGGCTTCGAGCTCTGTTGCTGCTGAAATATCTCTGGCGTCAAGATTTGGCTTTGTCGCCAGACGCTGGGATCTAGCGCTAGGCGCTGAACTTTGTCGCTAGGCGACAACCTTGTCGTCTGGCACTGGATTTAGATCTTCCCTATTCTGCTCTTGCTGCCGTTGTTGCTTGGTTTTGCTCCGAACTTTGAGCTTGGTTGTTTCCTATCAACCAAATCATCTCAAGTCTTTTGTAAATTAAAGCTCTTCATCTCTAATTTACTGATCCATGTAACTCCTCTTATCTTGGAGGAATCTTCTGTGTCATATTCGCGGTTTTTTTTAAAAAAAAAATCCGGGAATGTTCTTGCTTGCTGGGATGCACCTGCATTTAATCTTTGACTATAGGACTTTGCTTATCTTTCTTTAGGGTTGACCTAAGACTTAGTGTTGCTTGACTCATTGACTTGTCATGAGACTCATGACTCAAGGTAAGACGACTCACCTTATGTGACTCGTGTGTGCATAGTGTTGACTCAATGTGATAACACGACATGACTCAATGTGTACATGACTCGTGTGTTCATTGTAATGTGATCGTGCGACTCGAAATTGAGAAAAGCAAAAATTTTCTATCATTTTTGTGGAGGGTACCGACTTTCTCCCGAAAAAGAAAGAGTCGAAAAAAGAATCCAAGTGAAGTTTTTTGAAGATGCATGTCGAATGAGCATAATCAAATGTTTTGGAATGGATTAATTCATCCTAGGCTATCTCAATTGTTGACTCCATGATGAAAGAATTTGGGTAACTTAGGCACGGAGGCTATGCACTTCATACTTCGTGATGCAATGATGATTATGATTGATGAGTGATTTTGATATGACAAGGCATGCTTCAGCGTTATGTTAAGATTCCATGACAAAGGGTTCCTAAAGGAAGTATAGTGTGTGGGAAAATATATTGAAAAGAGTCAAATGGTGGTGACTTTTATGCTAGGTAAGTTAATGGTGTAGGGATCAAGCCCCCAAATCTAGCTCTAAGTGAATAGGGATGAACACAGGGAATCCCTTGATATGATCACGGTGTAGTTGTGTGAATGTGAATATGAATATGAATGCATTTTTATTATGGCCGCACCTCGATGTGAGGTTGCCTACGTATCCGTTAGGAATCAGGCCGATTGTAGCTCTAGCCGAATCTCGATGTGAGGTTGCCTACGTATCCGTTAACACAATTTAAGACGTGTTCATATCAAAGACATTGGAACACTTGTCCTTTTTGTACACTTTTATTTAATTATTTTTTAATTTATTTTTTGCTATTTTAATCTTTTGAAGTCACTCAAGCTTTTTATGAAATTGAAAATTGCATAAGTTGCACACCATCCCACCGCAAGGTTAGGTAGATATGGGTTGAAAAATGAAAGGTCTATCGTTAGACGAGGCTCAAAGTGGTTTATCAAAAAAGGATTATAAATTTGAAGGGTGAATGGTGATATGATGTGGCTACAAGGGGTGCCTCAAATCATTGGTATACCTTGTGCTTAGTTTGACATGGATTTTTTTTTTTGTTTTTTTTGTTTTTTATTAAAATGCAATGCAATGCGATGATCATATGCAAGGAACATGAAATCTTGGTGAGAAGCTTGCCTTGTGTTTTGTCTCATCATTTCTTTTTTATTTTTTTTTATTTTTTTATTATTGTCAATCACATGGCTCAAACTCGATTCAACAAGCATGGATGGAAGAAGGTGGGAAGAATGAATATTGTGATATGGAGAAAGATGATGTTAATGGAGAGATATGAAAAAAAAAATTAGGAATAGAATGTACTCCCAACTCAAATGACGGAAAAAACCGACTCATGCATGAACCTTAGACATGGTCATGGTGACATATACTCAAAGTGTGTGCTAAGAGTAATGAGTGTAGGTGACATATTAAGAATCTTGTGTAACACCATGTGGTTAGAATATGTGACTAGACTCAAGCAAAGACTAAGTTAAGACCTCAGGTATATGCATTAAACTGGACAGGTTGTGGTATTTTAGTCATAACCTCTGATCTGTGACTCTGATTGGGATGAAACCAACGCCAAATTTATGAAACAACTCGGGGCTACAGATCCATAGGCTGTACGACTTGTAGTTCTTCCTAGAACTCCAGATATGACCAAAACAAGTTGACGCTTGTGCAGTATACGGGAATAAAAATCCGGGTTGACTTAAAGGAACTATGACTCGATTTTAGGTATATTTATTAGCTCTAATTAATTAATTAAGCAAAGTCCTGTAGTCATTAATTAGTTTATTAAGACTTAATCACATGTCAAACAAACGGGTAGGAAAAACACAGAGTATGCACAAGCAAAGAATGCACAAGTAGTCAAGTAGTCACAATATGATGCAATGAGTTTGCAACCTAACCATGGCTCTAGTTCTCTAATGTTCGGGATATGGGTTAGTCAAAGAGGGTCCATGGTTAATTGTCCGGATGCACTGCGCGGAAGCCTAACCGTGAAGGGTTGGCCCGAGTGGATGGGACACCGCGAGTTTAGAAAAACTTGCTTCCATGGTTTGGTGAATTCAACATTCTCGGATGTACCCTTTGTTGCTGAGAGCGTTCAATCAAGTAGATGGAGCATGAATTCCCGGGGGGTTATGTCCAAATGTAGAACACATATGGGTTTCAGAAAAGTGAGAAAACTCAATCAGGAAGTAGGATCGAGCTACCAATGCTAAAAACTGGTCAAAATTAGAACGTATATTTCTGGCTCGGTATTAGAAGAATTTGGTGCCAGCAAACAGAGATTGGCGCCGGATTTTGGCTGTAGCGCCTGGTGACACAGATGTCGTCTGGCGCTACATTCAAAATTTTGGCGCTAATATACTGTTCGCTGACACTAATTCCTATTTGCCTCAGCAGCTTTCTGTGCTCGATAAAATTTTCCAGTTTCGCACAGTGTTATTTCGGTCCTAGTTGTGAAAGATATTCCTCAAATTTCCTACCTGTAAAAATCCTATGTTTTAACTCATTACGGATGGTCTTTCCAATGAGATCTTTTTTATACATATGACAATAATGTTAATCAAAATTACGCACATGAAATACTTAGAACTTTTCGAGTCTCATCCACTCATTCTAAATCATTGCCGAAATAAATTTGAGGAATTAAAATAGAAATCCTCCCTAGTGGGGTCGCCAAAAATTGTAGGGAATATTTCAAGCATTAACCCCAGCTTGAACCCCACTGTGATCATACACTAAAGTACAGTGGCGTCCAAAGGGAAAGAAAATAGAGCAAAATAGTCGCCAACAAGTTTTTTAGGAACTTATAAACCGTTCACGAGGTGAAGGTTACACCCGTTAATGATCCAAGAGATCGTCAACTCCATAAGGTCTTGAACCAAATAGGGTTCGGGGATAAAGGTACAAATCCAACCTAAAAGAGATTGAACCTGCCCTAATAATAGGCCTCTACTTTATTCTGATTGTATTCATGTGCGCTTTCTGACTAACACGCAATCAATAGGTTTAACCCTAAACCTGTTTAATTTATGTTGGTTGAATATTAATGCACAGATAAATCTATTATTGGCGATCACTTGAATTATAATCATAATTAACCCTAAACAAGATTATTAATAATCTTATAAAGCGTGATTACAAGTACCAAATTCCCTTTAAACATACATAAAAGGTGTGATCAAGCAATAACAATAAATAAATAATATCAAGCAACATAACAATAATCATAACCATAATTATAATCATCAAAATAATAACCATAATTAAAATAATCATGTTAATAATAATTATAACATTATAATCATAAATCATAATCATAATAATGTTAAAGCATAATAATAGCAAGATCCTAGGCATGATACTAACGAGATTATAAACAAACCCTAGCATGTCACTAAACATTAAA
Organism: Chenopodium formosanum; assembly: GCA_024500155.1. Lineage (NCBI taxonomy): Eukaryota > Viridiplantae > Streptophyta > Magnoliopsida > Caryophyllales > Amaranthaceae > Chenopodium > Chenopodium formosanum. The sequence continues at coordinate 17,648,864 of CM044868.1, read as the reverse complement.
AATCAAAGCTTTAACCCTGACATGATACTAACATGAATAAATATTAGAAAGAATATAAAAGGAACCATACTTTTAATCATACTTGGTATTAAAGCTACCCTAGACATGATACTAGGAATCATAATAACAACATAGCATAATTTCTACATCATAATATCAATTAAACCATTAAATTACTTACTTGGATGCCTCGTATCTCTTTATAATAACAAAATACACACGTTAGTAACTTCAAGGAAAATAATAAGAAATAATTAAATTAAATTAAATAATTGAAATAGAGATTTAAGACCAAACCCTCAAAAATTAAAACCTTTCACGTCTAGGGCGAAGGCAACTTCCAATATGGCTAGGTGTTTCTAAATATAATGAATGCGAAATATTTATATTTGTGAAAAAGGCTAGTTTAAAAAAGAGATAGAGAGAGAGTAATCAAGATAATCTTGATGAGAGTTGGTGAATTAAAACAGAGTTTTTAGAAGACTATTTATAAAGAAAATCAACCAAAAAGATAAAAAATCAAAATAGAGTTCTGACGCGTAAAACGAAAGTTAGCGCCAGACGCTGACATTAGCGCCAAGCGCCAAGCTTAGCGTCAGGCGCTAATGCTGGCGTTTGGCGCTGACTAAGTTTTTGACGCTTTTTCTAGAATCAGATAGAAATTGACCGTACGGGAGGATAAACTTGTATTTTCCTCAAAAACGTTCTTTTATTCTGATTAAAACTCTAAAAGTCAACAAAAGTCAATTAATCAATGCTAATTGAATTAGGAATGAAAAGAACCTTCTAGAAGAATCTAGAAGACTAAAACCATTCCTAATTGCATTCGGAATGATAAATCTATATTAGGCCATCCTCTAGATCATTGGGCCGCATATAAGGCTCAAACCGGGCCCAGTTCAGTAAATTGACCATAATTTCCTCAATATTTATCGGAATTGGGCTTATAATATATCGTCGGAAAGGTATTTTCAAGCCCTATCCAAATACACTATTATTGGACCCATATCATGGACCAACCAAACTGGATTGGATGTTTTCTTAAAATAGGTTTTTTAAAAAACAGAGAGAAGTGAAGAGAAATTAAAACTATCCGCAACACTAAACTTTCCACACTTTCACTTCATTCGATTATGATTCGACGTGAAAGGTACTCATCACCGGTTTTGGTTTTGGGGATACACAAATGGATGTCTACACCGTGACACCGTGCCCTTTCTGTGTAATTCTGCACATCTAATCCACCGCGTCACGGTATTTTGCACCGTGTCACGGTGCAATTTCCCGTGTCACGGTGCCCATTCCGTGTGATTTTCGCGTACTTTTTTTCACTGTGACACGACATACTACACTGTGCCACGGTGGACAATGTCGTGTCACGGTGCCTGTGTTGTGACACGGGGCATCTCCGTGTCCTTTCCACGTAACCCTTCACGCGTTTTCTCTCCCGTACCTTAATTATTTCCCGCGTCGCACTATTTTCCACTGTGTCACGGGAGTGTACCCCGTCTGACGGTGCCTGGCACTGTATCATGGTGTTCTCTTATGTGTTGCGGTGTTATTTTTTAGGGTTCCGTTTGTTCCCTTTGCTGATTTTCCCTATAAGTAGGACCCCCCCTTTCTGTAGTTCGGGGCATCAAATCATTCTCTCTTCTTCTCTTTTACACCAAAAATTATTCTATTCTCTCTCCCATATTCTAAGCCTTAAATCTATATTCCTAATTACACCTTTCTTCCCTTAAGCACTCCAAGGAGTCCATACTTAACCCGAGGTTCCATCCTTAAACCAAGGCGTGAAAGGTACACATAACTGAGGGTTTGGACCAAATCAACTCTACTTTCTATTTAATTTAACTTAATTTCTATTTGATTTTTATTTTTTTATTGAAGTTACTAACAATTTATTCATGATGTAGCAATTTAAAGGAACACGCGGAATGTGAGTAATTAATTAATTTAATTACTTATTTTATTTTTATATTGCTAGTATCATGATTAGGTTTATTCATTATTCGATTTGACTAACGCTATTATTGTTAAATTGCTTACAATATTAATGTTTATTCTTTTATTATTTATTGATCACAACATTGCATGTTAAAGGGAATATGTAATTGAAAATCACGCCTAATAAGACAATTTGGACGGCTGGTTTAGGTTCCTTTTTAATCTTGTTATTAATTAAAGTGATCACTAATATTTTAGAATTATATGTTGCATTAATATTCAACCAATTTAGCTTAATAATAGTTTGGAGCAAATAGAATATTTTGTTAGTATGCCTTTGAGATCGCAAGAATCACTTTTCACTATAAGAATCGAGTAGAGACCAATACGGGCGAATATGACTCCATGACTCACTTCGTACCATAATCCTCGATCCTCCTTTCATGGGTCCGAACCATACGGAGTTAGTAATCTCATGGATTATAAATGGGGTCTAACCTTCACGGGTCAATTGTTGTTGCCTATCGTTGTCCCTTTTTGTGGTTGCCTTATAATGATCCATAAACGGTTTACAAGTTCCTTAAAAACTTGTTGGCGGCTCCCTACTTTCCTTGTCCCTAATCATATTATGTCAATTCCCACTTCCTATGAGTACCAAGCATATTCACCACATGCTTTTAACGTAGGCGCACTTTGAACTACGCCTACAACAGTCCTTGTCGTCTGGCGGCGTACTTTTTTATTCGCTGAATCATTTCGGGAAACAAACTGTACCAGTTTTTTGCATAAATAGCCCTCAAATCTACCGAATTTTGTATATTTCGAACAGATTAAAATAATAATTATAGCTTTAATTCTCTTTAAGAAATCATGTCTAAAAGTTTTAGTGATTTTACTCGTGAGTGGTGTCGATCTTTAACTGCTAGGGAGAGAAAAGAACTTGATTTCTTTTATCTGGGAGGTATCACTACTACAAAAAGGGAATAGAAAACGGTTGAAATATGCCTTATAGAACGCCTCAGAGTCGTTCTTCTGCTAAGCGATGTGTAAAGTTTACAGAACGTGTATATGAGGCGTTCTATATGCAATAGAAAAGAGAACGGTTATGTGAGATAACCGTTCTCTTTCATCTTCCTAAGCTTCTAAAAAAACAGAATAAAAGAGAACGGTTGGCATAGATAACCGTTCTCTTTGTCGATATTTTTTTAAAAAAATACTCATTTTGCACGAATCACGAAGGTCATATCTACTCATTTACATCGTCAATCAATAAATTAAAGTGAATGGAAAGTATAAAAGGCCCAGTCAAAGACCAAATTAAACAAACTTTATTATTCTTTGTATTCAATTAATTACAATTTTGATACAATTCAAGTGCAAAAAATCAATGAACATGATATTTCTGAAAGGTGAATCAATGATGATCTTCAAGAATTTCTTCCCCTTATGTCCCTGATTAATTTGTTGAAACAAACAAACAAAAAATTTATAAATGCAAAATTAAAGATACATTGATAAAAAAAAAAAAAAAAAAAAAAAGAACTAATAGTAGCTTGATGTGGGAAAAGAAGAACAAACAATACACGATGACATGGTAATTAACAATGAACTAATAGAAATCCATACTAAAATCTCAATTCTCACAATCACAAATTCAAATAAAAATTGATGCTCTCATGAATTCGACAATCAAATCTAATTCGACATAAATTGATGATCATATGAAATCAAGAAGAAGATATAGAAGTTAACCTTCTTGACATAACCGTTGATTTAAGGACAATGTCGGTGATGTGCATCAGAGGGAAGATTTAATGATGGAGCGAGTGTGGAGAAGGCAGTGTGGCTTTTGACAACCCGACACCATTGTTGAAGCTCCAAAAAATGGCTTTTTTAAATTAAGGACGAGGTGTGTGTTCTACAATTTGAAAAGATGATGGGGAGAAGATTATGTTTATTGGAGTTAGGGTTAAAGCAAAACAGAAGCTTTAAACCATATCTAAGGAGAAGAAGAGAGAAAGAGGAAAGTTTTAAAGAGCAGAGAAGAGGAGGAAGCCATAACGGCTGTTGAGAAGTTAGAGAGTATATGACGTTCAAATCTAGGGAAATAGGGTTTGCTAGTTTTATTTATTTATTTATTTATTTATTCCAATATGTTAAAATCAAATAGAACGGTTAATTAAGAAAGGCGTTCTATATAGTAAAGTCACAATTTTATTAAAATAAAAAATAAATCTAATAGAACGGTGAACTTAGATAGGCGTTCTATATAATCCTAGAGATCGCCTAGCTAAGCTAACCGTTCTATATATTGCGTTCTTTATTCTAGTTTTTGTTGTAGTGTATTTATGGTATTAAGGGGGTAGACATAGATATAAGTTTTATTCATACCGCCTTAGAATATTGGGATCCAGACACTTATTGCTTTAGATTAGGCTATGATGAAATTAGTCCTTTACTGGAAGAATTTGGTGCTATTCTAGGCTTTCCTTCCATGAATCTTGTGGTAATTCCTAATATTAGTGAATATTATTACGAGGATTTTGAGCGTTTGTTTAATCTTAAAGACATGGATCTAACAAATATTGTAGATGGAACTGTAGTAAATTTGAAACAATTTGCATGCCACTACTTTGATAGACCATATTCTGAGTCTTTTCATGTTTATAGGAGGAGAGCTTTTCTCTTTTGCATGTTTACCCATTATCTCCTCACTAGTGGAAATAATCGTGAGGGTCAAGCAATCTTAGTGTCTGTCATGGAATAAATTGAATAAGGGAGGAATCCAATGCCATTAATGGAGAAACTATGTTTAGTTTGGATGAATTAAAGAAAAATCCAAAAGCGCCTTTTTAAGGCCCTCTAATTTTATTACAGGTAGAAAAATATTATTTTTAATCACAGAAATCAAAAACACATATTTTTGTATAGTAATACTAATTATTTGCATTGAATTTTTGCAGATGTGGCTAATGGAGAGGCTATAATTAATTATTCCTCCTGATAACATTGAAAATATATATACACCAAACTGCTTTGTTAGGGGAAAGAAACACTTTTCAATAAAGATGGGTCGCCAAGAGTGGAGTAAAATATTCGCCTCTTGTGATTTTGCTATCAAATGGATCATCCCTTGGTAGAAAATTGAGAAGATGGTTAGTGTCAATAAGCAACCCTTCTGCTGTCTTCCAAGCTTATCCAAGTTGACTTTTTATTACCCCTGCAGGGTAAAAAGGCAGTTTGGCCTTGCCCAAACCATTCCTTTTGGAGATCTTCGTCGTCCTTATGAATTTCCAGTGTCACATAAAGTAGAGAGGTTTGATGCTTATTGGAGTGCTAGGCCTTTATGGGAAGTTGTTCCCCAAAAGGTTCCTCCTTTCTTTGTCCAAGGATGTGAAGCATGCATTGGCTACTTGATAAACCTAAAAAGGACAAGAAAAGAGTTCAAAACACAACCAATGTGAAGAATCATCTAGGAGACAAGATAGCTTCTGTTGAGGAACGCTTAGGTGAAAAGTTGAAGTTAAAACTCCTATATATGATGCCTAAGAAGAAAAAACCACCAAAGGCAAAGAGAAAAGGAAAGCTGACTCTACAGAAAAGAAAGTGTGGGTAGAGAAGACACATGGTGTAATTGCAAAGGAAGAAACTATTAATACCAAAATTGAATGCAGATCCTCTCAAGGATGCTTGCTAGCAAAAGTAATGGATGAGGAAGAAGAAGCTGACAAGAATTGGAAAAGAGCAAAGAAAGAAAAGAAAGATTAGAGCATTGCTTTATTTTTAACTTATTAGACAAATTTTATTTTCAAGTTCATTTATTAAGCTTTTATTTAAATTCCATCAATAATGTAATTTTATTATTTTATTAATGCAATTTTCAGCTTTAAAAATTAAATCAACATTTACATTATAATTTCCATTAAAGCAATGAAAACACTTTATTACTTTTCTGAAAATATTCGAGTACAAAAGTCAAAAATTTCCGAAATACACCAAAATTTGCCCTGTATAATGCGGAAAAATTGGCGTCGAAATTTAAGTCTTTCGCCAGATGCTGGTGTTCGTCGCCTGATGCTATCCTCGTCGCCAGACACTGCTGTTCTTCACCTAGCGTTGTTGTTGTCGTCCGACGCTGACATTTGTCATCAAGCGACAACTTTTCAGGGATGCGTTTGCAAATTTTCGCACTAATTGCTCTGAGTCGATTTGCTGGAATGTGGGGTTTGTAAAAAATTAAAGTGGCCGCACACTATAAGGGTTGCCTACGTATCCTTTCCTAAGGAATCAGGCCAAACGTAGCTCTCTTGAGTGTCATACTCAAGTAATTATGGGTAGTACTTCTTAAGTTGGTCAAGATTTGTCATGTTTGAGAACTCGTTGCCATCCATATCAGTTAGTTTTGCAGCTCCTTCTGATAGGATTGTTTTGACAATATATGGCCCAGACCAATTGGGTCGAAACTTGCCTCTTCGGTCTATAACATTTTTCCTTAATGCTTTTAACACCAACTCTCCTACTTTAATATTCCTTGTTTTGACTTTCTTGTTGAAGTGTCTAGCCATACGAGTTTGATAACATTGAGTATGATGTAGAGCCTCTAGTCACTTTTCATCATATAGAATTAGCTCTTCATACCTCACTCTAGTCCATTCTACTTCATCGAGTTTACTTTCTAACGCAATGCGTAGGGAAGATATTTCTAGCTCTACAGTTTGTACGGCATCAATTCCATAGACTAAGGAAAATGGCGTATTCCCTGTTGATGACTAAATTTACGTGCGATAACCCCACATAGCAAAGTGGAGTTTGTCAGGTCAATCTTTGTAATTTTCTATAATCTTCTCGATGATTGTCTTTAAATTTTTATTAGCTGCCTAAAATGCACCATTTGCCTGAGGTATATACGGAGAAGAATGATGGTGTTTAATGCCATACTTTTGTAACAATTCTTCATATTCTGCTTGAAAGTGAGTTCCATTGTCACTTATCATTTCATGTGGGATGCCATATCGACAAATAATGTTTCTTTCGATAAAGAGTATTACATGTTTTGTAGTGAGTTTGGCATATGATTTTGCTTCAACCCATTTAGTGAAATAATCAATTGCTACTAATATGTATTCATGGCCTCTTGTTCCTAGAGGAGTAATTCTTCCAATAATAACTATTCCCCATGTTGAAAATGGTCATGGTGATGTATAGGTGTAAAGGAGAAACAGAGGAACATGTTACAAGTTAGCATATATTTGGCATTTAGGGCATCTTTTGACATATTGATGACAATCCCTAAAAAATGGTGGTCCCATAATATCCTTTGCGCATTATCTTTTGGACTAGCATTTTGCCATTTATGTGTGTTCCACATACCCCTTCGTGGACTATTCTCATAGCCCTTTGGGCTTCCTTTTTGCCTACACATATAAGACCTCGACCTTTAGGTACCCTTTTGTGTAACTCGTCGTTAATGAGTACATATTGGAAAGCCAAAAGTCTTAAGGCTCGTTTTTCTCTTTTGTCAGCATGGGGTGGATATTTTCCCTTTGTGACATAATTGAGGATGTCTGTATACCAAGGTTCTTCCTCATCTTCTTCTTCTTGTTAGGTTACTTCATCATCCTTTATTACTTGGATATAAGTCGGTTTATGCCTTTTTTCTATTGTTAAGGGCATTTGCTCAATTTCCGTAGGAATCCTAACCATTGAGGCTAGTCTTGCCAAGGCAACAGCAAATTAGTTTTCTTCTTTATGTAGATAGGTTTGGTAAGGGGCCAAGCTTTCACTCCTTACTTTCCATCTCTTGGAAATATGATTGATGATCAACAAAGAATCCCCGCAAATTCGTAGTTTCTTTACTCCCAACGCCAATGCTATTTCAAGGCCTACCACACATGCTTCGTACTCTGCAGCGTTGTTGGTAACGTTGAAATCTAACTTTATGGAGATTGGAAGATCTTCTTCTTTAGGTGATACCAATAGTACTCCTACACCACATCCCTTTTGGTTTGAGGCTCCGTCGAAGTAGAGAGTCCAAGTATCATCTTCTTTGACCATCAAGTCTTTGTCTGGAAAATCATTCTCATGTAAAGGTGTGGAATCTTCTATTGGAAAATCCTATGAAACCACTGATCCTTTAATAGCCTTTTGGGGCATGAACCTTACATCAAGTTAGGCTAGGTTGACTATCGGTAGACACCCAAATGTATCTCCCCAAAATTAAACCCAGTGATGAATAACTTTCATGTCATTTGATTATCGAACATAGCTAAAGCGTGAAAAGTTTAGTGATAAGGATGTTTTTATTAAAATATCTCTTCTTTCTGTTTTTGAAAATATTTCTTTTCTTACCCTATTTATGAAAAACGAGCATTCTTGTTTAGTTTGATCCATGACAAGGGTCCAATAATGGTGTAGTTGGAAAGGGTTTTAAAGGACCTTTCCAACGATATATTATAAGCCCAATTCCGATGAATAATGAAGAAATTATGGCAAAAATACTAAACTGGGCCCGATTTGGTTTTTATACGATGCCCAATGATCTAGAGGAGGGCCTATTAATAATTATCATTACTAAAGCTATTAGGATTGATTATATGCTTATAGAATACTCTAGAACATTCTCTTAAATCCTAATGGAGTTAGGATATATAATTATGTTTCAAAGAGTTTGAAATTGAATAAAACAACTCCTTCTGAGAATCCTTGTTTTGTACGAAGTGAAATATATTTAAATATTATTTTCGTGCCTCATAATATTTATCCATATTTTATAATATTGGATAGATCTTGAAATTATCTTTCTAATGATATATTATAATATTAAATTCGAGCTATAACGAAAAAAATATGAATGAGATATGAAACTCTATCAAAAATTTACACCGTCCTACTATTTCGGACATATCTTTTTATCTAAAAAAGATTTTAATCTTATTCTAATTGGGTTGTAAAGTAGACTTCAATAGCTTTCTAACGGCATATTATATGACTTATTTGGACTTTTGGATCAAAAGATATGATAAAAGCAAAATCCGCAAAAACGGTCTTGCATCGCCGGACGACAGGCCTGCGTCTGGCGACAGCCCTAGAGTCTTGCGACAGGCGCGTTGTTGGCGAAAGCATCGTGTTTTTTTTTTCGAAACTCTGATTCGTTTTTTATCATATTAGGCTGATTTTCTCTATAAATATACTCCTAAAACCTCCGGTTTTTATCATCTGTTCTAATTAATTCTTCTCTTCAACAACTACCAACTCTCATCAAGAATTTCTTGATTCTCTCTCTCCCTCTTTTTAAACTAGCACTAGTATAAAAATAGCAATAGGTAGCCCCCAAATGGCACCGGTTAAGGCCAAACAGATCTAGAAATGGGCGGGATTTTAGACCAAGAGAAATGGCAACGGTTCAGCCCAAACCGGTGCCAAAAGTGAAAAGGGCACCGGTTCAATTAAACCGGTGCCATTTTCAAAAAAAAAAAAAACACGGCCTTATTTATTCTTCACCTTCCTCTCTTTCTCTTTCTCTTTCATTCCCTTCCCTTCACAATTTCATTAGAGCGAATTGAACACCCTCCCCCTTTTCTCTCCACCACAGCCGCCACCTTCACCGGCCACCAAAGGTGTCGAAAACCACCGCCCCTCTCTTTCAATCCTCCCCTGCCCTTCTATTTTCCCTTTATTTCTCTTTCAAAGCTGCTTCCTCCACTAGCATTGTTCGAAAACAACAGCCACTGCTGCTACCTCCACCACCGCGCATCGCCTTCACCACTCCACTGCAGCGCTGCCTCCATCATTGCGCACCAGCACTGCTACCTCAACCACTGAGGGTCGTCCTCAATCTCTCCTCCCCTTAGCTTCTACCACCTCCAACTAGTTTAGGGTAATTTTTAATTTTTTTGTTAAAAAATTGAACAATTATTTTGAAATATGTAATTCTATTATTTTCAATATCATTTTGAACAATTATTGTTAAGAAAATTAAAGTTAAGGAATGTATATAATTTTACCCTAATTTTTTTAATTGGTTATTTATTTAGAAATTTTGAATACATATTAAAGATTAGAGTAATTTTGCATTACATTGTTCCTTAGTTGAATAATTTGTATTTTTTAATGGGTTATTTTAAGGTTGATTTAATGAGTACTTTTGAATATAGTAGAGATTAGTAAAAATGTTACTTAATTAGTTGAATTTTGGTATGTTATTATGTGTAATTTTAGGTGATTTTAATGTGTAATTGTGAATATATTAGAGAATTAGTGACCTTGTTAATAATTAGTTGTGAATAAATTAGAGAATTGTGATTACATTAGAGAATTGTGAATAATTTAGAGAATTGTGATTAAATTAGATAATTGTGCATAAATTAGAAAAATAGTGATATTGCCACTTAATTAGTTGTGAATAAATTAGAGAATTGTGAATACATTAGAGAATTGTGAATATATTAGAGAATTAGTGACGTTGCTAGTTTATGGTTTTTTTTTAATAGATTTATATGTGAATTGAAGCACGAGTTTAGCTTGAGGACTACATATTGAGCTCAAGTGGGTAGTTGCTATATTGGTATGACTTATAAACTTTACTAGGCTATATTTCTTTCTATTTATCCATTTAATAAAAGTTTATTAATGAAATTGCAACTTGTGTATTGTTTAATTGCAAATAAATACAACAATATATAGAATACTTGCATCATCATATGCCTAGATACCCGTTCAAGGCTTTCTTATTAGGAGAAAGTCTTGAATAATCCCCGGTTGGGACTGTTCTTGAATGTGTACTCTCACTTAGGTGGTGAATATATGTTTTCTTTTCGATTTTAAGGAACATATTGGCTTGCCATTTCCTCACTATGTTCTCTGGGTACATATGTGGGTAATTAATTATCTACATTGTGTACTTGGAGAACTAGGGGGAAATGCTGCCGGATTTTCCTTAAAATTGGAAAGTTGACATAAATTCACTAGTGAGAGTAGACATTCAAGGATGAGTTAGGTTGGAGTGATAAAGACCCTTTGGAAACATGCATTTTTTCACTATATGAATGGTATATTCACGTTTTGTACTTGAAATTGATTTACAAAAATATGTAGCAATTACACATTATTCATTATATGTTGCTATATATGTTTAAAGACAATTTACTAAATGGAGAAGGATCATGGTTGGATGTATTGTAGACGCGATACATTGGAATTTTGGAATGGGGTTCAAGAGTTTTGCGAGAGGGCTTTATCTTATCAACACAAACTGGGTGGCAAAGGCCTTTATTGTCCTTGTATTGATTGTAATAATGTGAATGTGATCGATAGTGTTGAAATCATTAGAGATCATGTATTATGTCGTGGGTTTAGGCATTTATACCATGTGTGGATTTAGCACGGAGAAAGTGGAGAGTACAGTGGGGATCTTGATCAGAATGATGTGCGTGTTAGAAGCAATGAGATTCATGTGGACGAAGAATACGAGAATGATGACTATATTGTTGATAATGGTGAGGATGGAGCCGATGATGATCAGGCGAATGAGGTCGAGGATGAACAAGTGGATGAGATGTTGCATGGTGTTGAAGGTGGAGTGTTTGAATTATTATCGGAGGCTTCCAAAAAGCCTTTGTATCCTTGGTGCAAAAAATAATCCAAACTATCGGCCGTGCTAACACTTTTCAACATTAAGTCGAAGCATGGGTGAACGGACATTAGTTTTACTTCTTTGTTGACCGCATTAAGTGATATGTTACCTGATGGGAATGAAATTCTTAAGTCTTACTATTATGCAAAGAAGCTCATGTGGCCCTTTGGTTTGGAGTATAAGAAGATACATGCATGTCCTAATGACTGTATTCTGTATCGAAATGAGTATGAACAATTGCAGGAGTGTCCACGATGCAAGCGGTCACGCTACAAGCGCATGAGTTGCAATCCTGGTACGGAGGGACCTCCTGCTAAGGTGTTCTGGTATCTTTCCATTATTCTAAGGTTTATGCGTCTGTTCTCAATACTAAAAGACGCTAAAAACTTGAGGCGGCGTGCAGAGGGAAGAAAGAAAAACAGAATGCTAAAGCATCCAGCTGACTCTCCACAGTGGAAGAACGTTGATTTGAAGTTTGAGAAATTTGGTGATGAAGTCAAAAATTTAAGGCTTAGGTTGTGCACGGACGGGATGAATCCATTTGGCACTCTTAGTACCCAACACATCACATGGGCGGTACTTTTAGTGATTTATAATTTGCCTCCTTGGCTGTACATGAAACGTAAGTATGTAATGCTTTCATTGCTAATAACGGGGCCTGGGCAACCTGGAAACGACATAGATGTTTACCTTGCGTCGCTTATTGACGACTTGAGAAAGATGTGGGACGAAGGGATTTCCGTTTTCGATGCTCATCAGAACAAGATGTTCACATTGCGTGCAACCCTTATGTGGACCATGAATGACTTCCTTGCATATGGCAACTTGTGTGCGTACAAGGTCAAAGGGAAAAAGCATGCCCCATATCCCCATATGTATTGATGACACATCAAGCGTATACCTTACTCATTCTCACAAAGATGTTTACCTACGGACTCGAAGGTTCCTTAGGCGTGATCACCCATACAGTAGGTAGAAAAAGGCTTTCGATGGAACAGTGGAAGAGGATACTGCACCTAGACCATTGACTGGTGCTGAGATTTGAGCTCGTGTGAAATGGATATGAACGATGTTTGGATAATCAGAAAAAACTGTGGTCTTAGCTGCTCTGTTTAAGAAAGAATCAATCTTTTGGAAGCTTCTGTACTGGAGAGAACATGACGTTAGGCATTGTCTTGATGTGATGCATATAGAGAAGAATGTGTGTGATGCTATTTTGGGAACACTTATGAATATCCAAGGCAAAACAAAGGACAAAAAAGAGTGCACGGTTAGATTTGAAAGAGATGGGGATTTATCCAGAATTGTGGCCTCAAGAAAAGGTTAGAAAGGGGAAGGAATCGAGAACAGAAGATGAAAATGTTTCTAAAAAAGGGAAGGATAAGATCAAGGGAAAGGGAAAGGCCAAAGATGTGCCAAAGAAGAAAGTTGAGGGTAAAGGGAAGGATGAAAAGAATTATTTACCCCGGCTTGCTATACATTGTCAAGGGTAGAGAAACATATGTTTTATGCATGTTTGTACGGCATTAAGGTTCCATCAGGGTACTCATCTAACATGAAAAGATTTGTAACCATAAATGGAGAACTGAAGCTGACAAGTATGAAATCCCATGACTGTCACATTATGATGCAAGTATTCCTACCAATTGCAATCCATGGTATTCTACCAAAACACGTGAGGGAAGCGATTACAAGCCTTTGTTCGTTTTTCAATACAATTTGTAGCAAAGTGTTTGATCCTTGTACACTAGATGCTTTGCAAGCAGATGTGGTTGTGACTTTGTGCAAATTTGAGATGTATTTCCCACCCTCATTTTTTGACATAATGGTTCATCTGGTTCTTCATTTGGTGCATGAGATTAAGTTGTGCGGTCCAGTGTTTATGAGGTGGTTTTACCCTTTTGAAAGACACATGGGTACATTACAAGATAAAGTACGGAACCGGGCTCACCCTGAAGGAAGTATGATGCAAGGGACCGTGGGTGAGGAGATAGGTAACTTTGTGGCAGACTACATAGCCCTTGCTAAACCTATTGGTCTTCATACTTCTCAACATGAAGGTAGACTTGATGGTCATGGCACAATTGGGTCGAAACGAATGTCACCAGACCGAGATCAGTTCTTATAAGCACACCTGTATGTGTTGCACCATGATTCATATGTGCACCCATATTTAGACGAACACATGGCTAGTTTGCGTGACGAATTTCCATCGAAAGGTGAAAGGGAACTTATGCAGTTGCATAATAAGAGGTTTGTTAATTGGTTTTGTGATCGAGTAATGAGTCGATTACTGGATGATACTGATGTGACCGATACAGTACGGTGGCTTGCGTACGGTCCTAGGGATGATGTTCGTTCATTTGAGGGATATGACATCAATGGGTACACTTTTTGGACCGAGGGTCGTGATTTGAAATCTTCTTCCACCAAAAACAGTGGTGAAACGCTTGTGGCATCGTCAAGGGAGTTTGCAAGTGCTAAGGATAAATCACCTGTCGATGCAGAGTTGTCATCCTATGGTCGAATTCAAGAAATATGGGAGCTTGATTATTGTGACTTCACGGTTGCTCTTTTCAAGTGTAAGTGGGTTGATAATATCAAGCGTAACGTCAAATATGAGGACTTTACTCTTGTAGATCTTGGCCAATTAAATGATAGTGCGGAACCATTTATCCTTGCATCTCAAGCTAAGCAAGTGTTATACGTAACTGACCCAGTTGATTCAAAATGATCTATACTGCTAGCTGACAAAAGAAGAATCCTAGGCATTGGAGATGTTGAGGATGAGGAAGAATATGATGTGTTTGATGATTCAGCACCTTTTATTGTTCCTAGAATTGTTGTACAAAATGACATAGACAACGAAGCAGGATATATGCGATCAGACCACAACGAAGGAATTTCAGATTGAGGTAGTTTGATTAAAAGTTAGTAATGGTTTCATTGCAAATATAGTTTAGTTATCATGTATATAGGAGCATAAGTAGGCAAAAATGACCTTAAATGACATAAATGAGCTTTTATTTGACCCAAATCCTTTGTTTTGTATATAAACTAACATGTTTGTAGTTTGAAATTGCCTAAGTGTACACATTATGATGCATATACAAGGTTATAGGACCATAAGTAGGTGAAAATGGCTTAAATAGCTTCTACTTAACCCAATTCCTTTGTTTTGTGTATGCACTAACATTTATTCATTCTAACAACCCATATTCATTATATTTAACATGTTTGTAGTTTGAAATTGCCTAAGTGTACTCATTTGCACTCATACTTTACTATACACTAATATTGTTTTATGATTTCTTTGACAGGTGCTTATATCTCATGGTGGGCGATCATGACCCTCATTGTGTAGAATACATTGACGATGATGAGTATGAGGACGAGTACGAGGATGAGGACGAGGATGATGATGAGCCTTATGATGTGAATAAGGAGGATGACTTGGGTGAGCCAAATGATCAGGCTCAAGATGAGTTTGAGCGTAGGCTTGAAGAATTTGAAATTTCAGCTAAACGTGCACCGCCTATTGAAAATGCAGCACGTGAGATTGTTGGTGAGAACCCGACTCTTGAAACTCATGTCCAAGGACAAGATCAAAACAACACAGGTGGTGGAGGGGGGGGGGGGTAAAGGCACCGACTCAAAGAAAGGGAAGGGGTTAGACGAGAAGTTTTAAGAAACAAGACAGTCCCATGGTCATGGAGTATGAAAACAAAGGCCAACCCGGGCCCAAATGGCGTCGACAATATGCTAATCATGTTGGCATGTGTGCACGGAAAATCCCCATTACACTTGTAATGCGGCAAGTACCTCCGGGTTTGATTCACTTATTTTGGGATGATACAAAGGTAAGTGTGTTTTCGGCACATTTAGACAATTTAAGAAACCTTAACCTTATGGTTGTTACTAAATAGAAACTAATAATCAGTTTTAATTTGTGCTTGCAGAAGCTGTTTTCTATTCTTAATGATCCCGAGAAGAGAAGGGTGTTTGAATCTTTATTAGCGGAAAGATTTAGAGGCTTTAAGACCAACTTGACTAATGGATGGATCTACAAGAAGAAGAAGAAATCAAATAAGAAGAAAGCTGATGAGGATAACCTTCTCCCGTGGCAAAAATGGCCGACCGTGTCAAAAGAAGACTGGGAAGAGTAGTTATTTAGAATGAAGACCCAAAAGAAAGCCATTGTAAGTTTGTGAAAATTTGATCTCAATTGAATAATAGCTTGACTCTTTTTGTAGCAATGATACTAACATTTGTTTTTATGTAGGTGGCAAGGGAATAAATGCGTCGTCAATTGTCTATCCCTAGATCAAATACAATTTATACAACCTAAACAAACCTAATACGAGTATAAGGCAAGCATAGGGGTCGAACCACAGAGAACGGTAAACACCACCAAATGTTATCAACAATTAAGCTAGTCCGGAATAGGAGATAAATAAACTAAAGTCTAAAGATGCTAAAACAAGAAATAAAACATTAAAGCACCAAGGGAAATGGGTAGGTGAAGTTGACGCTTGACCATACAATAACAAAGTAGCATATCAATGGTAAACTAAACATGCATGAATATCGAAGTAAAGGGTCCAATCTAGCCGCCTTCCGGGGTCAATTGGCTTCTCCTAACATAGCCTCTATGTTTCCACATTAGAACCATATACTAGGAGGTACTATTAAATAACAATCGATAGTAATGAATCTCAACTAAGTCAACTTCCGTTACTTGTTAGTAAAGACTCATCTTTGATTAACTAACAATGTGCACTTGCAAGAAAGACCAAAGAATATCAAGCATGCAAAGACTTTAATCACCATTAACATAACCCCAACATTAAAAGCATGAACAATTAGCAACTACACCATCCCTACACCCTTGGCTAGATGACTACTCACAAATCATACTGAAAACAATATCAATCATCAAATCAATAAGCATAAACATGATTAATAAGCAAAGAAGAAAAATAAAAGCAAATAAGCAAAATAAAAAACAAAGGTAAAGAGAAAGAGTAAGAGATTGCTCATTAATTTAAGATGAAGGTCTACAAAGGATTGAACAAGCTCCTTCTTCAAAATCCATGTTCATTAATGAAGAAAACCACACTTTCTTTCTCTATTAATGAAGACTAATCCTAACCTAACCTAAAACTAATTATAGAGTAGAATAGATAGTTATTGAATGTCTTTAAATTACCCCCAAAATTGGGTATTTATACTAAGCTAGCCAAAGTAAGAAAAATAAAAGAAGGAAAATAAAATAAGAAAAAAAAAAAAGGAAAAGTAAAAAAAAACAGAAACTAAAATAAAAATAAAAATAAAAGAAAGAAAAGAAGAAAAAGGGAAAAGAAAAAATAAAAATAAAAATAAAAGAAATACAAAATAAAATCCCAAAAGCAAAAACAATCAGACGTTTTTTTTCTTCTTCTCCTTCACCTTGGCTGCTTGAAGTTTGAACTCCATTGAAGCGTATCTTATCACCACCGTTCATCAACCATCATCATCAAATCGAGGCCGTTCGACCCTCTTTAAAAACCATGTGCGAGTCTCGTGAAATGGTTCGATCGAACCGGTGGTTGGTTCGACCGAACTACGGGGTTGGTTCGGTCGAACTACGGGGTTAGTTTGGTTGAACCAAGGGTATGTTTGACCACTCCTCTTCGAATAACAAAACCCCCAAAGTCTCTGACTCGACATTCGGCCGAACACTCATAGGTTTGCTCGAGCTTGATTAATTTGCAATTTATTCTGATTTTTGGGTCGATTGGTTGCTTAATTGGTGGTGGTTGTTGACGGTGGTGTAGGTGCGCTGATTGCTGTTGTTGTGAGGTGAATTGCGGGCTAGAGGTATGGTTGTGATTGGTGGTTGATTGTGGGTTTGTGAGGGAGGCAGCGGGGGCTGTTGCGGCTTGGTTGCGGTGGTCAGGTGGTTGTTGGCTGGTGCGTTGGTGAGGGACTGCTGATTTTGGGGTTGGTGGAGCAGGGGTTGTTGGTGTTGGTGCTGCTACGGGGTGAAGCAGGGAAAGTTGGCTGAGGGGCTGCTGTGGTGTTGGTTGCGCTGCTAGGTGGCTGGTGCAATAGGTTGTTGGTGTTGTGAGGTGGTGGTAAGGTGAGAGCAGTGGGTGTGATGCGTGAGTGAAGGAGAGGTTAATGTTGTTGTTGCGAGGTGAAATGGAGCAAGGGATAGTGGTAGTTGTTGTTGCGGCTGCGCGTGAAGGTGGTGGCTGGTGCTGGTGTGTGTGGTTGTCACGGTTGCTGTGTGGTGGTGTTGGTGGCAGCAGCTGGTGGGCTGTGGTGGTGTTTGATTGGTGGCAGCAGGGGAGAAGCAGAGGAGGTTGGCTGAGGGGCTGCTGTGGTTGATGTGGTGGAGGATAAGGTGTGGGGTGTGGTGAAGGATAAGGGGCAGAATGGGTTTGTTTGGCGTTTGACTCAACTTGGAACCTGAACCCTCTTGACATAAAACCCGAACCCCTACACACAAAACCGAGGAGAAATCAAGACAAATAAGAATGAAATAAATAAATTAGGAATAAAATAAAGTAAAATAAAAAAAGAGAAATAACACTAAACTAATAAAAATTAAATAAAACTATACAAGTAAATAAAATCAAATAAATAACAAAATAAACTTAAAACTAATAAAAACTAAACAAAAACTATACAAGCAAAAAAAGTGAAATAAAATAGACTCAAAACAAATTAAAATAAATAAAAGTAAGTTAGAAAACTTTCAAGGAAAAATAAAGAACGAAATATAACAAATCAAAAGCAAATAAAATACGAAAATAAACTAAAAACTACGAAAAGAACTAAAACACGACCAAATTACAAAAATAAACTAGAAACTTTATTAAAGAGAAAACAAGAGAAAGAAAGGGAAAATAAGAGAAAATAAACGCGAAAATGACTCTAAAAATACTTCCTACGAGTGACATAAATGTGAAGTTGACGCTTGACCATACAATAACAAAGTAGCATATCAATGGTAAACTAAACATGCATGAATATCGAAGTAAAGGATCCAATCTAGCCGCCTTCTGGGGTCAATTGGCTTCTCCTAACATAGCCTCTATGTTTCCGCATTAGAACTATATACTAGAAGGTACTATTAAATAACAATCGATAGCAATGAATCTCAACTAAGTCAACTTCCGTTACTTGTTAGTAAAGACTCATCTTTGATCAACTAATAATGTGCACTTGCAAGAAAGACCAAAGAATATCAAGCATGCAAAGACTTTAATCACCATTAACATAACCCCAACATTAAAAGCATGAACAATTAGCAACTACACCATCCCCACACCCTTGGCTAGATGACTACTCACAAATCATATTGAAAACAATATCAATCATCAAATCAATAAGCATCAACATGATTAATAAGCAAAGAAGAAAACTAAAAGCAAATAAGCAAAATAAAAAACAAAGGTAAAGAGAAAGAGTAAGAGATTTCTCATTAATTTAAGATGAAGGTCTACAAAGGATTGAACAAGCTCCTTCTTCAAAATCCAAGTTCATTAATGAAGAAAACCACACTTTCTCTCTTTACCAATGAAGACTAATCCAAACCTAACCTAAAACTAATTAGAGAGTAGAATAGATAGTTATTGAATGTCTTTAAATTACCCCCAAAATTTGGTATTTATACTAAGCTAGCCAAAGTAGGAAAAATAAAAGAAGGAAAAAAAAATAAAAAAAAAAGGAAAAGTAAAAAAAAAAACAGAAACTAAAATAAAAATAAAAATAAAAGATAAAAAAGAAGAAATAGGGAAAAGAAAAAATAAAAAAATAAATAAAAGAAAAACAAAATAAAATCCCAAAAGCAAAAACAATCAGACTTTTTTTTTTTCTTCTTCTCCTTCACATTGGCTGCTTGAAGTTTGAACTCCATTGAAGCGCGTCTTATCACCACCGTTCATCAACCATCACCATCAAATCGAGGTCGTTCGACCCTCTTTAAAAATCATGTGCGAGTCTCGTGAAATGGTTTGATCGAACCAGTGGTTGGTTCGACCAAACTGCGGGGTTGGTTTGGTCAAACCAAGGGTATGTTCGACCACTCCTCTTCGAATAACAAAACCCCCAAAGTCTCTGACTCGACGTTCGGCCGAACACTCATAGGTTTGCTCAAACTTGATTAATTTGCAATTTGTTCTGATTTTTGGGTCGATTGGTTGCTTAATTGGTGGTGGTTGTTGACGGTGGTGTAGGTGCGCTGATTGCTGTTGTTGTGAGGTTAATTGCGGGCTGGAGGTATGGTTGTGATTGGTGGTTGATTGTGGGTTTGTGAGGGAGGCAGCAGGGGCTGTTGCGGCTGGGTTGCGGTGGTCAGGTGGTTGTTGGCTGGTGCGTTTGTGAGGGACTGCTTGTTTTGGGGTTAGTGGAGCAGGGGTTGTTGGTGTTGGTGCTACTGCGGGGTGAAGCAGGGGAAGTTGGCTAAGGGGCTGATGTGGTGTTGGTTGCGCTGCTAGGTGGCTGGTGCAGTGGGTTGTTGGTTTTGTGAGGTGGTGGCAAGGTGAGAGCAGTGGGTGTGATGCGTGAGTGAAGGAAAGGTTAATGTTTCTGTTGCGAGGTGAAATGGAGCAGGGGATAGTGGTAGTTGTTGTTGCAGCTGCGCGTGAAGGTTGTGGCTGGTGCTGGTGTTTGTGGTTGTCACGGTTGTTGTGTGGTGGTGTTAGTGGCAGCAGCTGGTGGGCTGTGGTGGTGTTTGATTGGTGGCAGCAGGGGAGAAGTAGAGGAGGTTGGCTGAGGGGCTTCTGTGGTTGATGTGGTGGAGGATAAGGTGTGGGGTGTGGTGAAGGATAAGGGGCAGCATGGGTTTGTTTGGCGTTTGACTCAACTTGGAACCCGAACCCTCTTGACATAAAACTCGAACCCCTACACACAAAACTGAGGAGAAATCAAGATAAAAAAGAATGAAATAAATAAATTAGGAATAAAATAAAGTAAAATAGAAAAAGAGAAATAACATTAAACTAATAAAAATTACATAAAACTATACAAGTAAATAAAATCAAATAAATAACAAAATAAACTTAAAACTAATAAAAACTAAACAAAAACTATACAAGCAAAGAAAGTGAAATAAAATAGACTCAAAACCAATTAAAATAAATAAAAGTAAGTTAGAAAACTTTCAAGGAAAAATAAAGAACGAAATATAACAAATCAAAAGCAAATAAAATACGAAAATAAACTAAAAACTACGAAAAGAACTAAAACATGACAAAATTACCAAAATAAACTAGAAACTTTATTAAAGAGAACACAAGAGAAAGAAAGGGAAAATAAGATAAAACAAACGCGAAAATGACTCTAAAAATACTTCCTACGAGTGACATAAATGTCACTCATCAGTAGGAACTTTGAGAGCAAAATAAAAAGAATGCAGAGATGAAGGAGTACGTCCATCATATGGGACCTAAGACATTTGCTGAAAACAGACCTAAATCGCTTCCAATGGCATCTAAGGAACACTTTAGTTCCACGATCACTACTTTGGTGAGTCGTCTGGTGATTTCTTTTGTTCTCTCCATACGTTTGATAAGGAAACCGGAAATGGGTCATCAAGGGTCCGGAAACCAAAAAAATGGCAGATAAGCTTGTAAGTTACCTATGAATTGTTGAATTTTAAGTCACTTTTGCATCAAAATCACTATACAAACCATTAATTGTCTTACTGACATCTTTTTTCCTTTTGCTACATCTTGAGCATACTCAAGAGCTGGTGGAGGGAAAATTTGAAACAAGTGTGGAGAATTACCCTTTCACCGTGGCTTTGGGAAGGTCATACCATCCAGGATGAGTAGTAGGTTCGGGAGGGTCAATACTTGGTTTGCAAAAGGTGATGGGTCCAGAATACACGAAATCGGGTAGATCTCGAGCCAGTGTTAACTCACCGGGGGAGTTGGATGCCAAGGTGGCATCAATTAAGGAACAAGTACGCAACGAGTTAGTAGGTGAATTCAATTCTTGGACGAAGCAGATGAATTTACCGACTTTGCCGATCCTCGCGAGTACACTTGTCGACTCATGTTCTCAACCAAAAGGACAAGGAGAAGGTGATAGACATGGAGGAGATGAGATACGTGGTGAAGATGTGCCACCTGAGGTAAATTCAATTAGGTTATTAATAGTTTTAAAATACTGAGTTAATTGAGATCTGAGGTGGCCTTATTGATGTACTATTGCGAGTTCCTACTCCTACACGTGCGGACTCGAGGGAGCTTGATAATCCAACACCGCATGAATATCTACCTTAATGAATTTTGTTATATTATCTATGCTGTAGTAAAAAACCTATTTAACTATCTTCTTTTTATATATACTTGTGTAGGAAGACACCCGGTGTGCACTTCTAGCCCCGGGGCATGCAGATAGTATGGAGTTGAGTTTCGTGGCGTATGGTAGTGCCCAAGCAACGAACGGTGCTACGGCTATGCCACATCATTACTCGGTTGGGATCGATTCAGTGGTTGAGGGGTTCGAAGACATCCCACTACCCGTACCGATAGAGGAGGTTGAGAAAACAAAGCTTTGGCAAGCTATAGGTAGCTTCATTGATTGGCCACGTGCGTGGATTAAGTTGATTAATAAGGAGGTAAATTATTTATTTCTCAAGTTTTTTAGTGTTAAATAAACGTTAGGCACTCTCTAACGGCACCTTTGAAAATAAAACAGCCGAAATAGCACGCCTCCTCGACCCCATCTCCGATGTCGAGGTAGCGGCGACCTCAGGTGGTGCTCCCTGCGCAGCTTCGGCCTCCGGAGCGGCTGCCCGGGCATCTCAGGCCTCGAGCTTCTTTCGCAGAAGTTCAATGACACTGACATCCCTAAATTCAAGGCAACAGATAATCCTTATCTTCACTTAAGAGCCTTAGAAACTATAATGAACATTAAGGGGATTGATAGGAAAGTCTTTCATTCCTTATTTTCTTTATCTCTTGAGACCGTTTGTCAACAATGGTTTTTTTTTCTCTTGATAAAGAGAAAAATTCTACTTGAGATGTTATTGTAGACGCTTTCATTGATAGATATAAGTGCAATATTCAAGTCGAAACCGATTATAAACAACTTTAGATGCTAAGACAAAAAGAGAATGAAGGCTTTACCTCTTTCTTTATTAAGTGGAGGGAAACTTCCACTAAAATGATTAAGGTGCCCTCCGAAAAAGAATCTGTGAGGATGTTCATCAAAACTTTACAAGAAAAGTATTCAAAGCATTTAAAATATAAACACAACTTGAATACTTTCAAAGTCGTCTATGACATAGGCATCGAGATCGAAGACGACCTCGCAAAGCAAAAAGTTACTAACAATAGTAACCACGGTGGCTGGAAAGGAAAAGAAGAACGACAATCCTTCTTCTTCCTTGGATAACCAAGGTTCTAAGAAGCAACTAAGGAAAGAATTCACCCCCATTGGGATGAGCTACGATACTGCCTTCGATTGACTCCATGCCAAGGGACTCATTACACCCATTGGACCTATTCAAGATCCTGCACCTGAAAAGAGATTTCCTAGTTTGAATCCAGATGCACACTGCTAATATCACCAAGGCATGGGTTATACTACTGAGAGTTGTTGGACGCTAAAGGAGACTATCCAACATTTGATCGATAATGACAAGCTTCCATACCTCCAGCTAGCAAGAAGAGTGAGTGATGATAAAGCAAACGACAAAAGATTGAGGCGAGCTTCAACGACGAGATTTCGTGACCTCCTCTTTTCTATTTCTTTTATTTACCCTTTCCCCAATAAGTCTAGCATAGGCACCTTTTTATTCTCCTTAGATTAATTTTGTAGGATCATTATTTCTTCTCCTTTTAATAGAAATGAGCATTTATTTTCTTGTTTATGATCATTTCATTACATTGCATTATAAAAAAAAAAAAAAAAAAAATCCATGTCGAACTAAGCACAAGGTATATCAATGATTTAAGGCGCCTCTTGTAGCCATACCATATTGTCTTCACCCTTTCAAATATGCAATCCTTTCTTGATAAACCACTTTCAGCCTCATCTAACGATAGACCTTTCTTTCTTTAACCCACA
Organism: Chenopodium formosanum; assembly: GCA_024500155.1. Lineage (NCBI taxonomy): Eukaryota > Viridiplantae > Streptophyta > Magnoliopsida > Caryophyllales > Amaranthaceae > Chenopodium > Chenopodium formosanum. The sequence continues at coordinate 17,625,217 of CM044868.1, read as the reverse complement.
TTCACCTAACCTTGAGATGGTATGGTGTGTAACTTATGCAATTTTTCAAAGAACAAAAGCTTGAGTGTATCAAAAATTAAAATAGCAAAAAATAAATAAATAAAAGTGTTCAAAAGGACAAGTGTTCCAATGTCACTGACATGAACATGTCTTTGATATTAACACGTCTTAGATTGCGTCTCTTATTGAGTGCTCGGTACCGTTCCTGAGAAACATGAATGCCAAGTGAGTGATAGACCGCATGAACGAGATTTCCCACACTTATAAAAATAAAATAAATGCTAAAGCAAAAAAGAGAGGAAAAAATAATTTTTTTAAAAAAAAAAGAGAGAGAGCTCAACTCCAGAATACAAAGATTCAAAAGCAAGGTTGCACACCTTGGGGGCTTATCTAGGGTCTTGAGCCTTTATCCCTTTCTTCTATAACCTTTATCCCAACCACGTTACAACCCTTCAAAAGACCCTTTTGAGGTATACACACACTAGTGCGAGGTTCGGCTAAAGCTACGTTCGGCCTGATTCCTAACGGATACATAGGCAACCTCACATCGAGGTGCGGCCGTAATAAAAATGCATTCACATTCACACATCATGATCATATCAAGGGATCTCCTATGCTCATCCCTATCTACTTAGAGCTAGACTTGGGGGCTTGATCCTTACATCATTAGTTTACCTAGCCTAAGAGTCACCATTATTTGACTCTTCTAAAAATAATATCTTTTTACACACTTAGCCCTTGCAGCCTAACCTTTGTGTCACTTTCACACACTGCATAGATACATGACCAAAAAGTCCTACCCTTAGGAAACCTTTATCATGAGCTTATTTATTTGCAACTTTTGTCCATATATGTTATGCATGTTTACTGATTTATTTCTTTGACAGTTCTCGCGCGAGGTGGTTTCGTCGATGGCACGATGTATAGATGCCTTCCGGAGCCAGCTTGTCCGAATGAGGAACGTGGCTACCTCCCGTTACGACGACGCTGTTCAGGAGGTAATCTTTCTCTCATATGTTTTGCATTACCCGCTTTGATTTTGCCTTTTTTCTGATTTTAATTTCTTTTGCAGCGTCAGCCCATTCCTTCTCGTACCCGCACGAGACCTGAGGTGCGGAGGGATCCGGCGAGGTTGAGAGCTCGAGACGTCGACGTACTACTTCAGGAGGTAGGGGCGGTCGTTCTGAGGCTGCTCGGGTAGAGGGCTCAGGTTCTTCCTCTGAGGATGCACATGCTGCGCCGGTAGGCCAAGGAAAGGCTACCTCGGCTCTTAGAGGTGGTGGGATGTACGAGGTTGGCTTGTCATCGCAGCAGCCTCCACAGCCTCAGCCTCAGGGTGATCTCGGGTGGACGGGTCCTACGTTGAGCTTTCCTCCTCCCGCGGAGACTGGAGCTGATGTTGGAGCTGGAGCCGGAGTTGGTGGAGAGGTTACTCCTCGTACGGTAGAGTTTTATGCGATGATGGGTTTACGTCCCCCGACGCCGTAGTTTGTTCCTGTACTTTTTATTTATTTATTTGACTTTGTATAGAACTTTGCCTTTCGGTTAGACTCATTTTTCAGACATATTTGGTATATACTATTATGAGCTTATCTTATTTATCATGTTTTTTCATTTTTTTTTATTATTATTATTATGTGCATGTTTGTGTGTGCAAGGAAATGTGACAAACAATTTTGCGCAAAAATTCCGTCATTTTTTATTATTGATGGAGGGTATCCGACTTTCTCCCCCAAAAAGAGAAAAAAAAAAAGAAAAAAAAGGAAAAGTCAAATAAAATATTGGATTTATAAAAACTTGGAAACTAGTCTAAATAAAATCCAAAAATTAAAATAATAGCTATATTAATTAAAAAATGGAATAAATGAATATTTAGAAAAAGATAAAGAAGTCGTAAAGTAATTAGCAGACTCGAATTAAGTTAAAAAAGTGGTCTTTAGAAAGCGCGTACGACGAGGCAAATTGGCGCCAGCTGGCGCCACGCGTTTTGGTGTAGCGCCAGGCGCTACACTTAGCGTTTGGCGCCAGGCTTTGGTGTCAGGCGCTAATAGTAGCGTCTGGCGCTAAATAGCACTGACTCCGTATCCTTCTCAAATTAAAACTTCTCCGATTTCGTGCATAAATAACCCCCTGCCCAGCCGATCCTTTTCATAATTTCAGCAGATAAAATATTTCTTAGCTTTAGAAAAAATAATACCATGTCTCTAGTCACCAAGACTTTCACCAACTACACCCATGAATGGTGTCGGTCTCTTAATGCCAAAGAAAGAAAAGATTAGATGTGTTTCACTTGGGGGTATTTATGGTGTAAAAGGGGTAGATATTGACTTAGATTTTATTCATACCGCACTAGAATATTAAGATGTAGATACCCATTGCTTTAGATTAGGGTATGATGAAATTAGCCCTTTGCGGGAAGAATTTGGTGCTATTTTAGGTTTCCCTGCAATAGATCTTGTAGTAATCCCTAGGATAGATGCATATTATTATAAAGATTTTAAACGCTTATTCAATTTAAAAGAAAGGGCTCTATCAAAAATAGTAGATGGCAACATAGTTAATTTGAAAGAATTTGCTCGCCATTATTTTGATAAACCTTACTCCGAATCTTTTCATATTTATAAAAGAAGGGCTTTCTTATTTTGTATGCTTAATCAATTTTTTCTTACTAGTGGTAAGAATAATGAGGGTCAATCAATTATAACCACCGTATTAGAACAAATTGAATTAGGAGAAATCCAATGCCATTAATAGTTGGAGAGACTATGATTGGTCTTGATGAATTAAAGAGGAATCCAAAAGCACCTTTTCGGGGCTCTCCAATTTTATTACAGGTAGAAAAATAATATTTTTAATTACAGAAATCAAAAATATATTTTTGTATAGTAATAATAATTTATTTGCATTGCAATTTTTTTTATAGATGTGGCTAATGGAAAGGTTGGAATTAATTAGCCCTCCAGACAACATTGAGAAGTATACTCCAAATTGCTTCGTGAGGAGGAAGAAACGCTTCTCTAAGATGGGGCGCCATGAATGGAAGAGGGTCTTCGAATCCTGCAACTTTGCCATCAAGTGGGTCATCCCTTGGTGGAAAATAGAAAGTATGGTTGGTGTCAACAAGTAACCATTATGCCGTCTTCCAAGCTTGTCCTGTATGACTTATTATTATCCCTGCAGGGTAAAAAGACAATACGGCCTACTTTAGACTATTCCTTCTAGAGATCTTCGTCCTCCCTACGAGTTCCCTGTCTCCCAGAAAGTAGACAAATTTGATGCTTATTGGAGCGCCAGACCTCTATGGGAAGTAATTACCCAAAAGGTTCCTCCTTCCTTGGCCAATGATGTGAAAAAGTGGCTGCTGAAAAAACCTTCAAAGGACTTGAAGAAAAATCAGGGTAAAACTAATGTGAAGAGTCGTCTAGGTGACAAGGTGGTTCCTGCTAAGGAACGCTTAGGTGAAAGAGTTGAATTCAAAACACCTACAATGCCCAGGAAGAAAATTACTACGAAAGATAAGGGAAAAAGGAAAGCTGACACCACAGAGAAAAAAGCTTGGGTAGAAAAGAAGCATGGAGTCCTAGCTGAAGGGGAAACTATCTACTCCAAGATTGAATGTAGGTCCTCTAAAGGATGCCTACTAGCTAAGGTTATGGATGAGGAGGAAGAAGCAGATAAAAATTGGAAAAGGGCTAGGAAAGAAAAAGAAGATTAAGAGCATTGCTTAATTTTCAATTATTAGACTTAGTTTATTTTTTTTATTTGAAGTTAATTCATTTATGCTTTATTTAAATTCCATCAATAATGTAATTTATTTTATTAATGAAATTTCAGCTTTTAATTAAATTATTTACTTTAAATTTTATTTTTATTAAAGCAATGAAAACCGAAAATAATTAATTTTCCAGAAATTTTTCGAGTACGGAAGTCGAAAATTTTCCGAAAACACCGAAATATTCCCAGACTTGTAACTGTGAATTGGCGCCACACTTTTGTGACTGGCACCGGCCGCGGCAGTCTGGCGTCAGGCGACGGTGTCATTGCCTGGCGCTGATGTTCATCAGCTGGTGCCAACGTTCAACGACTGGCGCTAGAACGTTTTCCGTGATGCCGATATTTCGTCGATCTTCTGTCGAATTTTTTATTAATTCTGGGATGCGAGATTTTTGAAAAATAAAGTGGCCGCACCCGTAAGGGTTGCCTACGTATCCTTTCTTAAGGAATCAAGCCAAACGTAGCTCTCTTGAGTATCCGACTCAAGTAATTATGCGTAGTATTTTTTAAGTTGGTCAAGAGTTGTCATGTTCGAGAACTCATTGCCATCTATGTAAGTTAATTTTGCTGCACCCCCTGACAGGATTGTTTTTGACAATGTAGGGTCCAGACCAATTATTTCTAAATTTTCCCCTTGGATCTAAAACATTTTTCCTTAATACTATTAACACCAAGTCTCCTACTTTGATGTTCCTTGTCTGGACCTTCTTATTAAAATGCCTAGCCATACGAGTTTGGTAACACTGAGTGTGATGTAGAGCTTTTAGTCGTTTTTCATCGAGTAGAATTAATTCTTCGTATCTTGCCCTAGTCCATTCAACTTCATCGAGTTTGCTCTCTAATGCGATGCGTAGAGATGGAATTTCTAGTTCGACAGGTTGTACGACATCCATTCCATATACCAAGGAAAATGGTGTATTTCCTGTTAATGTGCGAATTGACGTGCGGTAACCCCACAATGCGAAGGGAAGTTTATCAGGCCAATCTTTATAATTTTTCGTCATTTTCTCGATGATAGTCTTTAGATTTTTGTTAGCTGCCTCACCTGATCCATTTGCTTGAGGTCTATAAGGAGAAAAATGATAATGTTGAATGCCATATTTTTGAAGTAATTCTTAACATTCGGCTTGAAAGTGAGTTCCATTGTAACTTATCATTTCATGTGGGACTCCATATCGACAAATAATATTTCTCTCGATAAAGAGTGCTACATGTTTTGCAGTGAGTTTAGCGTATGATTGTGCTTCAACCCACTTTGTGAAGTAATCAATTTCTACTAGGATATATTCGTGGCCTCCTGTTCCTGGGGGAGTGATTTTGCCGATGATGTCAATTCCCCATGTAGAGAATAGCCATGGCGACGTGTAGGTGTAGAGTAAGGATGGAGGAACATGTTGTAAATTGGCATAGATTTGGCACTTAGGGCATCTTTTTACGTATTGATGGCAATCCCCATTCATTGTAATCCAATAATATCCTTCTCGCATTATCTTTTGAACTAACATTTTGCCATTTATGTGAGTGCCACAAATTCCTTCATGGACTATCCTCATTGCTCTTTGTGCATCCTTTTTTCCTACACATAAGAGAGCTCGACCCTTAGGTACCATTTTATGTAGCTTGTTGTCTATGAGTACGTATTGGGAAGCCAAGAGTCTTAATGCTTGTTTTGCTCTTTTGTCAGTATGGGGAGGGTACTCTCCTTTGGTGACATAATTGAGTATATCCGTGTACCACGGTTCTTCTTCTTCTTCTTCTTCTTCATCTTGGACTACTTCGTCATCTTCTATAGCCTGGATGTATGCTGGTTTGTGCTTTTTTTCCATAGTTAGAGGAATTTGCTCGATTTCCGTGGGAATCCTAACCATTGAGGCTAGTCTTGCCAAGGCATCAGCAAATTGATTTTCTTCCCTAGGTAGATATGTGTATTCTACCTTCTCTAACTGATCAGTAAGAGATTCCAGATAGGTTTGGTAAGGGGCTAAGCTTTCACTCCTTACTTTCCACCTTTTAGATATTTGATTGATGATTAATGAGGAGTCTCCGAATATCCTTAATTTTTTTACTCCCAATGCAAAAGCTGTTTCAAGGCCTACCACGCATGCTTCGTATTCAGCAGCGTTGTTGGTAACGTCGAAATCAAGCTTTATGGAGATTGGAACATGCTCTTCTTTAGGTGATACTAGTGATACTAGTAATACTAGTCAAATAAATAACAATAAATATCCCTAATTTCCCTTTCCACGGTACTTGATCAAGGAGAGAAGGGCGATTTATCAAAGACAACACCTTTATTCAAGTTCATCTTTATGATAAACCAGTGAGTCGAAAATGGAAAGCTAAGAAGATAATGGCAAGTCACGAAGAAGTCAACGAACTTAGGAATCAATTGACTGACATAACTGAAGTGTTGAAGGCTTTAAGTCTTCAAATAAATGACCCTGTGAAGCAACAACGAATGGAGCTCATGCAAGAAAGCTTGAGCAAGCTATCTAATGACTTTCAAGGCATTAGTTCACAAGGGGTCTCGATGGACAAGGAGCTTCTTCCGAAGAATTTCAATGCCACTGACATCCCTAAATTCAAGGCAACAAATAATCCTTATCTTCACTTAAGAGCCTTTGAAACTATAATGAACATTAAGGGGATTTATAGGAAAGTCTTTCATTCCTTGTTTTCTTTATCTCTTGAGACCGTTTGTCAACAATGGTTCTTTTCTCTTGATAAAGAGAGATGTTAATGTAGATGTTTTCATTGATAGATATAAGTGCAATATTCAAGTCGAAATCGATTATAAACAACTTGAGATGCTAAGACAAAAAGAGAATGAAGACTTTACCTTTTTCTTTAATAAATGGAGGGAAACTTCCGCTAAAATGATTGAGGTGCCCTCCGAATAAGAATTTGTGAGGATGTTCATCAAAATTTACAAGAAAAGTATTCAAAGCATTTAAAATATCAACACAACTTGAATACTTTCAAAGTCGTCTATGACATAGGCATCAGGATCGAAGATGACCTCGCAAAGCAAAAAGCTACTAACAATAGTAACCTCGGTGGCTGGAAAGGAAAGAAGAACGACAATCCTTCTTCTTCCGAAAACGCCCACTCTAGTGACAATGTTAGTACCTATGATCTCAGTGAAGTTTTAGCCATGGATAACCAAGGATATAATAAGCAACTAAGGAAAGACTTCACCCCCATTGGGATGAGCTACAATACTGGCTTCGATCGACTCTATGCCAAGGGACTTATTACTCCCATTGGACCTATTCAAGATCCTGCACCTGAAAAGAGATTGCCTAGTTGGAATCCAGATGCACATTGAAAATATAACCAAGGAAGGGGTTATACTATTGAGATTTGTTGGACACTAAAGGAGACTATCCAACATTTGATCAATAATGAAAAGCTTCCATGCCTCCAGCTAGCAAGAATAGTGAGTGATGATAAAGAAAATGACACAAGACAGAGGTGAGCTTCAACGGGGAGATTTCGTGACCTCTTTTCTATTTCTTTTATTTACCCTTTCCCCAATAAGTCTAGCATAGGCACCTTTTTATTCTCCTTAGATTAATTTTGTAGGATCATAATTTCTTATCCTTTTAATAAAAATGAGCATTTATTTTCTTGCTTATGATCATTTCATTATATTGCATTATAAAAAAAAATAAAAAAATAAAAAAAAATCCATGTCGAACTAAGCACAAGGTATATCAATGATTTGAGGCGCCTCTTGTAGCCATACCATATCATCTTTAGCCCTTCAAATATGCAATCCTTTCTTGATAAACCACTTTGAGCCTCGTCTAACGATAGACCTTTCTTTCTTTAACCCACATTCACCTAACCTTGGGATGGTATGGTGTGTAATTTATGCAATTTTTCAAAGAAAAAAAGCTTGGTGTATCAAAAATTAAAATAGCAAAAATAGAAAAAAAAAAGTGTACAAAAGGGATAGTGTTCCAATGTCACTGACATGAACATGTCTTTGATATGAACACGTCTCAAATTGCGTCTCTTATCGAGTGCTCGATACTGTGCCTGAGGAACATGAATGCCAAGTGAGTGATAGACCGCATGATCGAGATTGCCCACACTTATAAAAATAAAATAAATGCTAAAGCAAAAAAGAGAGCAAAAAAAAATTAAAAAAAAAAAGAGAAAGAGCTCAACTTAAGAATACAAAGATTCAAAAGCAAGGTTGCACACCTTGGGGGCTTATCTAGGGTCTTGAGCATTTATCCCTTTCTTCTATAACCTTTAGCCTAACCACGTTACAACCCTTCAAAAGACCTTTTTTGAGGTATACACACACTTGTGCAAGGTTCGGCTAAAGCTACGTTCGGCCTGATTCCTTACGGATACGTAGGAAACCTCACATCGAGGTGCGGCCGTAATAAAAATGCATTCACATTCACATATCATGATCATATCAAGGGATCTCCTATGCTTATCCCTATCTGCTTAGAGCTAGACTTGGGGGCTTGATCCTTACATCATTAGCTTACCTAGCCAAAGAGTCACCATTATTTGACTCTTCTAAACATAATATCTTTCCACACACTTAGCCCTCGCAACCTAACCTTAGTGTCACTTTCACACACTGCACAGATACATGACCAAATAGTCCTACCCTTAGGAACCTTTTGTCATGAAATCTTAACACAACATTGAAGAATACTTCGTCATAACAAAATCACTCACCACTCATCATTTCATTACAAAGTATGAAGTGCTTAGCCTCCGTGCCAAAGTTACCTAAATACTTTCATCATTGAGTCAACAATTGAGATAGCCTAGGATGAATTAATCCTTGCACAACATTTGACTAAGCTCATTCAATATGCACCTTCAAAAACTTTGCTTCTTTCTTTTTCGCGTCTTTCTTTTTTGGGAGAAAGTCGGTACCTTCCACAAAAATGACGAAAATTTTTGCATTTCGAGCCATGTACACATTCAGCCATGTCGTGTTATCACATTGAGTAAACACTTTTCACACACGAGTCAACCTCGAGTCAGTCATCATTAAGTCAAGAATCATGTCAAGTTAATCAGTCAAGCAACACTTAGTCTTAGGTCAACCCTAAAGAAATAGATGAGCAAAGTCCTATAGTCAAAAAATATAAATGCAGGTACATCCCAGCAAGCAAGAACATTCCCGGATTTTTTTTAAAAAAACGCGAAAATGAACGCATGAGATTTTTCCAAGATTAGAGGAGTTTGAGCAAAATTACATGGATCAGTAAATTAGAGATGAAGAACTTTAATTTACAAAAGATTTGAGAGGATTTGGTAGAAAGGAAAAGACCAAGTTCAAAGTTCGAAGCGAAACTGAGCAACGAACAGCAACAGCAAAGGCAAAATAGGGAAGACCCGACTCCAGCGCCAGATAACAAGGCTGTCGTCTGGCGCCAACATCTGTCTCCTGGCGACAGAGCAAAATAGTGGCACAAGAGGCGTTGCAGCGGCGACAGAGCTCTATGCCACTCAGAACAATTATTTCGACCTAGTACAACAATTTTGGGTTCCTTGGTATGCCAGTTAGCCCCTATAAGCAATTTGACATGATTGAGTAGTCGACTTGATTATAATCGCAAATAAGTGATCGACCTGACAAAAGAATGTCTCACTTAGCTTAAAGCGCCTAAACATTAGCTTATCGCAAAGGCACTAACATAATAGTTCATAAACAACAGAAGCACCGACATACAGGTTCACTATTCAAAGCACCAACATATTGGTTCAGAACCACCGACGTAATGGTTCAAAAAAGCAAAAGCACAGACATACTGGTTTACAAGCAACACAAGCGCCGACGCACTGGCTAAAGCAAGTTCAAGAAAGCATTAATGATCGACAAGCGTTTGTCTTCGGTAATTTTCTTCGGAATATTATTGCAACAACTGAGGATGACTTCAAGTAAAGTTATTTTTGACGGCATTCGCTAAGATTGTGGAGGTTGTCACTAAAGATTTGAGAAGACAGCACGAGATGGGCAGTCTTCGACAGAATTCGCTAAGATTGTGGAGGTTGTCACCAAGATTTGAAAAGATAGCACGAGATGGGCAGTCTTCGATGATATTCGCTAAGATTGTGGAGGTTGTCACCGAGTTATGAGAAGAGCGGTTTGTGATGAGGTGGTTTTTGACGACCTTTGCTATGATTGGGAAGGTTGTCACTATGATTCAAGAAAAAGGCTTGAGATGTAGCAGCTTTGATCGACGGCGTTCCCTAGCTTGTGGAAGGTTGTCAACAACAGCAAATGCAACAATTCTGTTACCTAGAAAGACGTGTGCTCAACGGTGAAAGATACGCATTTCTTAACTCTTTTATCTGTTTAACTAATGCTAGTTTTGCAAGTATCGGCGTTACAAAAATGATTTAGAATCGTAGAACGTTCTGAATCATTCTCCGTCCCTATCGATACTTTGACTTTTGTTTTCGAAACTTACGTTTCTCCAAACTCAGTCAAAGTGGGGGCTTCTGTAGACACCCAAATGTGTCTCCCCAAAACCAAACCCAATGATGAAAACCTTTCATGTCATTTGATTATCGAACATAGCGAAAGCGTGAAAAGTCTAGTGATGAGAATGTTTTTATTAAAATATCTCTTCTTCTATTGTTGAAAATATTTCTTTTCTTACCCTATTTATGAAAAACGTGCATTCCAGTTTAGTTTTGTCCATAATAAGGGTACAATGAAAGTGTAGTAGGATAGGGCTTGAAAAGACCTTTCCAACGATATATTATAAGCCCAATTCCGATGAATAATGAGGAAGTTATTGTCAAAATACTAAACTGGGCCCGGTTTGGTTTTTATATGCGGCCCAATGATCTAGAGAAGGGCCTATTATTAATTATCATTACTAAAGCTATTAGGATTGATTATAGTCTTCTAGAATACTCTAGAAGGTTCTCTTAAATCCTAATGGAGTTAGGATTGATAATTATGTTTCAAAGAGTTTGAAATTGAAAAGACCTTGTTTTGTATTTATATATTTATATATTTTTTTTTTGCCTCATAATCTTTATCCAAATTTTATATGATTGGATAGATCTTGAAATTATTTTTCCAATGATATATTATAATATTAAATTCGAGCTATAATGAAAAAGATATGAATGATATATGAAACTCTATCCAAAACCTACACCGTCCTACTATTTCGACCATATTTTTTTATAAAAAAAAATATTTTAATCTGATTCTAATTGGGTTGTAAAGATGACTTCAAGAGCTTTCTAATGACATATTATGAATTATTTAGACTTCTGGATCAAAAGATATGATAAAAACAAAATCCGCAAAAATTGTCTTGCAGAGCCAGACGATAGGCCTGGCGTATGGCGACAGCCCTAGCTTCTGGCTACAGGCGCGTTGTTGGCGACAACATCGTGTTATATTCTTTTCAAAACTCTAATTGGTTTTTTAACATATCCGGCTGATTTTCTCTATAAATAGCCTCCTAAAACCTCTGTTTTCGATCATCTCTTCTAATCATTTCTTCTCATCAACAACTATCAACTCTCATCAAGAATTTCTTGATTCTCTTTCTCCCTCTTTCTAAACTAGCCTTTTACAAACACAATTCCTCATACATCAGCACTAGATATACCTATCATTGTTCGAAGTTGCCTTCTGCCTAGACGTGAAAGGGTTAGATTTCAGAGGGTTTGGTCCCAAATCTAGTCTAAACTTTCTTAAATCTCTCTTTCAATTATTTAATTTAATTGTTAATTTTATTATTTTCCTTGAAGTTACTAACGCGTGTATTTTTTTATTAGAAAGAGGTACGAGGCATCCAAGTAAGTGCTTTAATTGATTTATTGATATTATGATATAGAAATCATGTCTATATTGTTAGTATAATTCCTAGGATCATGTTAGGATGTTTAATTGATTCCTAGTATCATGTTTAGGGTAATAACTATAATTTCTAATATCAAATATGACAATTATATATGATTTCTGTGATGCCTTTTATTGTCTTTCCTAATATTCATGTTAGTATCATGTTAGGGCTATATATTTGATATATTATGTTTAGTGACATGCTAGGGTTTGTTATTAATCTTGTTAGTATTTTGCCTAGGATCTTACTTTTAATATTATGCTTTAACATGATTATGTTAATTCTGATTATGATTTGTTATGATTATTATTATGTTGCTTGATATTTATTGTTATTGCTTGATCATACCTTTTATGCATGTTTAAAGGGAATTGGTACTTGTAATCACGCTTAATAAGATAATTTATAATCTTGTTTAGGGTTAATTTGATTATAATTCAAGTGATCGCCAATAATAGTTTTGTTTGTGCATTAATATTCAACCAACATAGATAAACAGGTTTAGGGTTAAACCTAATGATTGCATGTTAGTCTGAAAGCGCACATGAATACGAGAAGAATAATGTAGAGGCCTATTATTAGGGCAGGTTCAATCTCTTTTAGGTTGGATTTGTACCTTCATCCCCGAGCTTCCAGTCATGATTCCACACCTATTGGACTTAACGATCTCCTGGATCGCTAAGGGGTGTAACCTTCACCCTGTGAACGGTTTACAAGTTCCTAAAACTTGTTGGCGACTCTTTTGCTCTAGCTTCCTTCCCTTTGGACGCCACCATACATTAGTGTATGATCACAGTGGGGTTCAAATTTGCGGTGATGCTTGAAATATTCCCTACACTATCCATCTTGATATTCGCCCATTTAGTGTAGATTTTGGGAAAAGATACTTGAGTAGATCCATTCGAGATACTACAAAGACCATATGAACGAGCATGTAATGTCTTAACTTGGTTGTGGCCCACACCAATGCGAGGCACAATTTCTCAAGTGGTGTATAGCGTATTTCATACTCGAGCATCTTTTTACTCAGATAGTAAATGGCGTTCTCCTTTCCTTCTACTTCTTGTGCAAGCATAGCCCCTATTGTCTCTTTGGTGACTATTAAGTACAATCTTAGAGGGATCCCTAGGATTACTGGTGCTAATACAGGAGGGTTAGCGAGATAGGCTTTGATCTTCTCAAAGGATTTTTGACACTCATAGTCCATATTACTGGCACATTCTTTTTAAGCTTTTTAAATATTGGTTCACATATTGTTGTCAATTTAGATATGAACCTACTTATGTTTTGCAACTGGCCAATGAATCCCCGAATTTTCTTTTTGGTTTTGGGCGATGGCATTGACATGATTTCTTTGTTCTTAGTTGGTCTATCTCTATTCCTCTAGATCTAATGACGTATCTCAAAAGTTTTCCTGAGGTGACTCCCAAAGCACAATTGGATGGGTTCAACCTCATGTTGTATTTTCTATATCTTTTAAAGAATTTTCTTAGAGCAACCAAATGCCCTGAGCAATCCTTTGATTTCACAATCATGTCATCTAAATAGACTTCGACTTCCTTGTGCATCATGTTATGGAGTAAAGCAGCTGCTGCTCGTTGGTAAGTGGAACCCGCATTTTCAACCCGAATGGCATCATTGTGTAACAGTAAGTTCCCCAAGGTGTTATGAACGTTGTTTTCTCCATGTCTTCTTCTGCCATGAGAATCTGATTGTACCCTGCGTATCCATCCATAAATGAGATAAGTGCGTGGTTTGCTGTATTATATACTAGAATATCGATGTGTGGTAACGGCAAGTCGTCCTTTGGACTTGCCTTATTTAGATCTCGATAGTCGACACACATTCGTACTCTTCCATCCTTCTTCGGAACAAGGACTACATTTGCAACCCTTTTAGGGTATTTGGATACGCTGATAAATCCTGCTGTTATTTGTTTTTGTACTTCTTCTTTCTATTTAAGGAGTCGAGTTTCATTCAACGTAACTTTTGTTTTATAGGTTTCATTCCTGGAATTAGTGGAATTGTAAGTTAAGCTATTTCTCTATTAATGCCTGGCATATCTTCATATGACCAAGCGAATACATCGATGATTCTTTTAATAGATTAATAAAATCGGTTCTTTCATCTTTATTAACATATTTATTAAGCGTTAATCCGATTTTAACTTCTCTTTTAATGGTTGGATCTTTTGAGATGTCAACCGTTTCAGTATCCTCAATTACCGGTGTTTTATTTTCAAGTGTTTCCATTGTTTTAATTATTTCTTTGTCACTTTCATCGTTAGTTAAGCAATGCTCATCATCTTGAGTTAAAGAATGACACGAGGAGTAAGCAAAAGAAGACATGTTATTGAATTCAAAAACCATTATATTAAATAAAGTTATGTCCGTTGGGACTTGATTATTAACTATTCTAGGGGAAGGTGCTATAGAAGAAGAACTAGGAAAGGATGCTACAAATAAAGACTTAGAAGACTCGATAGGGGAAGAATCTGACTCGGACTCTGACTCAAATAATTCTTAGAACATTGGTCCTTGTCCGGTTGTTATGTAGATCTTTCTTCCACTTGGAGTAGTCACCTTCACAGTTTTTTGCCATCCTTGAAATAGACCCTCTGCTAGAGTGATAAGTTTAGAAGGATCAAAGTTATCACTCTGTAATATCGTTTGAATGAGCAAGGAGTTGACTTCGATATGCGTTGGCTCATTCTCATCATACCCAAAGAGAAGTCCCATGCCGTTAGAGTGGAGGTCATAGTGAAGAGGGGTCCTTTCATCCTCCTCAATTAAGGAGACCTCTTCGTTAAAGCCCAACAAGTCTTCTTCATCTTCATCGTGCTCCATGTTTATGATGGGATTCAAGATAGTCTTGATTCTCATTGGTGAAGCATCAATTGTGACAGGGATTCCTCTAACTATAGCCTACACTTGTTGATGAAGGGATGAAGGGACGATCTTTAGGTCGTGAAGCCAAGGGCGTCCCAACAATAGGTTAAAAGAAGCTTTAACGTCTACCACTTGAAAAGCAATAGCATGTTCTATGACTCCTGGTGTTACATTCACGGTGATAGTCCCAAGAGCTTGGCGACGAGTGTTGTCATAGGATCTTATTTCCTGTGTAGACGGAGATTAGTCTTCATCTTTTATCCCTAACATTCTCGCAGTTCGGAGCGGACAGACGTTAATCGTTGATCCATTAACTACAAGAGTCATTGGGACATTCATTCTCTTGCAGATTACTATGAGATTTAATGCTTTGTTATGCTTATCACCCTCTGGAGGTAAGTCCTTGTCAGAAAAGGTGATCAAGTTAATGGGTTTAGGAAGATCACTCGTGAGAAAGTTAGCTAAACCCTCAAGAGTGATTTTAGAATCTATTCCTATCTTGTCCAAAGCATTCATTACTTCCAACTTATGTTGATGGGATGAAGCTAAAAGTTTCCATACATTCATATCAACTTTAGTATTCTTTAATTGCTTGACAACATCGTTGTCTTTTATGATAGGTATGGAAACTCCATTAACGGTAGCATCTTTCTCTTATGGAATTTGGACTATCTTTTTATCATCAATTACTTTCTGAATTAAATCCTTAAATCTAAAACAGTGTTTTATTGTATATCCCCCTGATTGGTGATATGGACAGTAGAAATTATCCATCCTCTTTAGTGATTCAAATGGTCTCGGTTCGAGAGGTTTAATCTAGCCACTCTCAGAGAGCATGTTGAACATATTTGCATAGGTGGTCCCAATTGGATTGTAGGGCTTATGGCTCCTTTTAGGTGTTTCAACTACTTGAAGAGAGAATGGTTTTTTCGTAGTTGGTATTACCTCTTTATTGACATGTTTATTTCGTTCTTGTTCTGTGCGTTCAAGAACTCTTATACACACGCCTACCAATTTCTCTACCGAATATACGAGGAGCAATATATCTTCTTTTGTGGTCGGTTGTTGCATTGGGGACGGTTCACTCATGGCGTCGAAGAATACTTCTTCTTATTCTTCTTCTTCAGGGGCATGAGTTTCTTCGACTGGTTTAATCAAAGATGAGGGATCAACAGAATTTTCCTCATCAGAGATGGCCAAGGAGTCTGAAAGTAGTGCAATGTTGATGCTTGGCTTCTTACTTGCAGGAGGCACTGGAGTTTATTGTTGTCGATCAAGTCCTAGATAGCTTCCAGCAATTCTAAGTAAGATGGCCCCTGCCTTGATGGTATTTGCAGTGCGCATTGGGGTTCCAATTATCCGTTCTCTTTTCGACTAGTGGATCTGCAAATGGTCTAATAGGAGTTATAAGACCTTTTGCATGAAGACGGTCAAATGCGGTATCATAACTCATACCAATAGGAGTAAAGTTTCTCCTAAATGGTTTCTTTTTTCCTTAGTCATAGCAAGGACTTCATTCAGATTAAAGGTGCTAACATTGTTTGAGTGGGTGGTTTTGGAAGAAGAAGGATTGTCGTTCTTCTTTCCCTTCCAGCCACTATTGGAGTTTGTGTTAGCATCTTTTTGCTTTGCAAGGTCGTCTTCAATATTAATTCTAATGTCATAGATGGCCTTAAAGTTATTCAAGTTACTTTGATACTAGAGATGTTTAGAATATTTTTCCTAGAGATTCTTTATGAACAATCTCACAGATTTCTTTTCAGTAGGTACCTCAATCATCTTAGCAAAGGTTTCCCTCCACTTATTAAAGAAAGAAGTAAAACCTTCATTCTCTTTTTGTTTAAGTATCTCAAGCTCCCTATGATCAGTTTCAACTTGTATATTACACTTGTACCTATCAATAAAAGCATTTGCAATGGCATCCCAAGTAGAGGTTTTCTCCTTGTCAAGGGAAAAGAACCATTGTTGACAAACAGTTTCGAGTGATAAAGAAAACAGTGTATGAAAAATTTTCTTATCTATCCCCTTAATGTTCATTATTATCTCGAACGCCCTTAAGTTGAAGTAAGGATTATCTGTTGCCTTGAATTTAGGGATGTCACTGGCATTGAACTTCTGCGGAAGAAGTTCCTTGTCCACTAAGAACCCTTGTGAGCTAATGCCCTGGAATCTATAGTCATTGGATATTTTGCTCAAGCTTTCTTTCATGAGCTCCATTTGTTGTTGCCTCATAGGGTCATTGACTTGAAGAGCTATACTCTTCATCAATTCAGTTAAGTTGGCTACATCCTTCTTGAGTTCATTAACTTCTTCTTGAGAGGCCATGATCTTCTTAGCTTTTCTTTTCTGAGTGATTGGTTTGTAAAAAATGAGTATTTGAACAAATGTATTGTCTTTGATTAACCGCCCTTCCTTTCTTGACCAAGCGCTGTAGATTAAACCATTTATTTATGTTTAATGACTTGACTTGAATTTGACTTTGACTTTATTGATTTTAAAAAGCAGTAAAGCAAAAGTAGGGTGTATTAATAGTGACTTACCCACCCCCCCCCCCCCCTAAAAAATGATGGAAAATACGCGCATATAAGACTTTTTAGATATGGTAAAAAGGTGACATATTAGGTGTCTGCTTTAATAGTGAATGTGAGTGACATACTTTAACTCTTGTGTGAGACCATGAGACTATGTGCCTAGACTCAATTAAGGACTGAATATGATTACTATCATAACACGATCTCCTGGATCGTTAAGGGGTATAACCATCACTTTGTGCCCGGTTTACAAGTTCCTAAAACTTGTTGGCGACTCTTTTGATCTATCTTCCTTCCCTTTAGACACCATCATGCTTAAGTGTATGATCACAGTGGGGCTCAAGTGTTGGATGGCTTGCAATATTCCCTACTTTTTTTGGCGACTCCACTGGAGAGGATTTCTATTTTAATTCCTAAAATTTATTTTGGGAATGATTTAGAATGAGTGGATGAGATTCGAAAAGTTCTAATTATTTCATGTGCATAATTTTAATTAACATTATTGGCATAAGAATAAAAAAGGTTCTCATCGGAAAGACCATCCGTAATGAGTAAAAAACATAGGATTTTTACACGTAGGAATCTAGGGAAATATCTTTCACAACTAGAATCGAAATAATACTACGAAAAAACTGGAAAATTCAAGAACAGAAAGATGTTGAGGCATATAGGAATTAGCGCCAAGAAAATAGCGTCGGCGCCTAACGTTGGCGTCTTCGCGAGGCGAAAAGCTTGTCATCTGGAGACGAGGCCAGCGTCTGGCGATGAAACTATTTTCTCGCGCCAAATTCTTCCACTACTGAGCCAGAAATCTACCTTCTTATTTCGACTAGTTTTCTTGTACTGTTTGCTCAGTTTTACTTCTTGATTGAGTTTTTCCCTACTTTCTGAAACCTATATGTTTTCTATATATGGACATAACTCTCTGGGAATTCATGCTCCATCTAACCAATCGAATGCTCCTGGCAACGAAGGGTACATCCGAGATTGTTGAATTCATCACCAAACCATGGAAGCGAGTTTAACTCGCGGGGTCCCATCCACACACGCCAACCCTTCCAAAGGTAAGGCTTCCGCGTGGTGCATCCGGAGTCATAACCATGGACCCTCTTTGACTAACCCATATCTAGAACTTTAGAGAACTAGAGCCATGGTTAGGTTTCAAACTCATTGCATCATGTTGTGACTATTTGACTACTTGTGCATTATTTGTTTGTGCATACTTACATGTGATTAAACTAATTGTTTGGTTTAACTTGTAATTATGAATATGCTTAAATAAACTAACCAAGGATTAAAGGACTTTTCTTAATTAATTGATTAATTAATTTGAGCTAATAAATATGTCTAAAATTGAGTCATAGTTTCTTTAAGTGAACCCGAATTTTTATTCCCGTATACTGCACAAATGTCAACTTGTTTTGGTCATATCCGGAGTTCTATAATGAGTTACGAGTAGTACAAACTATGGATCTGTAGCCCCGAGTTTTATCTTTAATTTGGCGTTAGTGTCGTTCCAATCAGAGTTACAGATAAAAAAGTTATATTTAAAATACTACAACCTGTCCAGTTTAGTGCACTTACATGAGGTCTTAATTTAGTCTTTGCTTGAGTCTAGTCCCATGGTCATGACACGAGTCTTGAACATATCACTTACACTCACAAGTATTCACACACTTTGTACATACTCTTTTTACACCATGACCATGTCTTAAGTTCGTGCATGAGTCGTCCTTTCCGTCATTTGAGTTGGGGGTACATTCTATTTCTAATTCTTCTATATATCCCCATCTACATCATCTTTCCATTCTCTACATGTTTTCTCCGTATCATAATATTCATTCTTCCAAACTCCTTCCATCTATTTCATGTTGAATAGAGTTTGAGTCAAATAATTAACAGTAAATATCCCTAATTTCCTTCCCACAACACTTGGTCAAGGAGGGAAGGGCGATTAATAAAGGACAACACCTTTATTCAAGTGTTATTCTTTGACAAACTAGTTAGTCAGAAAAGAAAGGCTAAGAAGATAATGGCGTCTCAGGAAGAAGTTAATGAACTCAAGAAGGATGTGGCCAACCTAACTTAATTAATGAAGAGTATAGTTCTTCAAGTCAATGACCCTGTAAGGCAACAACGAATGGAGCTCATGCAAGAAAATTTGAGCAAAATATCCAGTGCCTATAGATTTCAGGGCATTATCTCACAAAGGGGTCTCAGTGGACAAGGAACTTCTTCCACAGATATTCAATGCTAGTGACATCCCTAAGTTTAAGCCAACTGACAATCCTTACTTCCACTTAAGAGAGTTCGAGACAATAATGAATATTAAGGGGATAGATAAGAAGATTTTTCATACATTGTTTTCTTTATCACTAGAAACTGTTTATCAACAGTGGTTCTTTTCTTTTGATAAAGGGAAAACCTCTTCTTTGGATGCTATTGTAAACGCTTTCATTGATAGATATAAATGTAACATTCAAGTGGAAACCGACTATAGACAACTTGAGATGCTAAGACAAAAAGAGAATGAAGGCTTTACTTCTTTCTTTAATAAGTGGAGGGAAACTTCTGCTAAGATAATCGAGGTGCCCGCCAAAAAAAAGAATTTGTAAGGATGTTTATTATGAATCTCAAAGAGAAGTATTCAAATCATTTAAAATATCAACATAATTTGAATACTTTCAAGGCCGTCTATGACATCGGTATCGAAATCGAAGATGACCTCGCAAAGAAAAAAGCTATTAACAATAGTAACAACAGTGGCTGGAAAGGAAAGAAGAACGACAATCCTTCTTCTTCCGAAAACACCCACTCTAGTAACAATGTTAGTACCTTTGATCTCAATGAAGTCTTAGCCATGGATAATCAAGGACCTAAAAAGAAACCCAAAAGAGAGTTCACAACCATTGGAATGACCTATGATGTTGCTTTTGATCGTCTCTATGATCGAGGATTAATCAAACCTATTGGCCCTACCGAGGATCCAACGCCAGAAAAGTGATCTTCAAGATGGGATCCCAATTCTTATTGCAAGTACCATCAAGGAAATGGTCATACCATCGATGAATGCTACAGATTCTAAAATCACATTCAAGATCTCATAGAAGCAAACAAGATCCCATTGCCTCTAGCTAGCAAGAAGACTGGGTGATGATAAGCACAAGACAAGAGGCGAGCTTTAACTACAAGATTTCATGACCTCTTTTTCTATTTCTTTTTCATTCTTCCTTTCCCCAATAAGTCTAGTATAGGCACCTTCTATTTTTCCTTAGATTTACTTTGTAGATTTTTTCTTATTCCCCTTTTAATAAAATGAGTTTTATTTCCTTGCATATGATCATTGCATTGCACCAAAAAAAAAACATGTCGAACTAAGCACAAGGTACACTAATGATTTGAGGCATCTCTTGTAGCCCCTCATATCATCTTCACTCCTTCAAATATGCAATCCTTTCTTTATAAACCACTTTGAGCCTCATCTAACGGCAGACCTTTCTTTCTTCAAACCACATCTACCTAACCTTGGGATGGGAGGGTGTGTAACTTAAGCAATTATGAAAGAACAAAAGCTTGAGTGAATCAAAAGATTAAAATAGCAATAACAATAAAAGTGTACAAAAGGGCAAGTGTTCCAATGTCTTTGACATGAACATGTCTTTGATATGAACACATCTCAAATTGCGTCTCTATGAGTGCTCAGTACCGTGCCTGAGAAACAAGAATGCCAAGCGAGCGATAGACCGAATGATCGGGATTTCCCACACTTATCAAAAAAGGTTCAAATATAAAAAAAAAATGCAAAAGCACAAAAAAAGAGAGCAAAATAAAAAAAAAATAAAGAGTTCAAAAGTGAGAAACCTCAAGCATAATAATACAAAGATTCAAAAGCAAGGTTGCACACCTTGGGGGCTTATCTAGGGTCTTGAGCCTTTATCCCTTTCTTCTTCAACCTTTAGCCTAACCACAGTAAAACCCTTAAAAGACCTCTTTGAGGTATACACATACTTGTGCGAGCTCGGCTAGAGCTACGTTCGGCCTGATTCCTAATGGATACGTAGGCAACCTCATAAAGGGGTATGGCCATAATAAACCTGCATTCATATTCACATTCACACAGTCACACCATGATCATATCAAAGGATCTCTAATGCTCATCCCTATTCATTTAGATCTAGACTTGGGGGCTTGATCCTTACATTATTAGCTTACCTAGCCTAAAGAGTCACCATCATTTAACTCTTCTTGAAATTATATTTTCCCATACACTTAGCCCTTGCAGCCTAGCTTTAGTGTCACTTTCACACACTGCACGGATATACATGACCAAATGATACTTCCCATAGGAACCCTTTTTCATGAAGTCTTAACACAACGCTAAAGCATGCCTTGTCATATCAACATCACTCAACATCGCCTCATAAAGTATGAAGTACTTAGCCTCCGTGCCTAAGTTACCTAAATACTTTTATTATAAAGTCAGCTAGGATAGTCTAAGATGTTACAATCCTTGTACTGTGAGAGACAACGTTAACGGATTAAGCCCATTCAACATGCACCTTCAAAAACTTTGCTTCTTTCTATTTTCGCGTCTTTCTTTTTCGGGAGAAAGTCGGTACCCTCCACAAAAATGACAAAAAAAATTTTTCTGCATTTTGAGTCATGTACGTATCGAGCTTCATGAGTCAACACTATGCACACACGAGTCACACGAAGTGAGTCAAATTTATACCTTGAATCATTCCAAACCATGTATGTCAAAACACCTTGAGTCATGTCAAGTCAATGAGTCAAGTAACACTAAGTCTGTTAATTCTACAGACGGAGAAGCAAAGTCCTACAGTCCAAAATGTAAATGCAGATGCACTAAGTCCCATACGGACGGGTAAGCTTTACAAAAGGTTTGAAGAAAAAGGACGCAAACAACTTAGCAAATCAACTAGAGTCAGCTTGATTTCAATAATATTTGATTGTCGATCGGCCTGACGGCGGTCATATTAATTGATTGGGTTCCTTGGTATGCTAGTCAGCCCCTATAAGCAAATCTACATGATTAGTAGTCGGCTCGATTACAATCGCAGTAAGTGATTTAGCTGACAACGATCGTCTCACTTAGCTAAAGAGCCTAAGCATTAGCTCATTATAAGCACCAAGGCATCGGTTCAAAAGCAAACACTTATACGACAATATTTCCAAGATTGCAAGATTGGATTGTCATCCCCAACTGAGAATATTTCCAAATGTGGATTGTCGCGCATCTTCTTCAACGACAATTTTTCCAAGATTGGATTGTCATCTCTGGCAAAGTTTTCAAGCATGGATTGTCGTGCTCCTTCTCTGTTTGGCAATTTTTTCCAAATTCAGATTTTCATCTCTGGAAAATTATCAAAGATTGGATTGTCATACAAATAGTTCCCTATGGCAAAATTTCCCAAAAGATTAGCGTAGGTCTCTATTCATCTTAATATTTTGGCAAAGGTTCCTTAACGTGGATTGTCATTCATTTTAGTAAGTGGCAAATTTTCCCGAAGTGGTTTGTCGATCGACTCTTTTTTGCAAAAGTTCCAAGACGCGGATTATCAATTGTGGCAACATTTTCCTAAAATGATTGTCGCATAACATTGGCAAATTTCCAAGGTGGATTGCTTTCAAGATTTATGTTCCAAGATGTGGATTGTCGATCGTACTAAGGTTCTATGATTGAATGTTACGAATCATTGGCAACTTTTCCCAAAAATGGATTTTGGCAAAATTTCCGAGATACGAATAGTCGCTTTATTGTGGAAACATTACCAAGGACGGATTGTTACGTAGCATTGACAACTTTCCCTAAATCGGATTGTCTACATTATTCAAGAGTTGTGTTGACAATTGTTCCAAAGAAGAGGGGTTTGTCAGCAAAGTTCAAGCAAGCTTTAAGGATCGGCGGGCGTTGATCTTAGGTAATTTTCTTTGGAATATTATCGCAACAATTGAAGATCGTTTTGGGCAAAGAAATCTTCGATCATGTTCCCTGGCTTGCGGAAGATGGCCATAAAGCGGTAGAAGGTTATTTCGGGCAAAGCAATCTGCGATTATGTTCTTTGGCTTGCGGAAGATGGTCACATGTCGGTAGAAGATCGTTTCAAGCAAAACAATCTTCGATAGTGTTCTTGGATTGCAGAAGACTATCACAGCGGAAATCGGAGGCAGTTACGGGAGTAGCAGTCTTCAGGCGGTACCCCTAGCTTGAGCGAGATCGTCAAACAAAAGAAGCTCTTTTTCTTAGAGACGCGTTGGCATGTCATCAACAAAGCAACAAGCTGGCATTCCCTAGCTTGTAGAAGGTTGTCACAGCAACAAGAATAACAACAAATTAGCTACCCACAGAGACATGTGCTCGACGGTGCAAGATACGCGTTTCTTAACTCTCTTATCTGTTTTAGCTAACGCTAGTTTGCAGGTATCGGCGTTACAAGAATGATTTGGGATTGCAGAACGTTCTGAATATTTCTCCATCCCTAACGTTACTTTGACTTTCGTTTTCAAAACATAAGTTTCTCCAAACTTAGTCAAAGTGGGGGCTTCTGTAAACACCCAAATATGTCTCCCCAAAACCAAACTCGGTGATGAATACCTTTCGCGTCATTTGATTATCGAACGAGGTGAAAGTGTGGAAAGTCTAGTGATGAGGATGTTTTTATTAAAATATTTCTCTTTTTGTTTTCTAAAAATATTTCTTTGTTTACTCCTATTTATAAAAAAAATAGCCAGTACAATTTGGTTTGGTCCATAATAAAGGTCCAATAATAGTGTAGTTGGATTGGGCTCAAAAAATAGCTTTCCAATGATATATTATAGGCCCAATGTCGATGACTTATGAGGAAGTTATGGATTAAATTATATTAGGCCCAATGATTTTTAAAGGTGGCCCGATGATCTAGAGGAGAGCCTATTAATTATTATTTTAAGAGAATATTTTATTTAGAATAAAAAATATTAAATCTGATTTTGAAAACTGCTCGGACGCTTAATTGCCTGCAACCGGTGTTAAAAGTAATTACGCGTGGAAAAGCGCGTTGACTTTTGGACCAGCGCGAGACGACAAAGTCGTCGCCAGGCGCTGACCCTCGTCGCCTGGTGTTGGCCTCATCGCCTGGCGACTAGGCTCGTCGTTTGGTGCTGGCTCCTGTCGTTTGCGACGGAAGGAGTTTTATTCCGAATATGATTCTCTTCGATCCCGTGCTATTTTTCTTATAAATAGGGGTCCTTTATCCCTGTTTTAAAATCATCTACAATCATCAACACCTAGAATTCTCTAATTCTCTCTCTCTCCCTAAAATCTAGAAGCTTTCTCTCTCTTTTCTTTTTCTAAACCTTCCATCTCTCAAAATACCTCAGACATTAGCTTTAGAAACACCTAGCCAAGTTCGAAGTTGCCTTCGCCCTAGACGTGAAAGGTTTGATATTTCTGAGTGTTTGGTCCCAAATTCCTATTTCAATTATTTGATTTAATTGTTTTTTACTTTCCTTGAAGTTACTAACGCGTGTATTTTGTTATTAGGAAGAGGTACGAGGCATTGAAGTAAGTACTTTAATTGTTGGAAAAATTGCCCGCAATAATCCGACCTTTTGCCCGTTCGCTGAAAATTATCCCACCTTTGGTTATTTTTTAATAATCCCACCTTTACCCCTAAACCGCTTCTAATTGTCCCAGGTGACCAGTTACCTGTTAAAAAGGTAATTTTTTTTTTGGGTTTGAAATACACGTGTCACTACACAATTTGACCAAAAAATTTAATAAAAAAATGAAAAAAAAATTCAGCCAGCCTCCCCTCCACCAGCCCCTGCCACCCCTAAGCCACATCACTTCAACCACCACTATTCCCATCTGACCGTAACTCACCACCATCCCCAGCTGAACGCAACCCACCAAACCGAAACACCACTCCCAACCGACGTTAACCGGAACCAACCAACCCCAAAACTCCTTCGAAACCCACCAACCCTATGCCCATTAGAAACCCCACAAACCTAGATTCCAAGTTTCGGCAGACGGAAAGAGGGGCCGGAATCAGGTCGGGGGACAGGTAAGGGGCCGGAATCGAGACAGAAAATGGTTTTCGAGGGTGGAGGAAGGTTGTTCTGTGTTTTCGTGAGGGGGAGAAGAGTTGGTGGTTCGGGATTAGTTGCGTGGCCGGAATAGGGTGATAGAGGGGGCAGGGGATGTCGGAAAAGCCGGGATTGGTGGCTGGGAAGGTCGGCACGCCGGTAATGGTGGCTGGGAAGGTCGGCGCGCCGGGAACGGTGGCAGGGGAGGTGGTTTGGCTGGTGGGTGGTTTTAATATTAATTAATTTTTTTCTTTTTTTTATTTTATTATTTGGACTAATCGGGTGTTTGACGAGGGAAAAACTAGGTCGTTATCTAATCTTCCCTCGGTCAAACTAAATTTATAAACACTTAACAAACCTAAATATGAGTATAGAGGCAAGTCAAGGGTCGAACCCAAAGGAACGGTAATGTTCAAGCACTTTCAATTATGCGCCTAAGATAGGTCAAAATCGAAGGTAAGATGTAACACTAACAACTAACGAAACAAGTAACCAAACAAATAAAACACTATGTACGGGAATCAACAAGTAATCATGTCAATTGTAACAACTTGAGAAGAGCATGCCAATCAAAAGTTGTGAAAAACTAATGATAAGAGCAATAAATTGGAACCAAAGAGCTATCTCCTAATTGTTAAGCTAGGGTTCACTATGAATAACAAACTAAGAGAATCACAATCAAAACCAATCGATAATTGCAATTACTAAATCAATTGTTCGTATCATTAGCAATTACAATGCAATCTAGCATAATTCTCGAGGCCTAATCGAATTACACACATGCAAACCTACATTAATCACTTTAATCTCAACAATCAATCAACACAATTCCCAAATTAATCACAATTAATCAATCATACAAGTTTCACCCAATTCCTAGCCAAAAAACTATTCAAGAACCATCATCTATCAACTAACAACTATGGAAATCAAGAATCAACAATATATCAAATTTAACTACACTAATCAAGCATCATACATCAAAATCAATCCAAACAAACATGAAATTAAACAAAGCATTAAGGTGAGATAGAGTTAAGAATGCTCATTGATAATAGAGAAGATCTTAAACACAATTGTCACCCTTGTATCTTCAATCTCTCAATCACCATTGAAATCCTTCACTTTCTCTCTCTAAAACTACTCCTAATCTAGCCTAATCTAGAGAGAGAAGCTCTCAACCTAAGAGAGATAAAACTATTCTCAAAACTAAGAAAAGAAGAAAAGAAGCTAAAAATCGTAAAAGACCAGGAAGCCCGCGCCCTTGGAGAAATCGGTCGCGCCCGCGGAGGGGAACGGACACCCCGGAATGCGCTCCCGCGGCCAAAGCCCACGCCCGCAGGGAGCCCTCGGGGACTTACTGCCCAAAATCGGTAGAAATGGGTTGCGGCAGATTTGCAGGGCCAACTTTGGAAGGCTTTAACTCACAATCTAGGGATTTTATGAAGACGTGCAACCTATCATTGGAAATCTCTTCAAGTCTAGTTTCCAACCCAACTTGAATTACCTCAATCCAATCTGTAAAACTCGAGATATTACCAAAACAATGCACAAAGGTCCTTTTTGATACTTTGCAAGCCTTCATTTTCCTTTGTTTCTTGGATTGGCTTGACTTGCGTGCTTGGCTTCCCTAACTTGGCTCCGTTAAATTCCTTGAATGCACTTGAGCTCCCTCCTTGATGATTAAATCCCGGGAAGCACGACACACCTACAAAACAAGTCAAACAAACGGAGAAGCGAGGGAAATAGCCGAGAAATGAATAAAATAATAAGAAAACCATTAAAGCACACATTTCTCTAAACTAACACACAATCACACAAATCAAGAATTATTCCCTAAAAACACGACGTAAATGACTAAAAACGAGCATAGAAATATAAAGAAAACATAGCCTAAAGGTGCCATAAATGGCACGGATCAAGTGTCAACACGTGTCAAGTAACTTGCTAAAGCAAGTTAAGTTACCGGTTGGGACCAATAAAAAAAGATCGAGGGGTAAAGGTGGGATTATTAAAAAATAATCCAAAGGTGGGATTATTTTTAGCGGATGGGAAAAAGGTCGGATTATTGCGGGCAGTTTTTCTTTAATTGTTTTATTGATCTTTTGATGTAGAAACCATGTCTAGATTATTATTTTGATTCCTAGTATCATGTTTAGGGTATATTTCTAGTATCAAGTATGATTAAAAGGATGCTTCCTATCTTTTTTCCTAATGACATGTAAGTATCATGTTAGGGCTAAAGCTTTGATCTTTATTGTTTAGTGACATGCTAGGGTTTGTTATTAATCTTGTTAGTATCATGCCTAGGATCTTGCTATTAATATTATGCTTTAACATGATTATGATTGTTCTTATTATTATTGTTACGATTGTAATTTATAATTATTGTTATGATTATTATGTTTCTTGATATATTGTTTATTGTTATTGCTTGATCATACCTTTTATGCATGTTTAAAGGGAATTTGTACTTGTAATCACGCTTAATAAGATAATTAACAATCTTGTTTAGGTTAATATGATTATAACTCAAGTGATCGCCAATAATAGATTTATTTGTGCATTAATATTCAACCAACATAGATTAAATAGGTTTAGGGTAAACGTATTGATTGTATGTTAGTCAGATAGCGCACATGAATACGAGAAGAATAAAGTAGAGGTCTATTATTAGGGCAGGTTCAATCTCTTTTAGGTTGGATTTGTACCTTCATCCCCGAACTTCCAATCATGGTTCCAGACCTATTGGAGTTAACGATAACCTGGATCATTAAGAGGTGTAACCTTCACCCTGTGAACGGTTTACAAGTTCCTAAAACTTGTTGGTGACTCTTTTGCTCTAGCTTCCTTCCCTTTGGACGCCACCATAGTTAAGTGTATGATCACATTAGGGTTCAAGTGTGGGATGGCTTGAAATATTCCCTACACATGGTCTTCCATAGACCCCATAAGGTAGCAATAAACCAGATGCTATGGGTACCATACTTACCATTCTCGCTATAAAACAACAGGATATAGTGTTGGATCCAACTCCCTAAAGAATTGAACCCAGTAAAGTCAGAGAAAATTACAAGGGAGCCATTCTCCCAAACCTCCTTTGCTAGATTACAGGATCTAAAAAGATGTTGGTTGTCTTCCTTGTCCACACCACACAACTTACAAGTTTCCTCAACTTGTATGCCTCTTTTAGCTAAGATGTCATTTACGGCAATGCCGTCATGAAAAAGATTCTACAAAAATATTTTCCACTTAAGCTGAATATTCATCCTTGTAGACACCCATTTGTGTCTCCCCAAAACCAAACCCAGTGATGAGTACCTTTCACGTCGAATCATAATCGAATGAAGTGAAAGTATGGAAAGTTTAGTGTTGCGGAAAGTTTTAATTTCTTTTCTCTTCTCTATGTTTTTGAAAACCTATTTTAAGAAAACAGCCAATCCAGTTCTGTTGGTCCGTGATATGGATCCAATAGTGGTGTAGTTGGATGGGGCTTGAAAAGAGCTTTCTAACGATATATTATAAGCCCAATTCCGATGAATAATGAGGAAGTTATGGCAAAATTACTAAACTGGGCTCGGTTTGAGCCTTATGTGCGGCCCAATGATCTAGAGGAGGGCCTAATATGGATTTATCATTCCTAATGCAATTAGGAATGGTTTTGGTCTTCAAGATTCTTCTAGAAGGTTCTTTTCATTCCTGATTCAATTAGTATTGATAAATTGACTTTTGTTGGCTTTTCAGAGTTTTAATTAAAATCAAAGAACATTTTTGAGGAAAAATACGATTTTATCCTCCAATACGGAAATTTCTATCTGATTTTAAGAAAACGCGTGAATTTCTGAGTCAGCGCCAAACGCCAGCTGTAGCACCTGACGCTAGCATTAGCGCCTGGCGCTAATGTTGGCGTCTGGCGCCAATGGCCAGCGTTGGCACTAACATTGTTTTATCTGCGTCAGAACTCTATTTTGATGTTTTATCTTTTGGCTGATTTTCTCTATAAATCACGTCGTAAAAACTCCGTATTCATCATCAGTTTTCATCAGTATTCATCAATTTTCATCAATTCTCACCAACTCTCATCAAGATTTTCTGGATTTCTCTCTCTCTCTCTTTTCTAAACTAGCTTTTCTCAAATAAAAAAATTCCGCATTCATTAGATTTAGAAACACCTAGCCATATTCGAAGTTACCTTCGCACTAGACGTGAAAGGTTTTAATTTCTGAGGGTTTGGTCACAAATCCCTATTTCAATTATTTAATTTAATTGTTTTGATTTTATTATTTTCCTTGAAGTTACTAACGTGTGTATTTTGTTATTAGAAAGAGATACGAGGCATCCAAGTAAGTACTTTAATGGTTTAATTGATATTATGATATAGAAATCATGCTTAGATTGTTATTTTGATTCCTAGTATCATGTTAGGATGTTTTCCTTAGTTTAATGTTTAGGGTGGCAACAATAAATTCCTAGTATCATGTCTAGGGTAACTTTAATATCAAGTATGATTAAAAGTATGATGTCTTTTATGTTTTTCCTAATATTTATGATTGTTAGTATCATGTTAGGGCTAAAAATATGATTTTTATTGTGTAGTGACATGCTAGGGTTTGTTATTAATCTTGTTAGTATCATGCCTAGGATCTTTCTAGTATTATGCTTTAACGTTGATATGATTATTTTTAATTATGATTTTTATGATTATAATTTTATTATTTATGATTATTATGTTGCGTGATATATTTATTGTTATTGCTTAATCACACTTTTTATGCATGATTAAAGGGAATTTGTACTTGTAATCACGCTTAATAAGATAATTAATAATCTTGTTTAGGGTTAATATGATTATAATTCAAGTGATCGCCAATAATAGATTTGTTTGTGCATTAATATTCAACCAACATATATAAACAGGTTTAGGGTTAATCCTATTGATTGCATGTTAGTCAGAAAGCGCACATGAGTACGATCTGAATAAAGTAGAGCCATATTATTAGAGTAAGTTCAATCTCTTTTAGGTTAGATTTGTACCTTCATCCCCGAACCCTATTTGGTTCAAGACCTTATGGAGTTGACGATCTCTTGTATCGTTAAGGAGTGTAACCTTCACCCTATGAACGGTTTACAAGTTCCTAAAAAAACTTGTTGGCGACTCTTTTGCTCTATCTTCTTTCCCTTTGGACGCCACCGTACTTTAGTGTATGATCACAGTAGGGTTCAAGCTGGGGATTAATGCTTGAAATATTCCCTACAGTTTTTGGCGACTCCACTGGGGAGGATTTCTATTTTAATTCCTGAAATTTATTTCGGCAATGATTTAGAATGAGTGGATGAGACTCGAAAAGTTCTAAGTATTTCATGTGCGTAATTTTGATTAACATTATTGTCATATGCATAAAAAAGATCTCATTGGAAAGACCATCCGTAATGAGTTAAAACATAGGATTTTTACACGTAGGAAATTTAAGGAATATCTTTCACAACTAGGATCGAAATAACACTGCGCGAAACTGGGAAATATTATCGAGCACAGAAAGCTGCTGAGGCATGTAGGAATTAGCGTCAGCGAACAGAAATTAGCGCCAGTACTTTGACTTTATCATCAGACGACAGCTCTGTCGCCAGTCGCTAAAGCCAAAAGCTGGCGCCAACCTCTGTTTGCTGGCGCTAAATTCTTCAAATACCGAGCCAGAAATATGCGTTCTAATCTCGACAAGTTTTTCATGTTGTTTGCTCGATCCTACTTCCTGATTGAGTTTTTCTCATTTTTCTGAAACCCATATGTGCTCTACATATGGACATAACCCTCCGAGAATTCATGCTCCATCTACCTGATTGAACGCTCTGAGCAACAAAGGGTACATCCGAGAATGTTGAATTCACCAAACCATGGAAGCGAGTTTTTCTTAACTCGCGGTGTCCCATCCACTCGCGCCAACCCTTCACGGTTAGGCTTCCGCGCGGTGCATCCGGACAATTAACCATGGAACCTCTATTGACTAAACCATATCCCGAACTTTAGAGAACTAGAGCCATGCTTAGGTTACAAACTCATTACATCATATTTTGCCTATTTGACTAATTGTGCATTATTTGTTGTGCATATACTATGTTTTCTTAACCGTTTGTTTAACTTGTATTGAGATTAAATAAATTAATGACTTAAAGAACTTTGCCTAATTAATTAATTAATTAATTAATTAATTAATTTAAATAAATAAAGTCTAATATTTTTAACGAGAATTGACCTAGTACAACTTTAGGCATCCCCTGTTGATTAATAACACCGAAAACAGTTCCAGATTGAAGCTCTAGCATTGGCGCCAAAGTCTGAATTGTAGCGCCACTCTGTGGAGTGTGGCGCCTGGCGACAGCTCTGTCGTCTGGCGCTACACTACACAATGCGGCGCCAGTCATGTCGTTTTGGCAACAGTTCGGTTTATTGCTCGAGTCATCACCTTGTGTCTAATTAACCAGTTTACTAATTAATTCGGTTAAATTTTACCGTCAATCATACCTTATTAAGTCATTAATTGAGTCTAGTTACATAGTCTAGCCACATGGTCAGGACACAAGTCTTAACATGTCACCTACACTCACTAGTCTTAGCACACACTTTGAGTACACATCACCATGACCATGTCTTAGGTTCATACATGAGTAGTCTTTTCCGTCATTTGAGTTGGGGGTACATTCTATTCCTAATTCTTCATATCCCTCCATCTACATCATTTTTCTTCACATTCTATTCCAATCTTTCTTCACTTCCTCCATCCATTGCATGTTGAATAAAGTTTGAGTCAAATAATTAACAATAAATATCCCCAACTTCCTTTTCCACAGTACTTGGTCGAGGAGAGAAGGGCGATTAATCAAGGACAACCTCTTTATTCAAGTCTCACTTTTTGATAAACCAATTCGTCAAAATAGGAAGGCTAAAAAGATAATGGCAAGTCAAGAAGAGGTTAATGAACTTAGGAATCAATTGAATGACGTGACTGAGGTGTTAAAGGCTTTAACCCTCAAAATTGACGACCCTGTGAAGCAACAACAAATGAACCTTATGCAAGAAAGTTTGAGCAAGCTATCTAGTGACTATAAATTTCAGGACACTAGTTCACAAGGGGTCTCGCTGGACAAGGAACTTCTTCCGCATAAGTTCAATGCCACCGACATCCAAAAATTCAAGGCAACAGATAACCCTTACTTTCATCTAAGAGCTTTTGAAACTATAATGAACATTAAGGGTATCTATAAAAAGGTTTTCCCCTCTCTGTTCTCACTATATCTTGAGACCGTTTGCCAGCAATGGTTCTTTTCTCTCGAGAAAGAAAAAAACCTCTTCTTGGGAGTCGATAACAAATGCTTTCATAGATAGATATAAGTGCAACATTCAAGACGAAACAGGACATAGACAACTTGAGATGTTAAAACAAAAAGAAAACGAAGGATTCACTTCTTTCTTCAACAAATGGAGGGAAACTTCCGCTAATATGGTTAAGGCTCTCCAAGGGAAGTATTCAAGGCACTTAAAGTACCAACACAACTTGAATACTTTTAAGGCTGTGTATAACATAGGCATTGACATTGAAGATGACCTTCTGAAAGAAAATAGTGCGAGAGGAAAGAAGAACGACCATCCTTCTTCTTCCTCTCCCATTAATGAGGTACATGCTACCAACACCTCTAAATCGCGAATCCAAAGGTCAAAAAGAGTGTTCACTCCACTTGGTATGAGTTATGAAAAAGCTTTCGAGAAGCTACATCACAAAGGACTAGTCATGCCCATAGGGCCCATCAAAGATCCAGTTCCAGAAGCCAGGCCACCCAAGTGGGACCCTAATAAGCACTGCAAATATCACCAAGGAAAGGGTCACGACACTGAGGAGTGTTGGAAACTCAAAGAAGCTATTCAAGATCCGATCAATAACAATGAATCTTCCGAGATTCTAGCCATCGAAGAAGATCAAACATCTTTCAATCCATCACTTCTTATCACACCTGTAGGAGAGCCCATGATCGAGACGGCTTATATAACCTCCTTCGATGAAGTGGCCATGATTGAGGAGGATTAAAGTCTTTTCTTAGAAAATACCAGGAAGACTCGTCAAGTCTGAAAGAGGACATTCGAAAACTGCAAGATGTCGTTGTCATGCTCTTAAAGGTGGTAGAAGGATTAGCAAATCGGGTGATGGTCATCGAACAAAATTCTCACCAAGGGTTTAATGAAGAACTCAATGCTCCTAAGCCACGGGAAAAACGGACCATTGAAGAATACACACCAATAGGAATGACTTACAATGAAGTTTTTTACTGTCTTCACGATCAAGGTCTTATTCACTCCATTGGTCCCAGTCAAGACTCTCCACCTGAAAAACGTTTTCCCAATTGGGATCCAAATTCCTATTGTCGATACCATAGAGGTCGCGGTCACACTACCGAAAAGCATCTCGCCCTCAAGGATCGTGTTCAAGACTTCATTGATTCAAATCTCCTTCATGTTCCTCCGCGCGACAAGAAGGCCAAGATTAGTAACGACAGTAACAGTGGTTGTAAAGAGAAGAAGAACGACTATCCTTTTTCTTCCAAAAACACCTACTCTAGTAATAGTGTTGGTACTTTCTACCTTAATGAGATCTTAGCCATGGATAAACGAGGATTTAGAAAGCAACAAAAAAAAGTATTTTACCCTTATTGGAATTAGCTATGATGATGCTTTCGATCGACTCCATGCCAAGGGACTCATTACTCCTATTGGACCTCTTCAAGATCCCTCACTTGAGAAGAGATTGCCTAGTTGGAATCCAAATGCACGCTGCAAGTACCATCAAGGTAGGGGTCATGCTACTGAAAGCTGTTGGAAGCTAAAGGAGGCTATCCAACATTTGATTGATAATAACAAGCTTCCCATACCTCCAGTTAACAAGAAGAGCGAGTGATAATAAAGCAAACAACACAAGACAATAGGCGAGCTTCAACAACAAGATTTCATGATCTTTTTTCTATTTTTTATTTACCGTTTCCCCAATAAGTCTAGCATAAGCACCTTTCTTTTCTCTTGGATTAATTTTGTAGATTCTTTCTTTTCCCCTTTTAATAAAAATGAGCATTTATTCTCTTGCATATGATCATTTCATTATTTTGCATTAAAAAAAAAAAAATCCATGTCAAACTAAGCACAAGGTATACCAATGATTTGAGGCACCCCTTGTAGCCACATCATATTGCCTTTCACCCTTCTAATTTATAATCCTTTCTTGATAAACCACTTTGAGCCTCATCTAACGATAGACCTTTCATTTTTCAACCTACATCTACCTAACCTTGGGATGGGATGGTGTGCAACTTATGTAGTTTTCAATTTCATAAAAAGCTTGAGTGATTTCAAAAGATCAAAATAAATAAAAGCGTACAAAAAGGGCAAGTGTTCCAATGTCTTTGACATGAACATATCTTTGATATGAACACATCTCAGATTGTGTCTCTTATCGAGTGTTCGGTACCGTGCCTGAGAAACATGAATGTCAAGTGAGTGATAGACCGCATGATCGAGATTGCCCACACTTATAAAAAGAAAAAAAGAGTGAGAAACTCAAGCATAAAAATATAAAAACTCAAAAGCAAGATTGCACACCTTGGGGGCTTATCTAGGGTCTTGAGCCTTTATCCCTTTCTTCTATAACCTTTTAGCCTAACCACGTTACTACCTTTCAAAAGAACTTATTGAGGTATACACATACTTGTGCGAGGTTTGGCTAGAGTTACGTTCGGCCTGATTCTTAACGGATACATAGGCAACCTCACATTGAGGTGCGGCCGTAATAAAAATGCATTCATATTCACATTCACACACTCACACCATGATCATATCAAGGGATCCCCTGTGCTCATCCGTATTCATTTAGAGCTAGACTTGGGGGCTTGATCCTTACATCATTAGCTTACCTAGTCTAAGAGTCACCATTATTTGACTCTTCTAAAAGTAATATCTTTCTACACACTTAGCTCTTGCGGCCTAACTTTAGTGTCACTATCACACACATCACAGATACATGACTGAATACACTTCCCTTAGGAACCCTTTTTCATGGAATCTTAACACATCGTTGAAGCATGCCTTGTCATATCAACATCACTCATCAATCATAATTGTCATTGCATCACGAAGTATGAAGTGCTTAGCCTCCGTGCCTAAGTTACCCAAATACTTTCATCATTGCGTCAACAATTGAGATAGCCTAGGATGGGTTAATCCTTGCACCTTGAGAGATAGTATCAAACAACATTTGACTAAGCTCATTCAACATGCATCCAAAAAACTTCGATTCTTTTTTCGCGTCTTTCTTTTTCGGGAGAAAGTCGGTACCCTCTACAAAAATGACGGAAAATTTTTGCTTTTTTGCATTTTCGAGCCAACACTACGCACACACGAGTCACATCGAGTCGAGTCAACCTCGAGTCAATCACAGTGAGTTAAGTTTATACCTTGAGTCATGTTAAGTTAATGTGTCAAACACGCTAAGCCTTAGGTCAACCCTAAGATAATTAAAGAAATTAGCAAAGTTCTATAGTCAAAAATAAATACATGTGCAGCAGAATAGGGAAGACCCTACTCCAGCGCCAAACGGAAACATCTAGCGTCTGGCAATAGCTTTTAGTGCCTAGCGCTAGATCACAGCGTCTGGCGACAGAGTTAATTCTTGGCGCCAGAGATATTTCAGCAAAACCAAACCTGATGATAAATAACCTTTCACCGCCACTATTGGTCGGGTTTAGTATTTAATCCCGAGAGTGCTTAAAAAATCGTATTTTATTAAATTCATACTTTTGAACGGTCCATGGATTAGTCTTGATGTTTGGTAAAAGCATAGTTTTAATTTTAGCCCAAACTTACTAATTAATTTTAAGCCCAAACCTTTTTATTTTATTTTATTGTTTTATTATTTATTTTTGGCCCAAACATTTTATTTATTTTTATTTTATTATTTTAGCCCGAATAATAAAAGTCAGAAAAAAGCCCGAAATTATCAATCGGCACCTTAAAAGCCGAAAGAAATTAGGGTTAAAAATGAATTTAGACGGAAAAATGGACTGGAAGTTCCCGCGTCACGGCAGACAACCACCGTGTCACGGGAACCCTTCCCGTCTGACGGTGGGACTCCTCGTGACACGGGAGGTCTGCCGTGACACGGGACGTTCCGTGTTCTTTCCGCGTAAACCCTTAACGCGTTTTTCATCCCGTTTTCTGAAAATTTCCCGCGTCACTCCAAAACTGTACCGTGTCAAGGGAAAGTGTACCGTCTGACGGTACAGTCTGACCGTGTCACGGTACAGTCTGACCGTGTCACAGGATACTTTTTTAGGGTTTTTATTATTTTAGGGTTCCGTGAGCTCCCTCAGCACATTTTCCCTATAAATAACCCCTCATTTCTGATGTACGGGGCAACCAGAATTTTATTATTTTGATTTTCTCTCTTCTATGCTATTAACCTAAACACTAGCCTACCCTTTTCACTTCAAAATTCCTTCTTCAAGCACTCAAAGGAGTCCATATTTTACTCGAGGTTCCGTCCTTAAGCCAAGGTGTGAAAGGTAGAATCGTTTGAGGGTTTGGCCCCAAAATCAACCTTATTTTATTTAATTTAATTTAGTTGTTGTTTTATTATTTCCTTGAAGTTACTAACTCGTTTATTATTTTGTACTTGCAAACAAATAGATTCAAAGTAAGGATCATGCTCTTTTATTATTATTATTATTATTCTAACAATTTTATGTTGTTGGAATCCTGATTAAATTGGTTTTAATATTAATGTTGATTCTATTATATTTTTTATGATCACCATATTGCATGTTAAAGGGAATATGTAATTGAAAATCACGCCTAATAAGATAATTTGGACAAACCGGTTTAGGTTCCTTTTAATCTTGTTGCTTAATTCAAGTGATCACAATATTTTAGAATTATGTGTTGCATTAATATTCAACCAATTTAGCATAATAATAGATTGGAGCAAATTGAATTATTGTTTGTATGCCTTTGAGATCACAGGAATGCTTTTCAATATAATAATCGACTAGAGGCCAATACGGGCGAATGTGACTCCATGACTCACTTCGTACCATCATCCCCGATCCTCCTTTCGTGGTTCCGAACCATATGGAGTTAGTAATCTCATGGATTATGAATGGGGTGTAACCTTCACGGGTCAATCGTTGTTGCCTATCGTTGTCCCTTTATCGTGGTTGCCTTTTATGATCCATGAACGGTTTACAAGTTCCTTAAAAAAACTTGTTGGCGGCTCCCTACTTTCCTTGTCCTTAATCGTATATGTCAATTCCCACTTCCTATGAGTGCCAAGCATATTCACAACATGTTTTTTAACGTAGGCGCACTTCAAACGACGCCTACAATTTGGCGACTCCACTGGGGAGGATTCTTAATTATTTATCGATTTGAGTGATCGGTATTTAATTAAGATGAGTGGATGAGACTTGAAAGATTCTTGAAAAAATATTCCTGTGATTAATTTGGCATTTTTGCATCTGCATAGACGTTTTAACATCGCATTCAGGCCTGTCCCGTAGGAAAAATTGGATAACTTGGTTGTGCGCAAAAGCAAACAGGGCACCAGTCAGATTTTCTAACTGCCGTGTCACGGTACAGTGCACCGTCTGACGGTGCACCTTACCGTGACACGGGAATTTCTGCCGTGTCACGGCAGTCCTTAAATCAGTCCGGTGGCCTATTTTCTTTTCT
Source organism: Chenopodium formosanum (assembly GCA_024500155.1). Taxonomy (NCBI): domain Eukaryota; kingdom Viridiplantae; phylum Streptophyta; class Magnoliopsida; order Caryophyllales; family Amaranthaceae; genus Chenopodium; species Chenopodium formosanum. The sequence goes on along the minus strand of CM044868.1, from coordinate 17,587,317 downwards.
CACAGTCGACTTCCTTGGATTTTTCTGAAAAAACGTATGTGTTCTACATGCGTCTTAGCCCCGGGGGATTTAAGCTCTATCGACCCAAAAACGCTCATGGCAATAAGGGTTCATCCGAGTTATTAAATCCACCCAAACCATGGAGTCGAGTTCGATTTCATCACGAACTCGCGGAGCCGCCCGTTGGCATACACCCTCAAGGGAGGCTGCCTTGCTAACGCGTCCAAACTCTTAACCATGGTACCCTTTTGACACCCAAAGCTTGACCAATAGTTGAACATAGATCTTGACTCTAGGTTGCGAACTTTTCTACATCATCGTGCCTAAATGCTATATGGTTGTTTGGTGCTAACCCTCAAATGTTTGCTCTTTTGTTTAACCCATGACCGAGGGTTTTTATTCTCACATAGAAATTAGTACGGACTTAAAATCGATTAAAATCTGAAAAAATCACAAAACTGACCTGGAACTGCGCACCGTGTCATGGCATTTTCTGTCGTGCCACGGTGAACAGTGCCGTGACACGGGGCTGCCTGCCGTCTGACGATAGACTGCACCGTGTCACGACAATCTGTACCGTGACATGGTGCCCAGGAAAGTGTCATGTCAGTCTTTTTTTTTCGATTTTTGTGCGAATGCTGTGTCCAGTTTTGTGTCATGTCTAGCTATACGGTCAAAACACGCGTCTATAACCTCACCTAATCACTCACATATCGTGTTCACAAACTTTTTTTTTAGTCGTGCACCACTTTTTGACCGTATTTTAGGGAAGTCTCGTTTTTGTGTCATTTTTTTTTTTCGAAGTAAGTCGGATGGTATCCTCCCATGTTTTTTTTTATAAAAAAAAAATATAATAAGTAGAGTTTCAAAATTATAGATTTTTAATAAAAAAAATTTCTTTTAATCCGGATAGGTTAAGGTTAAGTTTGATCATTAAAGGTGTGTTTGTTTCGGTGTCGCAACGCTTGGGCATGAAGCAAGGGTAGATTGTTACGGTTCGAGTCCATACCTCAACAACCTCTTATACCAAAGAGGCGTACAAGGAAACCACCTCAATCATCTCCACAAGATCCATCTCCAGTCTACTTTCAACCAATGGCCACTAAGGAAGACATTGAGAACCTCAACAAGATCATCGAAAGATTGTCTGACATGATGCAGACACTCACCACTAGAGTCAGCACTGTAGAGCAAGACAATCAAAACAGTGTTTCATCTCTCCTTAGAGCATGCCTGTCAGCAGTGGTTCTATTCTCTGGAATCCAAGCATGTCGCGACCTGGGAGGATGTTGTTGAAAGCTTTATGAATCGGTACAAGTGTAACATCCAGGCCAAGACTTCTGAACGTGAACTCTCCATTATCAGACAGAAAGAGAATGAAGGCTTCACCACTTACTTAAGCAGGTGGAGAGAAACAGCTGCGCTCCTAGTGGATCCTCCCAAGGAGAAAGAAATGGTTTGCTTGTTCATTGCCAATCTGACTCATAAATACAAGCAACACTTGAAGTTTCTGCCTTTAAGTACCTTTGAAGCTGTATATGATATTGGAATCAATATCGAAGATGAACTGATGAAGTATGTTGGTAGCAACAATAACAACAGTACTTGGAAAAACAAGAAGAACGACACTCCTTCTTCTTCGTCTTCTAAGCCCAATAATGCTAGCAACAATATCAACATCAATGATGTGCTGGCCCTTAATGCTCCTCCTTAAAGATTCCAAAGGCAAAGGAGGGTTTATACGCCTTTGGGAATGATTATGATGCTGCTTATGACTGTCTTCATGGTCAGGGACTCATTATGCCAATCGGACCATTTCCAGAACCTCGACCTGAGAATAGGACCGCTAGCTATGACCCTAATGCTTATTGCAAGTATCATCAAGGCAAGGGTCATAACACTGAGAAGTGTTGGAGGCTGAAAGAAGCAATCCAAGACCTGATTGATGCTAACCAACTTCCTGTCCCTCCGGGGGCAAGAAGCCTAACATTCAAACAGGTCCTCTTTCTGATGCTTTGGCTATCATGGGAGATGAAGTCTCCTTTGATCCGTCAATACTCATTCAACCTGTGAATGAACCTCTGCCGGAAGTTGTATTTATCTCAAGCACTGAAGAAGTGAATGGGATCTGGGATAGTGATGATGAAGACGTCTATCTCAAAGACATAGCTTGTTCATCTCTCAGCACCAATGAAGATGTTTGGGGGGACCTTGAGGTCAAGGTTCTCACCAGAAGTGGACGGTTGCAACAAACTAACCCATCTCCACCTCCACCACAATCACATCCGATAGTTGATCCCATCGACCCTGTGAATAGCGATGTGGTCAAACAACTGCAAAAGACCAAGGTGGAAATGAATGTATGGAAGCTTTTGGCCACTTCCCACGAGCATCGAAAGGCTGTGATGAATGCTCTGGTGAAAATAGGAGTTGATGATGACATGACTCCTCAAGGATTGGTCAACTTTCTCACTACTGAGCTGCCGAGTACTAGCAATCTGATTTCCTTTTCTGATAAGGATCTACCCTCGGAAGGGGACCAACATAATAAGGCCTTACACCTCACTGTAGTGTGTAGGCAGATGAATGTTCCCATGAGCCTGGTTAATAATGGCTCTGCAATCAATGTGTGCCCACTCCGTTATTGAAGATACAGAAACAGTTAACATTTCCAACGATACGACTGTTAAAGAAGTAAAAATTGGATTAACACTAAGTCAAGATGAACGCAAAGAGCTAATTAACTTGCTTAGTGAATTTGTTGATGTATTTGCTTGGTCATACCAAGATATGCCAGGAATTGACAGGGATATAGCTCAGCATACAATACCGCTCATTCCAGTTATGAAGCCTGTCAAACAAAAGCTGCGCCGAATGAAACCAGATGTTGCTCTCAAAATTAAGGAAGAAATCAGGAAGCAATTGGCTGCAGGTTTCATCAGAGTATCCAAGTATCCGGAATGGATAGAAAATGTGGTTCCAGTTCCAAACAAGGATGGAAGGGTCAGAATGTGTGTTGATTACAGGGATCTAAATAAAGCAAGCCCAAAAGATGGGTTCCCTCTACCTCACATTGACATTTTGGTCGATAATACAGCAAACCATGCACTCCTGTCATTCATGGATGGTTACGCCGGATATAATCAGGTATTGATGGCCGAAGAAGACATGGAGAAAACCACTTTCATCACGCAATGGGGTACATATTGCTATACGGTAATGCCATTCGGGTTGAAAAACGTGGGTGCCACCTACCAAAGAGCAGCTACAGCATTGCATTGTTACATGACATGATGCACAAAGAGGTGGAGGTCTATGTCGATGATATGATTGTCAAGTCTAAAGATCGCCGAGGCCATATTGTTGCACTTCGCAAGTTTTTTGAAAGACTCCGTAAGTACAACATGAGATTAAATCCAGCAAAATGTGCATTCGGAGTCACGTCAGGAAAATTAATTGGATATGTGAACAGTTCTCGAGGGATTGAAATAGATCCTTCAAAAGTAAAAGCGATCATGGCCATGCCACCACCCAAAAATGAGAAGGAGATTCGAGGCTTCATTGGAAGGTTGCAGTATATAAGTAGGTTCATATCAAAACTCACAGCGATATGTGAACCTATATTGAAGAAGCTTAAGAAGAACATCCCAGTCACATGGGATGATGATTTCCAAAAGGCTTTCGACAAAATCAAAGTGTATTTGGCAAACCCACCCGTGCTAGCGCCAGCAATACCTGACTTTCCTCTTCGACTCTACCTTACGGTCACAAGAGAAACGATGGGGGCAATGCTAGCACAAGAGATCGAAAGCAAGGAGAATGCAATCTATTACTTGAGCAAGAAACTCCAAGGATATGAGACGCGATACACGCCACTCGAGAAGTTGTATCTCGCACTTGTATGGGCCGCACAAAAACTAAGACATTACATGCTCACTCATACAGTGCATGTCGTGTCCAAGATGGATCCTCTCAAATACTTGTTCGAGAAAGCAACACTCAACGGCAGATTATCAAGGTGGATAGTCAATCTGGATCAGTTTGACTTGAGATTTGTGTCACAAAAAGCCATCAAAGGTTCTGCAGTTTCTGACTTCTTAGTAGACTTTTTGCTAGAAGAAGCTGAAAAAGAAGAAGATGAGTACGATTTCCTTGACGAAGATTTACTCATGATCGAAGACGATAGTTGGACGCTCTATTTCGATGGAGCGTCAAACCAAAAAGGATGTGGTATAGGAGTCTTACTCGTATCACCCAATGAAGAACACATCCCAATTTCCATGAAGCTTAATTTTGATGTGACCAACAATGCCGCAGAATATGAAGCATGCATTTTGGGGTTAGAAACAGCTGTCGCCTTGGGAATTAAGAAACTCAGAATCTATGGTGATTCTTCACTAATCATTAACCAAATCTCCAAGAGATGGAAAGTGAGAAGTGAAAGTCTCGCTACGTATCAAGCTCATCTAGAAACTCTCACGGAGCAACTAGATGAAGTGGAATATACATATTTGCCAAGAGAAGAAAACCAGTTCGCCGACGCACTGGCTAAATTAGCATCCATGGTGCGAATTCCAGCCGACATAATCAGAATGCCACTGACCATAGAGAGAAGATATGAACCAGCTTACGTTCACGCACTTGACGATGAACAAGAACCACAGGAAGAAGATGAAGAGCCATGGTATACAGACATCCTTAATTATGTGACAAGAGGAGAATACCCTCCTAATACTGAAAAAAGGGCACGCCATGCTTTGAGGCTCCTAGCCTCACAGTATGTGCTCATCAGGGGAGAACTCCACAAGAGAACTGCAACGGGAAGGAATCTCTTATGTATAACCAAGAAAGAAGCACATAAAACCATGGAAAACCTTCATGCTGGTATATGTGGAACTCACATGAATGCAAAGATGTTAGTCCAAAAGATTCAACGACAAGGTTACTATTGGACTACTATGGAGAGAGATTGTCACGAGTACGTCAAGAAATGTATGAAGTGTCAAATCTACGCAAACTTACAACATGTTCCACCTTCGCTTCTCTACACGTATACTTCTCCATGGCCTTTCTCCACTTGGGGCATTGACATCATTGGAAAAACAACACCACCAGGACAAGGGGGGAATGAATTCATTCTCGTAGCAATCGACTACTTCACCAAATGGGTCGAGGCTGCCTCATATGCCAAGTTGACGGCAAAACACGTAGCTCAATTCATTGAGAAAAATATCATATGCCGCTATGGGGTACCACATGAGATGATTAGTGATAATGGAACACATTTCCAAGCCGAATGCGCGGAATTATTGCAAAAATATCACATCAAACATCACCGATCATCACCTTACAGACCACAAACAAACGGAGCAGTCAAATCGGCCAACAAAAATGTGAAGACCATCATCGAAAAGATGACGGAAAATTATAAGGACTGGCCAAGTAAGCTACATTTCGCCCTTTGGGGTTATCGAACCTCTGTTTGTACATCGACAGGGGCTACCCATTTCTCTTTGGTCTATGGTGTTGAAGCTGTACAACCAATCGAGCTCGAGATACCTTCTCTTCGAATCGCATTGGAAAGCCAACTAGACGAAGTCGACTTGATTAGAGCAAGATACAACGAACTGGTCTTGCTTGATGAAAAACGCTTGGCAGCTTTGCATCATGTCCAAACCTACCAACAGCGTATGGTACGACATTTTAATAAAAAAGTCAAGACCAGAAATATCAAAGAGGGTGACCTAGTGCTTAAGGCACTTCGTAAAAATGTGTTACATCCAAGAGGAAAATTCAGACCGAATTGGTTAGGCCCGTACATTGTTAAAACCATCCTGTCTGGCGGAGCGGCACAATTGGTAGACATGGACGGTAACGGCTTCCATAATTTAACCAACTTGGATCAACTCAACAAAATTCTATGCCTAGTCGCATGGGTTCATGACCCAATAGAGCTACGTTTGGCCTGATTCCTTTTTAGGATACGTAGGCAACCCCTCAAGGGGCCCGGCCACTTTAAAATAAAAAATCCGCCCTCTTTTGATCAAATATGCGCGTCGGTTCAGCACTGCGTCACGGCAAAAAAAAATAAAAAAAAAAGAAGGAATTGCCGCGACACGGGATACACTACCGTGTCACGGTACTGTTCACCGTGACACGGTGGGCCTGAACGAAAGAAAAAGGAAAGAGGAACTCCCGTGACACGGGAATTTATCTCGTCTGACGGGAGAAATGTCCCGTGCCACGTCACCCCCTGTCAAAAAAAATAAAAAATAAAAAAAAATAATAATAATTTGCCGTGACGCGGGAATTTGTACCATGTCACGGGACCCTTTCACCGTGACACGGTGGAGTTTCAGTATTTCCGTTTTATTTTTGGCGCATTCGTTGTGAATTAATTGTTCGAGTTCTTATTTTCGTTCTTCCATTGCGTCCGACTCCTTGACTCGGATAAATAAATAATAAATAAAAGTCATTATAATTTTTATTTTTAAGGCTGAAATAAATGTGCTATTATTAAAATAAATGCGACTACAAGTATTGGCATCATATGCCTTATTTTAAATAAAAATTATAAATAAGCAAAGTACTATTGATCTAATCTCTCTTCTCTTTAGGAACATCCTTCTCTTGCTCAATTAGGTCGGCCTTCACCATTAATGTGTCTTTTGTAGCCCGAACCGTCACACCCCTAGTCGAACTTTCAACCCTTTCACCTTTCTTGAACTTTTTCGGTTGTTTCTCCCTATACACCATCTTTTCTTTACCCTTTCCATGAAATAATTCTAACTCTCTTTTTTTAGCTTTGGTCAAAGAATAAGACCAGTCGCACAATGTATTATCAAAATTCTAAGACATGATTATTGAAATATGAAATTCTAAATTATTTTGTGTATGTAATTATGCATATCGTGAATAATCTGGTCTTATTTAATAGCAAAAACGCTCGAAACTGCCTAGAATTTATCTTTTCATACGCGTAAAACAAACCGCTGGCTAATACGCGTCCCGTGACACGGGAAATTCCACCGTGTCACGGGAACTTTTGTCGTGACACGGCAGGTTTTGCCGTGACACGGTGAACAGTGCCGTGTAACGGCACTTTACACGCTTTCTTTTTTCATCTTTTCCCATATCTATCCGGATTTTTTATAATTTTTTTATCTTCACCGTTTATTTTTCAGTTTTTTCTAAGAGTTTTATTTCTAATAAAATTCTCACCTTTTTTATTTTTATCTTTATTTTATTATAAGATTATATTTCTTTATATTTGTTTTGTTTTTTTTTATTTTATTTTTATTTTGGGGAAGATAATTTTTTTATTTATTTTATTTCTTTATCATTTTATTTTTATTTCTTTTCTTTTCTTTTGGAGAAAATAATTTTATTTTGCTTGTCTTTTTATTTCTTTTTCTTTTGGGGAAGGTCGGTACCCTCCATTACTCCACTTATGTTTTTTTGTCGCGTCGTTAATAAATACACAATCACACACAAGGAGTCTCAAACACACACTAACACACAATAATAAATACATAAGCCGTAAATAATGTACAAAGAGTCGTAATACATAAATATGTCAAGTGTCACCATAGTATGTACAAACAAAAACCCTCGGTCAAAAGTCCCTAGAGCCAGAATCAGTCTCGTCTCCACCCTGTGCATGGGGTCCATCCTGTGCATATGGGAACGGCGAACCGAAGAGTCCCTCGACCATCCGAGTGCGGGGAGTAGCGTCCCTACTAGTCCCCGTAGCCCCAGCAGTAGCCAAGCTCAAGGAAGGACCTGTCCAACCGGAAAACGGAGCAGACTGGCCCAGAGACACTGGAATCGTCGGTGAAGGCATCGTCCCATACATCGGAACCGAGAACAAGCCCGACAGCGGTGGAGGAATCCTGGATAATGGAGCTGAAAATGAACCAGGATCCAAAGGAGACCCAAACTCGGGAACTGGAGGCTGTGAAAATGACTGACGCTGCCCCTAACTCTGGCCCGGAAAACACTGAGAAGACTAACCCTGCTGCCACTGAGCCTCCTGAAATGGCTGAGTAGTCTGAGGCTCTCGCTGAGAACGCCGGTGAGCCTCAGGAGATCGTCTACCACGACCAAGCTCCTCCTCGTCCGAGCCTCTGGGCCTCGAGCGCGAGCGGGACCTCCGTCGCTCCTGAAAGATACAAAATCAAAAGGTGTCAACAATGCAAAATAAAACAAATGGTAGAAATGAAAAATAAATAAATAAAAAAATAAGTGATACCTCAAGAACGTCGCTAGAGCTCCGACAACTCGCACCACGCCGAAGCTTGATGATGCAATACTTAAACGCGTCCACCAGCTTCATGATTCCCATCATCTCCAGGCGGTTAGGCTGAGGATAAAACAAAGAAAAATCAGTAATGAGCAGCATTAAAAGGGTGGATAATGCGTCGAAGAAAACTCACCGGCTCAAAGACCTCGGGCAGAGACTCCTGCGCCTGTCTATAACCCTCCGGCGCGTCAGCAATATGGTCCTCCGTGATACCGATCGGCCCGGGGTAGCGGACAGACTGAGGAGGAATCCGAATCCTCCCCACAGGGTGGATGGTCGTCTGAAAATATGATCGAATAATCAAGTTATTCGACTATTTAAAACAGAGATTAGCAAAGAAGATTCTCAAAAGAAATCATACCTCGGGAAGACGGGGTGGAGGAGCCAGAGAGGGAAGCAAATCCTGCGCATAGTCGCTCTCCATGTGAACGAGCTCCTGCCATGGAAGAGTGTAGCGCTCTCCCCTGTTGATCATTTCTCTGATCAAGCGGGAGTCCAGCATCGACTCTGGCGGGGATGAAGGCACCACAAAGCGATCGCCGCTAGGCTGACGGACGACTTGCTCCCTCAAATACCAGACGAAGCGCCCGGTACCAACCAAAATGGTACGGTACGCTGAAAGACGCATGGCCTCGGGTAGATCAGTCATTCCGGCCCAAGGACGGTACTGGACATCGATGGGAACCTGGAAACCATAAAAAGTTAGGGAGTTAGGCGTGAAACAACGAAAACAACATCAGAAGGAAAGAACGCAACAAAACTAATCCTTACGCCTACGGAAGAGGTGCCTCGGCGTAGTAGCCCACGAAGTGCCGGAACAGACTCCACCCGCGACTCTCCTCGGTCACGCCAGCTGGCCCCGACGGGGAAGTCATGGACCACTCCCCGACGCCGGTGAGGAGCCAAGCCTAGGAAGTACTCGTAGAACCATAGATGCAACAAAAATAATATTTAGCACATGAGTCGAACAAGCTAAAATGAAACAAAAAGGGAAAAGATCATCACCTTTACGACTCTCCACAAGCAATAAACGGTGATAGGGGACTCGTCATCCAGCTGCCGGCAGCCATGACGTAGAGACAAAAGAAGATCCGCGTACCCAAGACTGGCCCAGCTATAGGATCCTATCTCGGGGATCCTATCAAGATGAAGATCCGCACCCGCTGCTCAGCCGTCGTATCCTCCATCTCGAAGCCGCGAGCTAGAACTAAAGCCAGCTCTGATCTTCCACTCCTAGGACCACCTCGAGATACTGGTCGGGTCCTGATGTGCTGAACAATCGGACCCAACAAATCAGCTACCTCAGTCGATCCCCAAGATAGATCGGACATCTGACCTACAGCCCGGTCAGTAAAGCGCAGCCCGCTGATCATGCTGAAGTCTAGAGGGGTCACCGTCATCTCCCTTTAAGCAAAATGAAAGGTGTTTATAGTATCCCATAAATACTCCAACAATGCGCGAACGACTGTCGCGCCGCTACCCCGGGGGCTGCAAAACCCTACAACCGCCGCGTAGAAATCGACCAAGCCAGTCGATTCCCATAAGGCGCTCGTAGCAGGATCCCTCGTAATGACCTGGTGAAGTCGAGGGATCAAATCGCCGGCTCCGGAACCATGTTGACGAAGCGTGCCATCGACTATGCCGGAGAGTGCGCGATGAGAGACATGGTTTTCACGGCATAAAACCAACTGGTCCGGAGTCTACGGAGGTGGAACCCACCTACCCCTACCCGTAGAAGTCCGAGGCTCGAACTCTAAGACGTCGTCGTCCATGCCCTCAGGGACAGTGGGAGTGTCCTCCCGGAAAGCCCGACGCCGGCCGCGGGTAGGAAGATCGCAATTTAGTCGTCTAGGCATGCTATTATAAAAATCTAAATGTTTAGCATCATTTCCTAAACATTTTAAGTTGCATATTTATAAAAAAATAAAAATCTAAATACTTAGCATCATTTCCTAAGTTATTTAGTTGTTTATTGAATTATATGCTAAAGTTTTACCTTCAGGCTAAAAATTGGCAAAATTATGGTATTTAGTTTCTCCATGACAAACTAATACTACAGTTGTCCTAGTCTCATGATACTATGTTCTCCATGACAATATGGTACATATGCAAAATATGAATCAACACATCATTTCACAAGATTCACCACCATTTTTCACCATTTCAAGAGCAAAACATGAACATTATTTCACAAAGTAGCACCCAAAAATGGTGATTTGCTCAATTCTCCATCAAATCATGCAATTTTTGTCTCAAATCTCTCACAAACACACATGTATACATATACAAGTAAAATCATGGCAAGAATTTCAACATAAAACTTCAAAATCAAAAACCCCCAAATTGATTTTTTAGGGTTTGTCATGAAATTATTTATGTGAAGCAAATTCAAAGCAATAATCAAAGGAAACTTACATGGATGTTTGTAGAGGGTCGAAAATGAAGAAAAAAGCAAGAAATTACAGCAAATTCGAACTCCAAAGTTCGAAAAAACTTCCGGCCACCAGCAGGACCGCCGTGACACGGTCAGCTAAATCCGTGACACGGCGAGGCAGTCCCGTGTCACGGCGAGCTTCAAAGCTGACGGAGCTCCGACGAATTAGACGGCAGATCCGGCGGAGACAGAAACAGCAGCAGCGAACAACAGCAGCAACAAACCGCATCAAAAATAAAAAAGGAAAAATCAGATCTGCAGAACAAGCGTGTCACGGTCGCCGTTACCGTGTCACGGTGAGTTTCGACGGCCGGCGGTTAACCTTAAACGTGGCGCGGCAATTTTTAAGCAAGAAGTGAAAATGGAGAAATAGAGAGGAGATGAGCAATGAGATGAGAAGTGGTGAAAGCAGAAATGCGAATTTAAAGACAAAAAAAGGCAAAAAAGAAAAGTAACCGTTGCAATCATTCACGCATGACTGATTCAAAAAGCAGCAAAATATAAAAAAAAAAAAAAAAAAGAAAAGGGGAGTCCCGTGACACGGGATCTTGTCCCGTCTGACGGGAAGTCCTTCCCGTGTCACGGGAAGTTCTTAACGTGGCGCGGCGATTCTGCACTTGGTCAGGGAATATTCCTGGCCTTTTTTACTAGTTTGACTGATTTTTCGAGATTATTGAGCGGTTATTTTTCGCTAGAATTACGCAGAAAATTTTAACTGATATTTAAGGGGGACTAAAATTACCATTTTACCCCTGGCAAGCGTCAAAGTCTATTTTTCGGCATTTTAAGCATTTAATATGGTCGGATAATCGGCTCAAAATTGTGAATCATCTACGGCCGACGTTCGGGGATAATCGAACCACCATACACTTACCAATTTCAGCAATCGTCGGCTTTCCTCAGGCTTGGAAAGCGTTATCGGTGGATTTTTCTTCAAGTATAGAAAACCGCCAAGTCGGCTTTCCTCAGGCTTGGAAAGCGTTATCGGTGGATTTTTCTTCAAGTATAGAAAACCGCCAAGTCGGCTTTCCTCAGGCATGGAAAGCACCATCAGTGGATTTTTCTTCAAGTATAGAAAACCACAAAATTCCTTTGTCGGCTTTCCTCAAGCATGGAAGGCATTATCGGTGGAATTCTTCAAGCATAGAATGACACCAAATTCATACGTCGACTTTCCTCAGGCATGGAAGGTATTATTCGGTAGCTTTCTTCAGGCTTAGAAAACTACCAAACTCTTCAGTCGGCTTTCCTCAAGCATGGAAATCGTTTCAACAAATGTCACTCGGTAGATTCCTTCAAGCTCAGGAAGCTGCCAAATTCGTTTGTCACCGACACACTGGTGTCAGATACGTATTCTATCCCTTTACTCCTTTTATCTGTGGAATTAACATTTTTCTGCAGGAATCGGCGTATACAGAATGATTTAGGATCGCAGAACGTCTTAAATCATTCTCCGTCCCTATCGGCTACTTTGACTATCGTTTTTGAAACTGACGTTTCTACAAACTCAGTCAAAGTGGGGGCTTCTGTAGACACCTAAAAATGTCTCCCCAAAACCAAACCCGATGATAAATAACCTTTCACCGCCACTATTGGTCGGGTTTAGTATTTAATCCCGAGAGTGCTTAAAAAATCGTATTTTATTAAATTCATACTTTTGAACGGTCCATGGATAAGTCTTGATGTTTGGTAAAAGCATAGTTTTAATTTTAGCCCAAACTTACTAATTAATTTTAAGCTCGAACCTTTTTATTTTTTTTATTGTTTTATTATTTATTTTTGGCCCAAACATTTTATTTATTTTTATTTTATTATTTTATTATTTTAGCCCGAATAATAAAAGTCAGAAAAAAGCCCGAAATTATCAATCGGCACCTTAAAAGCCGAAAGAAATTAGGGTTAAAAATGAATTTAGACAGAAAAATGGACTGGAAGTTCCCGCGTCACGGCAGACTGCCACCGTGTCACGGGAACCCTTCCCGTCTGACGGTGGGACTCCCCGTGACACGGGAGGTCTGCCGTGACACGGGACGTTCCGTGTCCTTTCCGCGTAAACCCTTAACGCGTTTTTCATCCCGTTTTCTGAAAATTTCCCGCGTCACTCCAAAACTGTACCGTGTCACGGGAAAGTGTACCGTCTGACGGTACAGTCTGACCGTGTCACGGTACAGTCTGACCATGTCACGGGATACTTTTTTAGGGATTTTATCATTTTAGGGTTCCGTGTGCTCCCTCAGCACATTTTCCCTATAAATACCCCCTCATTTCTGATGTACGGGGCAACCAGAATTTTATTATTTTGATTTTCTCTCTTCTATGTTATTAACCTAAACACTAGCCTACCCTTTTCACTTCAAAATTCCTTCTTCAAGCACTCAAAAGAGTCCATATTTTACTCGAGGTTCTGTCCTTAAGCCAAGGTGTGAAAGGTAGAATCGTTTGAGGGTTTGGCTCCAAAATCAACCTTATTTTATTTAATTTAATTTAGTTGTTGTTTTATTATTTCCTTGAAGTTACTAACTCTTTTATTATTTTGTACTTGCAAACAAATAGATTCAAAGTAAGGATCATGCTCTTTTATTATTATTATTATTTTTCTAACAATTTTATGTTGTTGGAATCCTGATTAAATTGGTTTTAATATTAATGTTGATTCTATTATATTTTTTATGATCACCATATTGCATGTTAAAGGGAATATGTAATTGAAAATCACGCCTAATAAGATAATTTGGACAAACCGGTTTAGGTTCCTTTTAATCTTGTTGCTTAATTCAAGTGATCACAATATTTTAGAATTATGTGTTGCATTAATATTCAACCAATTTAGCATAATAATAGATTGGAGCAAATTGAATTATTGTTTGTATGCCTTTGAGATCAGAGGAATGCTTTTCAATATAAGAATCGAGTAGAGGCCAATACGGGCGAATGTGACTCCATGACTCACTTCGTACCATCATCCCCGATCCTCCTTTCGTGGTTCTGAACCATATGGAGTTAGTAATCTCATGGATTATGAATGGGGTGTAACCTTCACGGGTCAATCGTTGTTGCCTATCATTGTCCCTTTATCGTGGTTGCCTTTTATGATCCGTGAACGGTTTACAAGTTCCTTAAAAAATTTGTTGGCGGCTCCCTACTTTCCTTGTCCTTAATCGTATATTTCAATTCCCACTTCCTATGAGTGCCAATCATATTCACAACATGCTTTTTAACGTAGGTGCACTTCAAACGACGCCTACAGCGACAAAGCTCGAAGCCTCTCAGAAAGGTGATTACGACCTTATACAGCAATTTCAGGTTCCTTGGTATGCCAGCTAGCCCCTATAAGCAATTTGACATGATTAAGTAGTCGGTTTGATTACAGTCGCAATAAGTGATCGACCTGACGAAATATCGTTTCACTTAGCTTAAAGCGCCTAAGCGTTGGCTTATCACGGACATAATGGTTCATAAGCAGCAAACCGCCGACGTACTGGCATAGCGGAAGCAAGTTCAAGCGAGCTTTAGAGATCAGCAAGCGTTGGTCTCCGGAAATTTTTCTTCGGAATATTATCGCAACAAACATTCAAGATTCAAAACCTCTTTGTTCAGAGACGCGTGGACATATCATTCAAGCTCTTTTGCTCCAGAGACGCGTGGGCATATCATTCAGAAGCTCTTTGTTCATAGACGCGTGGACATATCATCAAGCTCTGTTGTTCCAGAGACGCGTGGGCATATCATTCAAAAGCTCTTTTACTCAGAGACGCGTGAGCATCCTATTATCAAGCTCTTTGTTCAGAGGCGCGTAAACATATCCAAAAAAAGAAGCTCTTTGTTCAGAGACGAGTGAACATCGAAACAGCAAGACGGCGTTCCATAGATTGTGGAGAAAAGTGATTTAGGATTGCAGAACGTTCTGAATCATTCTCCGTCTCTATCGATACTTTGACTTTCGTTTTTGAAACTTGCGTTTCTCCAAACTTTGTCAAAGTGGGGACTTCTGTAGACACCCATTTGTGTCTCCCCAAAACCAAACCCAGTGATGAGTACCTTTCACGTCAAATCATAATCGAATGAAGTGAAAGTGTGGAAAGTTTAGTGTTGCGGAAAGTTTTAATTTCTTTTCTCTTCTATCTGTTTTTGAAAACCTATTTTAAGAAAACAGCCAATCCAGTTTGATTGTTCCATGATATGGGTCCAATAGTGGTGTAGTTGGATTGAGCTTGAAAAGAGCTTTCCAACGATATAGTATAAGAATAATTCCGATGAATAATGAGGAAGTTATGGCCAGATTACTAAACTGGGCCCGGTTTGAGCCTTATGTACGGCCCAATGATCTAGAGGAGGGCCTAATATGGATTTATCATTCCTAATGCAATTAGGAATGGTTTGGTCTTCTAGATTCTTCTAGAAGGTTCTTTTCATTCCTAATTCAATTAGTATTGATAAATTGACTTTTGTTGACTTTTCAGAGTTTTAATTAAAATCAAAGAACATTTTTGAGGAAAAATACGATTTTATCCTCCTGTACGGCAATTTCTATCTGATTTTAAGAAAACGCGTGAATTTCTAAGTCAGCGCCAAACGCCAGTTGTTGCACCTAGCGCTAGCATTGGCGCCTGGCGCTAATG